>JACRUU010000027.1:24472390-24477390 GCA_030449085.1 Kryptopterus vitreolus | reverse complement strand
ATTAGTAAAATATATATAAACATTAAATATATTAAATATTGTATTAAAAATACGAGTATTTAATTGCACATTCGCAGACGATGTTTCATATGGTAATATTATTATTATTGTTATTGGTAACTCAATGTCATAACGACATTGACCTCTGGACCGGAAGCTCTCCTGACACACCAGCCCTTCTTGCAACACTGAACAGATTATACTAGTGCTGTCGAAGTTAACACATTATTCACCGGACAACAACAACAACAAAAAAAAACAAAGAATGATACAAACGAATAAAGAAACTTCGGCGCGTCCACTCGCGCTTCCTAAATTTCCGCTTAAATGCTCCCTTTCATTTACTCTACACTGAAAACGTGCGATTAATCACCAGTTGACTCGCGGTAACTGTGCGATTAATCGCGATGGAATATCGTCCTAGATTGACGGCTAGGATGAGCGTGAGCGCCCCCTATATATAGAGATATATGCACATGCCATGAGAGGACCTCCTAATCACACATCCTAATCACAAAATCCATTTCCTCTGGTATATTTCCAGCATCGTCGCGTTCACCATTCAGCAGCCATGTTGCATTAGGAATAATGATGAATAATTCATCCTAGCCCGAGTCCTGATGGAACAACAACAGCAAAAAAACGATAAACAATGATCTCTAGCTGAATCCTAGCCGGGTTACTGTACCAGAAAAATCCAGAACAAACATTTAACATAATGGAGCACCTTCTGCAATTATGCAACAGCACATATCTCGGGGGGGATAAAGTACGTAAAATGTTTGCCCTCGTTCAGCATCGTTCGTCAGGGAGAGACACGGGTTCAGTAATGTAACCTGAAGGCTCCACCCAAATAAGGAGCTGTTCAAGTGTGAAATGCAATCAAGCCGGGATCATAAACACAACAGCCACCCTGTAGCGTCTCGCACGCGCTAAAGACGACCTCGCGCGCTGCCATAAAGTACAAGTGACTCTCTGATTTATTTTGCTGAAACTCGGGTTCGATAAATCAGACACGGGGAGTTTTTTTTACGCCCACGAAGATGAGTGAAGAGGTCATATGAAGTTGCTCCAGGAGCGAAACCACATGTAAAGGAATGTGAGGGAAAAAAAAAAGAAGAATAATAATGATTTGGGGTGCAAAGTGATACCTGCATAGCGTTTCTGTGGTATGCAGGGCTTTGAAAGACGAGCCGGGACTTTTTTTTTTTGCTCCAGGTGATCCATCGCTCATCAGTTGTGAATCAGAATCGTCGCAGGTTCATATTCGAGCCCGTGTCGTCCCGCTAGCGGCCTTGTACTGAACAGCTGAGGCGGCCAGGTCGAGCCCTCTGACTCGCGTCGGGACTTTGATGTGAGCTACGCAAATGTCCGTCTGCGAGAGGGGAGAGGAGAGAGAGAGAGAGAGAGGAGAGGGGGGAGAGAGAGAGAGAGAGAGGGAGAGAGAGAGGGAGAGAGAGAGAGAGAGAGAGAAGTTCTTGAGGAGATGGTTGGAGTGGATGAGCATAAGGATAAATTGGTAGAGGGGCAGTGAGAGACAGCGAGAGAGAGAGAGAGAGCTAGAGAGGGGGCAGAGAGAGAGGGAGAGATCTGAGAGAGAGAGAGAGAGAGAGAAGTCTTGAGGAGATGGTTGGAGTGGATGAGCAGAAGGATAAATTGGGAGAGGGGGCAAGAAAGAGAGAAGAGAGAGAGAGAGGGGGAGAGAGAGCGAGAAGTTTTGAGGAGATGGTTGGAGTGGATGAGCAGAAGGATAAATTGGGAGAGGGGGCAGAGAGAGAGAGAGAGAGAGAGAGGGGGGGAGAGAGAGAGAGAGAAAGAGAGAGAGAGAAGTCTTGAGGAGATGGTTGGAGTGGATGAGCAGAAGGATAAATTGGGAGAGGGGGCAGAGAGAGAGATAGAGAGGGAGAGAGAGAGAGAGAGAGAGAGAGAGAGAGAGAGAGGGAGAGAGAGAGAGAACATGCTGTAGTGCACTACCTCAGAACTTCAGTTTGCTGCATGATCTCACTCCGAGAGGTGGGGCGTTCTGGCATCCACCTCACACTGAGTGACACACACACACACACACACACACACACACACACACACACACACACACACACACACACACACACACATATATATATAAAAGGGATTTGGGAAAGCACAGGCACTGCCAATCAGTGTTGCCGTGTCTCGATACAGAGGAACAGCTGATTCTTGAAGTCGTGCAGCTTTTGTGTGTTTATATATTTAAAAAAAAAACAACAACAACAACAACAACATCGAGACAGAAGAAAACAAGGCAGCGAGGTGGAGCCATGCCGCAGAACGTGCTGCTGGAAGGCCCTGCGCCGTGGGGATTCCGCCTGTGCGGTGGCAAAGATTTCAACCAACCTCTAACCATCACCAGGGTGAGTGATATATAAAAAAAAAAGCAGGTACACTTTGCTGTTGCTTTCAGCACACACTCCAGTAGGGGTTCGAGGGTGACTTACAGGGATAGGAATGCCTTAGATGTGATGCCTGTGGGGTCGAGCAAAAAATAAATAAATAAATAAACAATGCAACTTTTTCCTTTTTACATCCTGGACAAGACACGAGAGAGGATTGTGTATGGTTGCGAGTGTACGGTTTTAGATTTTCCTTTAGGGCAGTACGAGTATTTTCACCCATTCGTTCTGTGAAGACAAAAGATGGCTGCGGTATAAGGGATGTGATCATATACGATACGCCGGTGTAAATGGAGAGAAAACGCATCCTAAAGAACAAACTCTTCACGCGACACCGCTTTCAGTCACACCACCAACGATTGTACCGCGATTATGCAAATGAATTGGCCAAAGTTAGAACGTATACATTTAACATAGAACGTACATTATAGAACGTATACATAGAACGTACATTTAGAACGTATGATACAGAATAAATCATGTATTGTGATTTCAGATGATGGAAAATCATGCATTGTCCAACCTCATGATGCTGCTAAATATAGGGAAGGACTATATTATCACTGCACCAGGCCAAAGTGCTCTCTCCCTCTCTCTCTCTCTCTCTCTCTCTCTCCCTCCTTCTCTCTCTCGTTTTATAGGAACCTTCCACTGATAAAACACTTATAACAATTAATTAGTAACAATTAATGCTATACATATACCTAACCCTATCAGTAACCCCATCAAAGAAAGGAAAATATTTGCTATAATGCATTATTATTATTATTATTTATTTATTATTATTATTAATGTATTAATTATTATCATTATTATTAGCAGTAGTATTATTATTCAAGTTCTCGACAGCTTCCACAAGGTCAAAACTGATATTCCTGTATTCCCCTTGTGGGCATATTTGCTCCCTACCAAGAAACAAACTCATCCAACCCCCCTACCCAACACACACACACACACACACACACACACACACACACACACACACACACACCCCTGCATGTCTACAGTTTGGCTCCATAGGGGTTTCTCCACACCTGTTGCTCAGTGATTTGTCGGTCTCTTGTGCTCTCGGCTCCTTAGCCATCTGCTGAAGGAGGACGACAATTTTAAGAAAGGTGGAAGGTTAATGATAGTAGAACACGGTTACTCTCTGGCTGCAAAAAAAAAAAAAAAAAAAACCCTTCACCTGTTTGCTCCGTCGAGGAATTCGGGGTCATTCCACAGTTCAGCAACTCGCCGCATGTGATGCGATCAAAGTGCTACGAATGTCTAATGTACTTTACTTTACCGTTGCTGCTACTCTACATAACTTTATCAAAGAAAGGAACATATGTATATATATATATATATATATATATATATATATATATTATACATATATATACATATACACACACACACACATATACATATACATATACATATATATATATATATATACATATACAATCAACACCACACATACACATATATATATATATATATATATATATATATATATATATATATATATATATATATAGGATCTACTCTCTATACACACACACACACACACACACACACACACACACACACACCTCATCTCCTGTTGCTCCATCTTGTGTTGGCAAGTTTCCTCAGACTGGTTTTTGTTACAGAATGATTAATATAATATAATTAATATAATATAATATGATATAAAATCGCTAATATAATAATAAAAATTATACTACATTATATAAATAATGCAGTAGGTACATGCAGTGAAGAAATCTGTGTGCATTCACTGCAATATAGCTCTAATAGAACACTATTTATTGAAAGTGTATGTGGATTTCAACTGTGATGAATATATATATATATATATATATATATATATATATATATATATATATATATATATATATAAACAAATCAAATAATCAAATGCTCTAAAATCCAAAGCTGCAGTTTTGGTGAACTACAATATAATTTTCAACACATGGCGCAGAGTCATTCCGGATAATTCTCATCCCATGTGACAGCCGGTGATTTTGTTCTTTACCTCTGACACAAAGCACCATTTCATGCCTTCTGATGGACTCACAGTGTATTCCGACTGACTGTGTAGGGAAATAATGAAAAGCATCTGTGGCAGCACGAGACCTGGTTTTCTTCCTTTCACTTTGTTCAAATTTAGTTGGGTTTCACGGTTGTCAAAATTATAGCTAGCTATTCAATGTAATAATAATAATAATAATAATAATAATAAATAATAATAATAAATATAGCTGCAAGCAGTGCTATGGTGGGTTCAAGCAACAGGCACTGAAGGACATGAGGAGTTGTTGGACTTTATATTGCCCCCTAGTGGCTATTGCATAGCGTCGTCCCTAGGTGGCGCCAAACAAAGATAAAAAATTATTTGTTTAGCACAAACAAGTGGCAAAGGTACACATTTTTTGGATTTGAACCAGGATTGAGGACATAGAGAGCTCTATCAAGTTTCATGAAGATATCTCATTGCATTAAGGAATCATATCCATTTTTGTCAATGTGGCCCCGCCTACTTGCGATGTAGGTTTTAACAATTTTTACGGACTTTGTATAATA
>JACRUU010000027.1:24407390-24467390 GCA_030449085.1 Kryptopterus vitreolus | reverse complement strand
AGTTGAAAAGTATGGTAAATGCATGCAGTGTGTGTTATGTGTGTGTTTGTCTTAACGTGCAGGAGTTTAAGCCAATAGGCACAGGCCATAATAGAAGAGCCCAGCCGTTTATGGCTGCTGCCACCTTGGATGACAAAAGGCAGGTGGTGAGCTCTTCTTACAACAGTCCCATAAGCCTCTACTCTGAGGGCAACATCCAGGATGCCCTGCATGGACAAATCCGCGGCCTGGTGCATGACAAGCCCAATGGGTGAGTGAGTGATGATCAGCAGAAAGCCCCTCGCTAGTCTTTCCTGGAGTAACCCGCTCGAACGCCAGCACGTGTCTGTGTTATAACACTTCATCTTATGGGCCAGAGGTTCTCCTAGGTTCTGCTAACTTTCAAAAGGCGTCGAAATGATGCTTTTTTTTTTATCATCGGATTGATGGAAATAAAAGTAAGAACATAACAGACATGTTTTTAACTAGGTAAGATCTAGGAGGAACGTCTGCGCTCGTCCTGTCACCTTCTAACTGGCTTTTTCTCAACTCTACCTTCCTCCCTCCCTTCTTATGTCTTACAGGACCTTGGCTATTTTGAACACAAGTTTAATGTCAGGCCAAAGCCCTTCACACCTGGGGGTCAAAGCAGGTTATTAGACTATTACTAAAACAAACATCAGAAATCTGAGTCCAATATAGACGTTGTATTAAACACAGTATTTCCCCTGAATTGGGGGAACTTTTCATTTTTTTTCTCACTCATCATCTCCTGTTCTTTTGGTCCTCCTCTTCCTCCTCCTGTCCTTCCCGCCACGTCTTTCTAAACACCACCCCCGAACTCTTGGGCCTTCAGAGATAACACGTCTCAGAAGGCGACGCCGAGCGTAGTTCAGGGGACGCCACCGGTTACTAATCGCGCTGAAATCGAAGCCCTGGCTCGTTCTACTCAGTATAACACCCCCATTAACATGTACTCAGATGCCAGTCTGTCCGAAGCTCTGCAGCACAATCAGTTATCTGATGTAGCCGACAAAGCGGCAACCAGGTAACCCACGCTTGTGTAAACACCACATGACTTAACCGACTCACAACACTATATTCATATTTGTAATAATGAAACCACGTTAATGCAATGCTTTTGAATGCTAACGTTGTATCGTTGATGGCGGATGTACGGAACATGATTTGTTTACCTGGTTGTTTTCTCAGTGGAAAACCCCTGGCGTCCATCGAGGACTCGGATGTGTACCGGATGTTGCAGGAAGATCACGAAGCTCCTCAAGAGCCTCGCCAGTCCGGCTCGTTCAGAGCCCTGCAGGACTATATAGAGAGTGACGGTTAGTTACTGAGACATATATAAATGATACAACACTTTGTTTACTTCTTGTTGCTATTTATTCTTCAACACTTAAGTTAAAGGTTACTGCCAGTGCGCTCTCGGATAATGTGCAGATTCTTTGAATAAACTAGACATGGGACTTTCGAAATGATAGCTCATTTGGGGAGACGAGCGTTTAGACAACAATAAGGGCCTTTTTTCACAAGGGGGCGGGGCCAGTGACCCACGTGACCAACAACAAATTATCCAGCGTCCGACTCCCGATGATATGGTGAGCGTTTAGACATGTCACATGACCCTGTCTCCTCATTTCGCAGATTTTTTCACCCACGAGTGGAAATGTCAAATGTGCATTTCGAACGTGTGTGGGATTCGGGAGGTATATGATCGTGATGCACTCCGGACCCCTTACGAGTGGATTTGCCATACGTGCATGTCGGACGCTCACAGGCCCGAACTGTGAGGCACGAAATTTCGGCCCCATTCATTTTCTATGGGAAAAAAATTTTGGCCCCGGGTTCGGAATTCCGCGGGGCGATTCCTTATAAAAGTAACAGCACACCTCACGCCATCGGGCCGCACGATACGAGGTATGATAAGAGCCTCAGACTAAACTTACCCTGAGAAGGTGGAACCAGTGCCACAAGGCTTCAGGCAGCGAGGTGATGGTGATGATGTGGAAGTGATGCAGTCTCGGATCAGGTGCGGATCAGATCGGATGCATTGGAAGCCGGCGGAGCGAGGCGCAGCATTGGGGTGGTGTTGTGGGAAAACTTGAGCAGGATGAATGAATGGTGGACGAATAGCGTTGTGAGGTAGAAATGACCGAGCACGCACCTGAGACGCCTGTGTGAACGGAAACACCATCCGAGTCCTTCTGATAGTGTCGAGAAGGTACCGAGAGCGAGGCACGTTATAAACACATGAGACGAGAAGGACAATCGATTGGTGGTTATAACAAGGTTACGAGCATGCGAGTGCATCGTTCATAACATCATGTCGGTCTTGTGACAGGTACAAAGCCTCTGATAACCAGAAGTGTCAAAGCGCCAGTGACGAAGCCCAACGCAGCCACGGCTTCCCTACAAAAACTGCCTCTGTGTGACAAATGTGGGAACGGCATTGTGTGAGTTCAGCCAGTCAGTGCAAAACAGACCACGCCCCCTAAACACACACACACACACACACACACACACACACACACACACACACACACACACCCTTTATAAAATGTACACTAGATTCCAATGTTAACATGGACTTATATGGCTGATCGACAGGGGTACCGTGGTCAAAGCCCGGGACAAGTTCCGTCACCCGGCGTGCTTCGTGTGCGCCGACTGCGGCATGAACCTGAAGCAGAAGGGATACTTCTTTGTGGAGGGACAGCTGTACTGTGAGACTCACGCTCGGCTCCGAACGAGACCTCCAGAGGGACACGATCTGGTCACCGTCTACCCGAGTGCTTAGAAGACACTACAGCGCCAATCGTTACTACCTACTGATGCTGCCAACCCCATTGAAGAATGTAGGAATGGTTTGTTGAACCCTGGTCCGGTGTGCGTCTTCTCCAAGGGAAATATTTAGCCGACATTGCTTGCTTGACAGTTTGAAAGGCCTCGATTAAGACACCGAAGAGCAACAACACGAGAAGGAACATAGTGTCATGTCTGTAATGCTAGAATGTCAAAACGCAGTCTTTCAGGTGATTATTTTAATATAATGTTCTTTTTTTTTGTGTGTGATTTGATTACGTACTCATTGCAATCAAGCAGTCACATATTTACTAGATTTGTTTTTATAACGAACCAAACATAATGTCCTTAAACAGTCTATAAACGCTATTTTTCTTTCCCCAGCCTTTCATAATTTACATTTACAGCATTATACGGAGGTTTAAGGGCCTTGCTCAAGGGCCCACGAGTTACCTGAAATGTTTTTGTGCCTTTAGAGGTCATGTGATCATGGGTAACCAACCAGATAACAGTTCTGTCAGGTGGGCTGGACACGGCATTTGCTCTTCTCTTGACTATTAAACCTTTGTAATAAGTGTACTGAGATCTGTTTTTACCATTGCATTGAAATCAGGATACCAAGTACGACTTTACATATCTGCAAAACAACATGCACTTCCCCTCTCTGTCCACATGGGGGCAGCATTCAAATCTAATTAAACTCACCAAAATTAACCAAAACAGTCCCTTTCGGTGTGTTTTTATTAGATAACGTACGACAGAGCATGCACTACACAATAAAGGTCACGAATGCGGGAGGTTATTACACTGTATAACAAACAAAACCCATCTTCACATTCCACATTTCCCCCCCCCCCCCCCCCCCCCGAAAATGTTCCAGACCTCCAACGTTTATGATCCGCAATCTGAACCACAGGGAGCTCTGCTGCTCCGCCCCACTTTAAGTCTGAAAGCATGCTCCGGACTGCAGCCGTGATGAGAAGATAACACGGGTTTGTAAGAAAAGTATGACAGGTATGCTTTACAGGTATGCGCACCTGCAGCCACAAGAGTCTGGCACTAATGAAATCACACGTGCATCATGGTGAACATCGGATCCATTTCCAACACGCATCGCATTCAGTACGCCATCACAGACGGGACTTGCTTGTAATTGGTGGAGTTGACAAACCTGCGAATAGAATCATGCGACAGTGACATCATTAATAATCCTGTATTGGCTGAAACATCTGTACATCTGTTTAGACAAAGGAGACGCTTGTTATGACAAATGTTTGTTGCTCGTCTCAACGTACCCGAAGTCTACGCGAGTGTAACGTCGTTATAACGACGGTTATGAAAGGTTAGGCTTTGATCACATGTGCTTATGAAATGTATATAATCATATATAGTCGGGGTGACGTACGGTATGCAAAGTGGAATCATAAATATAATGTTGTCCTTAGTAAATGTAGGACTTGCGATATACCGTGTCGGGGAGTAACGGGCGACATGTAACGGCGTTACCTAATTTGATTACAAAATAAACCTAACAGTAATTTGTTACAGTTACTGGGGGGGGGGTGTCATTAAATGGTCTGTTACATATGAAAATGTTAAAGATTATAAACAGGGTTACATCCGAACAATTTCATGGGAAAATCGGCGCTTTAGACGACGGCGTGATTTGGATTTGAATGACGACGAATCATTTTTTGAGGGCTTGAAACTTTTTTTCTTAGTACGTTAACTTAAAGTGCCCCCTAGTGGACAAATGAGGGGAATCAAAAAGGAATCGTTTTTCCTTTATAAGGTCATTGACAAGTTACACTACTTTTTGATTAGGGTACTTTAGAATCTGTAATCCATTACATTTCCAAATGAACCTTCCCGACACTGACGTACTGTCTCAATGGGATGGTAAATACAATGTTGTCCTTAGTAAAAGTAGGCTTTCTGGTATGTAGTAAACATCAGGGTTTGATGCTTATCAACTACAAAAAAAAGAGTAAAAATACATATGAGAAGGGGACGACGGTTTACAGATATTATATCCCAAATGTTAACTAGAATTAACCATCCACTGACCACAATGTTATAATGAATGTATAATACAAGGGGGTTTTTCTCCGGGTTCTCCGGTTTCCTCCCGGTCCAAAAACATGCACGGTAGGTTGATTGGCAACTTGGGAAATTGTCCCTAGTGTATGAATGTGTGTGTGTGTGTGTGTGTGTGTGTGTGTGTGTGAATGGGTTGGCATTCCATCCAGGGTGTATCCTGCCTTAATGCCCATAGACGCCTGAGATAGACACAGACTCCCCGTGACCCGAGGGAAGATCGGATAAAGCGGTAGAAGATGAATGAATGAATGAATGTATAATACATTAAAATTCACAGTGTATTATAATTATATGCATGAAAATGTTCCCAGACTCCCCTCACACATACTATTTGCACTTTCAATAGTTTATACAATACAATTATCAAAACCTTGATTATTATTAATTAAATATTATTATGTTATTATTACAATTGACTAATTTCTTATTTCGCACATCACATCACATTTGTAGTACAGACGTACCTGTTGACATTTAAAGAGACGATGCTTTTAACCGGCATGCTCTTGGGGCCCGGTATCGGGTGGAAGATTTTCATCTCCTTATTCATGCTTACAGAGTCTGACTTTGGCTTCTTGATGACGTAGGGGTCTGTGGAATGGGATGGATAGGCATCGAAAGTTCCTGCTTTCATCCCTCCGATCTAATATAAGGTGAACAAAACAACAACGACGAATAAAAAGAAAGGTACGGGTGGGTTAAACCTCGTATACAGTACAGCACTTACTCTTTTGCTGGGAGACGGTGGTTTGAACGGTACAGCAAAGCGCTGCGTTTTCCCCTCGGCTGTGTCGGAAGGCGGCAGCGGGTGATTAAACCTGTACGGATTACTATCGAAACATTCCTTTGGATGGAGGTTCAAACGAAACGGGCCTCCTTTCATCTGAGATTTGTGAGCCGTCGTCTGACGCTGGAAGACACACCGTGGTTCACGCGCGATGCCGTACGACGACGGCAATGTTGTTTGTTTGTTTATTTTTACAATTGTGTACCTTTAGCAGCTCTCTGACTCGATCATAGGGGTCGGGAGAATACAATTCCAATTTGGACAGTGTGACACCTGGAAAGCTATTATACAGATGGGAATAGAACTCAAGTCTCCGTTCCAGTTATGTCTGAATAGAAAGCCACTTTCCTCGGGCTCGAGTGTGGCGGAATTAAAAACGCTTAAGCGAATTCCCCACGAGAGGAAATTCCCTAAGCCACAGTACTGAGCGCCTAACTCCATCTTTCACTCGAAATTGCATCCGCCCGGGTTCCGAGATCCCCCCCCCCCTCCCCTCCAAGAGGAAAAGTGCCATTCAAACAATACGCCGAGTCAAGACAACATAAACACACACACACACACACCAAGGAAAGGGCTTTATATAGTTCACACACTGAGTCCAGCAAATCATAGCAGGAGCAATAATAAAGCCTTTTACTGACCCATATCCGCTTCCTCTCTTGGGTGGACTCGTGTATATGTTCTTGCCGGGGGATTTGTATGGTTTCTTAGGAATCACCAGGGGACTCATCGCCTGAACAGGGCCACCGAGAGTTCCATAGTAACTGCCAATACCTGATCTGCACAGCATTAACACACAGAATTAACCGCTATTGGCGAACACACAAAAAACATACGTTTGGAAACAACGGTCCAATTTTAAGGGGGGGAAAAAAAAAAACATTGATTAATATTCGTTCGTGCTTAAAATGTACCTGACATGTCACAAATGATTATTTTGTAAATGCATGTAGTATGTGGTAGTATAATGATAATCAGAGTTTGGTTTGCCGTCGTGACAATACCTCGGCTGCACTTCAGTATTTGGGCCGGACTCCAGAGAATGGAAATGTTGCCTCTTCTCAGTGAAAACAGCCATTACATCATAATGCACTCTGTGTGGCCTTACATTCATCAGTGTCATGCTGCTAAGGGTTAACTTGTAATGAGTACACCACTGCATGGTAACTGAGGTGGTTAGCTCTTTTTTTTTTTCCTCAGCACCACCAATATGCCAATAGTGGGGCCCTTGAGACGGGCCCTTAACCCTCAACTTCAGGTCGCACTGGATAAGGGCGTAAGTCAAATGCTGTATTGAAGATACTTTAAAATTGTACATTTCACTCAAGCCTAATTCAGAATTAATTTCATTGTCTAATGTGTATTTCAATGTACACTTTCTCAATGTACAATTTATCCTTACGATTTCTTTTCCCCACTGCTGGGCAAAAATGCCTTCGTTACGTTCTTCTTCGCCTGCTGGATCTGGTAGTGCCTTTGCAGTTTGAGTTTGTCTGTAAGTGCCTCGCTCTCAAAGATCCGCTTGAAGCGAGCGTCGAAGTAGCCGGCCTGCAGTGCTGATTTCGTCTTTGCCCCACTGACCAACATCTGCTTGTTTTTATGCGCGGCTTCATTAAATGGACCTTTCAAGAAGATACAAAGAGTTACACACAATGACTCCACTTTTACTTTTACACAACCATGAGTTCAAATCCCATTTTCAGACGATATTATCACTATATACATTAATAAACATATCCGGATGAGATTTATGTACAGCGGGAATTTGCTTTACACCTACGATAATTAAAAGGTCTGTATTTGTCTCCTATTGAGATGTAGCCCATCTCCTTGAAGAGCCCGACTCTTTCCATGTCAGACTTTGAATCAGGCATGTTTCCAAACTCCTGTGGGAATTTTCTGCATGGGGGAAAAAAAAGCTTTATTAATATATATTAACAACGTATTATTACACACTAATTCAAGCTTTTCTTGACTATTTTCTACCCAAAACCACACATGATATTGATCATTAGTTAATAACCTACCTTTAATATATAAATATATATATATAAACCTTATTTCACTCGGTTATATAACTTGTTAGAAGTCCGGAAGAAGTTGTTGCTTGTAATGTCGTGGTTGTTGGGGGGGATTTGTGTATGTCGGTCTCCTTGGTAGCATCTGTAAACCAAACCGCTAAGCATCAACCTGAACTGATCTACACACAGCAGGAGGGAAACACAAGATCTGCACTGACGTTAAAGGGGCTTTACTGTTTTATTTATAATGTAGATTTCATTAATGCACGAATAAAAGGTTTTCAGCTGGTGATCTTCGGTGGGACCGAGAGGAACCTTGTAATGCCCCCCCCCCATTATCAGATCGGATTCATTCATTCATTCATTCATTCATCTTCTACTGCTTTATCCGATCTTCACTCGGGTCACGGGGAGTCTGTCTATCTCAGGCGTCTATGGGCATTAAGGCAGGATACACCCTGGATGGAATGCCAACCCATCGCAGGGCACACACACACACACATTCACACACACATTCATACACTAGGGACAATGTTTTCCAAGGTGCCAATCAACCTACCGTGCATGTTTTTGGACCGGGAGGAAACCGGAGAACCCGGAGAAAAACCTCCTTGAGGCACGGGGAGAACATGCAAACTCCACACACACATGACCGAGCCGGGAATCGAACCCAGATCCTGGCGGTGTGAGGCGAATGTGCTAACCACTACGCCACCGTGCCTCCTCAGATCGGATTATTTTAGTAATAATTATTTTAGATATCGTTCACCTTGTTTTTTTTTTTTTTGAGTTATTTTGTTTACTAGTTTGGCTGACTGATCAGGAATAATATACAATAACACGTCTACAGAGTAAACAAAATAATTTCAGCTAAAGACAATTTATGATAAACAGAATGATACCAATAACATCTTCTGGGCCACGTCGCTGTGTGTTTTTGTCACGTGATTCCAATAATGACTCAAAGAATAAAAACAACCTTTGATATAATGCATCCTTATATAATGCACAATAATGCCAAACTTTTGATCTACTGAATATAAACAGTTTATGCACATAACCGTAGATTTAAACTCGTTAAAGACTCGTTCTAAATGAACGAATCGTTATTGAACTACACAGTAACAACAACGCGGTGTTTCGGGGGACTCGTGTAACTTTATTCAGCAAAAGACACAAATGTAACGTCCACATGAACAGCGTTGTCTAAGAGCGTACACTGCTCAGGTCCTCCAGAGACACAGCGACCACCTGATTTAAAAACAAACAAACAAACAAACATCACGTGACCAAAAAACAAACAAACCACAAAACAGCATACAGGTGCATGACGTATATGGGACTGTTACATGTGGATGCTGAGGGTCGTGGAGTTACATGTTATGTGTTGCATGTGTTACGTGTGTTACATGTGGATGCTGAGGGCCGTGGAGTTACTGGGGATGTGGATGTGAGGGTCGTGGAGTTATGTTTGTGTTACATGTGTTAAATGTGGATGCTGAGGGTCGTGGAGTTACATGTTATGTGTTACATGTGTTACGTGTGTTACATGTGGATGCTGAGGGTCGTGGAGTTACATGTTATGTGTTACGTGTGTTACATGTGGATGCTGAGGGTAGTGGAGTTACATGTTGTGTTACATGTGTTACGTGTGTTACATGTGGATGCTGAGGGTCGTGGAGTTACACGTTATGTGTTACATGTGGATGCTGAGGGTCGTGGAGTTATGTTATGTGTTATGTGTGTTACATGTGGATGCTGAGGGTCGTGGAGTTACATGTTATGTGTTACATGTGGATGCTGAGGGTCGTGGAGTTACACGTTATGTGTTACATGTGTTACATGTGGATGCTGAGGGTCGTGATAGTCGCAGATTTGCTCCGGAAAGGCGGCGCGGATCAGCTGCTTCACTTCTGTCGGATAAACGTAGGTGGGTTTGTTCTGTCTGTCGCATCCGATCCCGTGCTGCAACTGACAGACAGACAGACAGATAGATTGTCCTGGAGTTTCAGACGGTTATTCACACAGCCCACGTGACACAGCAATGCGTAAGTGTAATGACAACTTCCCGCATCCCGACTTACAAATACCTTATTTGTACACTGAGCAGTTGGGGGCCTTGCTCAAGGGCCCAGGAGTGGCAACTCCCACCAGAAATCTATAGGATTACCCACTGATCTACCCAAACTCATTCCCCGTCATCCTGAAGTTTATCAAGGCTGGATTATTTAATTGGCTGACAGCTTCTATAGGGCGAGAAGGATGAACCAATCAGAATGACGGATTTTGAACTAAACCAACTTGTGCATTGCGGATCTTATTTAAGCACATTTTGGCACCTAATGTGCGATAATAATTACATTTAACAATACTATTATTCATATTAATAACAAGGTCACACTCGGGTGCATGAGAACAATCTTAAAACATCGTTTTATTCAAATGTCACTTATAACCCGGTCACTGGATCTATTCTTTAAAAACAACACTAAAAATAACCCTAAATAAATGTTGATTTCTCCTCTCTTACTAATCTCCGCTGGATGAGGCGGTATGCTTTCTTGCGCCTGGCCCGGTCACCTTTCAGTCTGGAGGCGGCGTGGAGTAATGGCGCTACCCAGAGAGGAACACTGTGCGGTAAACACGCACACACACGCACACACACGCACACACACACACACACACACACACATATATATATATATGTATATACACAACACACACACGAAAACCACAGCGGGTAGCACAGCATGTTTAATTCAACGTCTAATCTTTACACAGCTTATTAGAGGCAAACAACAGACAAATTGACATTACAGGCTGACATTCATAACCGCGAGTGTATTAGGTTAAAACAGCACTCAGTTTATGGTGAGTGATTAAGCGTGATATTACCTGAATGAAGAACACAGTGTAGTGTACATATCCGTGTTTCTGAGGTGCGACATTTTCGCTAAATAAGTGCTACAACACCACCCAAACAGTGCGCTTTACAGCGTGTGCGCATGCGCAATTCAACCACAATTTAGAAACTCAATAAACCAAACGTGAAGTCACAATAATAATAATAATAATTGAAAAAAAAAAACACCTACTTTCTTGAAACTGAAACATGAAGATTATTTGAGTACAAATCCTGCGTTGAAGGGAGAAAATAAATGACAAATTCCTGAGTGTTAACTTCAGTAGATAAATATCTGTATTATACAGCAGCTAATCCTATGAGAGGAACTTTGGGTCAACATGTCTGGAGCACTACTCTATCAGACGGACTGCTGTGCCTCGTGCTGGAGCAGCATCATTTGCCTTCTTTCTCCGACCCATTCCTTGTAGCCTCCTTTATAGTTCCGAGCGCTGGATAGAAAACACACAGAGGGACGAATGAAAAGCGATAAAGTGACCCCGGGTTTATATACACTGATTATAACTACCAGGACGTAACATTAATCATATATTACGTACTTTATAAAGCCGAGGTTCCTGGCTTTATCTGTAGCAGTTTCTCCACGCCTTCCCATCTGGCAGTGAAACACCAGATCGTGGCTGTCCAGCAGGGGCTTTGGGACGCCAAATTCCTCTTGAAAAGCTTGTGTGTCCAAAGAGAATTGCTTTTCTACATCGTCAACTATAAGACACAGAAAGGACAACAAGGACATGGCGTGGGTATGAGCTGGTCTATAACATAATAACATATACTACTTATATATATATATATATATATATATATATATATATATATATATATATATATATATATATATATATATACAGAATTATTATTATTATTATTATTATTCTATCAACGAATTAAAGGCTAATGATCAGATTAATTCTGGTCAAGATCAATGTGTTGTTCATAGAAACCATGGACACATGTGGTGCAGGCGGTGACACTAATAAGAGCACACCTGATTAATCTCCTTCTTAATCCAGCATTGGGCATTTCTTATCCTCCTAATCCCTCCCCTGCGTCTTATTTAGGATAATTACTAACCGGGAGGGGTGAAGGATAAGACATGGTTCCTCTAAGACACGTGGTTGTGATGATTTATCGTGCTATTAAATGTCGCAAAGTAGAAAGTTCACGAGTTGCATCGACGATTTTTTCCCCCCTTCTGCGTTGTGTGCTGGAGAAAGACCTGGTGTGTGCTAAAAAGAGGAATGCCAAAGAAAGGAGCGCAGATCCACCCGTGGCCACCGGGGGGCGACAAACGCCACCTCTACATTGTTCTGGCGTGGTTTTTGTTTCATGATTTCAGAATTTCTTACTAGCAAAAAAAAAAAAGGAATCAAGCTTTGCTGTAGGTGATTTTTGTGAATTGGTCTCTTAGATTTTTAGCTTTTTTTCCCCCCAACATAACTACAGAAGGTTTCGTTTACACCCTCATTTATTTATATGTACAAAAGTGATTTAAAATGGTTAGTTTTGGAAACGAATCCTATCTTCAAAATATCGTACCGTGAAAATAATATCGAGGTATCGTATCGTCACAGCCGTACACGTGAAGCCGGCGCACTCGTGTTTTCGAGCCGCCGCTCGTGGCGGGCCACGGGTGGTGCAACGTACATAGGAAAACAATATCCACCCCCATCTACTTTACATACACGAGTGATTCGTTATCGCTGCTGTGATTGATGAGGGGAAAGACAGAATGCCAGAGAGCAAAGACTCGCAGTTATGGATGTTAAGATGCGAACTCGCGTTCTCTGGATGATTGGGGTGAAAGCATTTGTGAAAAAAGAAGTGGCTTTGTGGGTAATGCAGCCAAATGAAATCGAAGCAAATGATGTATGTAAATGAATAAAGAAAAACACAAATGACATTATGCATTTGTGTTCATTCTAAAGACCAATGTGCTTTGTGTGTTTAATATCGCTGTAGTGATGATTTTATGATTATCGCCGCATTACTGCACGGGTTTCGCTGCTTCGTAACTCACGGGGGATGTGGATGGAGCCTGGAATGCGTCCTCGATCCACCTCGTCTTTGGAGCGCACGTCCACAAGCAGAAGGTCTTTATTATTCTCTCGGAGGGATTTGAGATCGTCGTAGGAGATATCTTTATCTGGAAACATATAACTAAATTGTCACATGAAGAGCAGTCGATCGCAGAAGCGAAGTCTCTGAAGCGCAGTCGGGGATTTCTATTCAATACATTTCCTGTTTCATTCGGTTGTAGTGGTGAAAATCACAACCTACTGTTATGGAAATTGTTATTGATGTCTTATAGGGGATAAAGAGAAGAGAAGTTTGTGTTTGGCTTTGCAAACTTGTAAAACAGGAACTACCAGGACTTTGATGGAGAAGGTTTATAATATTCACTCATTCATCTTCTACCGCTTTATATCAGATCTTCCCTCGGGTCACGGGGAGTCTGTGTCTATCTCAGGCGTCTATGGGCATTAAGGCAGGATACACCCTGGATGGAATGCCAACCCATTACAGGACACACACACACACGGGACAATTTTCCAAGGTGCCAATCAACCTACTGTGCATGTTTTTGAGGCAAACTCCACACACACACACACACACACACACACACACACACACACACACACACACACACACACACACGGCGGAGGCGGGACTAAACACCGTCCCCCTGGTTTATAATATGCAAAAACAATCAATCCACATACTGTGGTGTCACAGTGATCCCGAAATCTGACATCATGAACAGGTTGTTTATTCTCCACCAGATTTCACTTATAATTGTGTAAATATTGTTAAAAAAAAAATCATCCAGCGGCAAAAGAAACCTGTAAGTCATGTTTACGTGACGTCACCAATCTTTTGGGATTCCTCACTAACACCAGGGGAAACAATTAAGCGAGGAAAAACAATAGTTGCAAAACAGATTCTCATTACTCTTAAAAAATAAGTGTAAAAATAACAACAATAATAACACTGGCCATACATTACTGCCAAAATAATAAACACAATTTAACAACTATAAAGTGTATTAAATATGACCGTCTGCAGCCAATAAACCCCACGCGCAAATACATCCCCGATTTTAACTTTACATAAACATCGTGTTTGTGTTGGAAAAATAAACAAATGCATTTAAATATGTAAACAATATTGTTTACTTACCCGTACAAGCCATGTTGACGCTTTTTACCTGCTCCGACAGAAAACAGAGTGCATGTAACTCTACAACTGTACTTCCTAGTTCGGGGCTTATATTCATACGGAGGTAGGCGTGGCTTAACCACGTCGTCCAATAAGCAACCGCCCTGATTTTAATATTCAAAATAGACACCGCCTTTTGACCAACCCCCCTTCTCATGCATGTGCGTATACCAATCAAAATCGTGGATTTTAATTTTATACAATAAAAGTCGTGAATTGTCGCTACATTATTAATGTACTAATAGCAAAACACAAACAAAATCACAGTCTAAATGAAATAAAACTAGTTGTCAATAAATTACATGCAATTTAGCTGCAATTGTGTGTTATACTATGCATTAAAGTGTAGGTAAAATTTAAATTACTCATAATAAAAACTCAATTAAATAAGCAAAATGTTGGGTTCATTTGGTTACCTTTCAACAAATCAATCAATCAATCAATCAATCAATCAATCAATCAATGGAAAGTCTGCCTTGATCTACACATATGCCATAGATTCATTGATGTCCTGATGATTTATGTAAATGTAACCACCATAATTACTTTAAAACAATTATAAGTATATTTGCATCCATATTTTCATGTTGATTAGAGTATTAAAACTTGAAAATGATTAATTTAGAATTAATAAATACGGCTACTTAATCGCCCATATTTATCAATTCTAAATGAATAATTTTTAATACTCTAATCAACATGAAAATATGGATGCAAATATACTTATAATTGTTTTTAAGTAATTATGGTGGTTACATTTTGACCAACTGTGCTGTATAATGAGAAGAGGGGGAGAAAAATTGGAAAACATTAGAATATAGAAATTTAAAATAATTTATAATTGAACCGTATTGAACAATAAATTGGATCGTTTTATGTTTTTTTTTTCTCCATTTCTTTCATTCTTTTTAAATATTATTATTTATTTATATCTATTATTTTATATAAATTTTTAAATTTATTATTCGGTTAAATCATAAAAGAACTGGAGTAACGGTGGCAGCTTCAATTTTACTGACTGGTAAAATGCGACAGATTTTCATTATATATTTTTTTTTACTTAATATTGGCTAATATTATATTATTATAACATATAGTAAGTTAACACTAGAATAAAAGAGATATTTATTTTGAACATTTCTATTCATTGTTAACTATCAGTCCTGCGTGTTTAGAAAAGCTATCGTTGATATCCGAGTCAGATTTAAGAATGACATGTTTGTGTAATATAAATGAATGTAATGTAAATTGTTGCTTTATTGCTTTTGGTAAATCCATCCTTTATTTCAGTATTCAGAAATGCAACAGACAAATCAAACTCACATGAAGTAAACCTTTTATTGATAAGGTCTCAGATAAGACTTGCTTAAATGTACGAATCCCTCAATACTGTTTTGGTACATAATGACATCCATAATGAGTCTCTTTCACAGTGGATAGAATCCATTTTCTACGGTTTCGGGTTCTAAGTACAGCAACTTTTGCAATGAAAACAAAAAAAAAAAAACTAATGAAAGAAAAACATCAAACTGGGGATCAATACTGTTTATCTGGAATATTGGAGTGCCACAAATCCTAGCGTCTTTATACCAGCTATAGGTTTGCACATTACAAGCCACCTTTTTTTTTCTTTTTTGTTAGAAATATAAAATGTGTTATTATGAACAATATTCTACTGCATAAAGTAAAATCTATACACTGTACATGGAGATATTTCGAAAAAAAGCAAGTTTCACAGTTTTAAACTTTATTTAAAGTATAAACAAATTTTGCACACTTTACATAAATGATTTGTTTTTTTTTGTCTATGACTAATTTGCTTAAGCAACTGAAAATTAATATAAAAACTTAAAAGAACATTTCTTACATATTTTACAAAAGAAAATACTCTGTGTTCTTGGCTAAAAATGGTGACGTCTTCGTGATTGTCGTAGAGTACTAAGAATAATAAATACATAAATAGAAAGAATGAACGGAAAATAAAAATCATTTCTTACACTAGGTACAGTTAAGCAGTTTAATCTGGATAGCATGAATGTTTCTCTCTCTCTCTCTCTTTTTTTTTTTTTTTTACCTGTACAGAAGAGCCCCGGCGACAGTCTCACAAATCTACTGCAACTGAGATGTACAAAAACGATCTCATCTAAAGCCCACCTGCAACATCAGTGTTATCCGACACACCACAGATTATTATTCTACTCCTCCAGTGACAAAACAGAACAATGCTGGACACCTTATGCAAATATAGCCATGTTTTGTTTTTGTTTTTTTTCTTCCCTTGTATAACCAAAAATAAATAAATAAACAACATAAAGCGGTTGATGGATGTGACTCGCCACAGTTATTGAGAATACGAGGCCTGAGACTGGTACGACTGATAATCCACGTTGTGGATGTTGCTCAGTTCCAGTGTTGTGACTCGGACCTCGGTGACGAGCGTTCCTCTCTGCAATCAGGCGGGAAACGGATCGTACCCACCGCCATCCTCTCCAAACCCAAAAAATATGGGTAAAAATAGCATTTCTTTTTTAAAAAGGGGATTAAATTCTTTTTTTTTTTTCTTTTTTTAAATTTTACACATTTTAATATTAACATCCGATCCGTTTCATTTGCACAAAAACAGTTCTTGCAAAGGATTTTTTTTTGCCCATGGCAGTAACAATAATATACTTTTTAAAAGTCCCTGCAGCGTTCAGACCCCGTTAAATGTGTTTATTCTCCGTGGGTAAGGGAGATCGGTCAAAAAGAGAACAGGTGTTGGGACAAAGAGTGGTGCAGAGAAAAAAGGGGATGGGGGTGAAAAAAAGAAGAAGAAGAAGAAGAATGCGCTCAGAGTTCTGTTACCTCTTGCCCATTTCGTTCTGTCTGAGGAACTGGATGTTGGTGCTGCTGTCCGCCAGTTCGGGGTATTGCTCCACGGGTAGCACATAGTAACCGTCATAGCCCTGAACTCTCCCTGACGAGAGCAGTTGCTGCCTCTCTCCCTCGGTCCACAGGCGACTCCCTTCCTTACCATCTCGTGTCCTCTGCTGCTCCCGCAGCCAGGCGCCTGCCAGTGCCCGCTGGCGTGCCAGCTCCAGAAGCCGGGCGCGTTCCTCGTCCAGCGTGTCCTGCGCCAGGCCGTAGCGCACGCTCAGGGACAACGCGGCCGACCGCAGCTCAACGGTGACGCCGCGCCGCGAGCGCCCGCTCACCGTAATGTTGATCCCGGCTCCTTCCAGCACCCTGCGCCCGTTGCTGAGCCCCAGCGCCAGCAGGTCCGCATCGGCCGAGCCAATCTTCACGAAGAAGTGGCAGTCGTGGCCGTCCTGCACGTAATGCGCGCCCTCCAGGTACACGGCGTTGTTCAGGACCAGGGCCACCTTCCTGCTGTTGTCGCTGACCGTACTGGAGACGCCCGTCACTACGCGACCCTCTTTCACCGCCAGCATCATGCCCCGCCCAATGATGGACGCTACAGTGCCAAACCAATGGCCCGGTTTATCGCGCTTGCTCTGCCGGTCTTTGTTGAGCAGCTGAGCTTCCAAAGCCATGAAGGCCTGGTTGTGCCTCTCTGCATCCTGCTGAACTCCTGACATCAGCTGCAGGGGACGGAAGATAAACGGAGGCTAGTAAATAAATAAATATGATCAAATACGGATCATTACAACAAGAAAACAATTCCAAAGACAGGAAAAATATTTATGAGGAACTGTTTATTTATTTGTCGGGGGCACGGTGGCTTAGTGGTTAGCACGTTCGCCTCACACCTCCAGGGCCCGGGTTCGATTCCCGTCTCGGCCATGTGTGTGTGGAGTTTGTGCATGTTCTCCCCGTGCCTCAGGGGGTTTTTCTCCGGGTTCTCCGGTTTCCTCCCCCGGTCCAAAAACATGCACGGTAGGTTGATTGGCACCTTGGAAAATTGTCCCTAGTGTATGAATGTGTGTGTGTGTGTGTGTGTGATGGGTTGGCATTCGATCCAGGGTGTATCCTGCCTTAATGCCCATAGACGCCTGAGATAGGCACAGACTCCCCGTGACCCGAGGGAAGATCGGATAATAGCAGGTAGAAGATGAATGAATGAATGAAAGTTTGTGAATGAAAGTCATTTGCAGGTATGTGTTATCAAAGAAATCAGTGAAGCTTAACAGTTAAAGTGCTTAATTTTCCAAAATACAATAATATGTAAAAAAAAAAACAGTGTATTATATTGATTATGTAACAGCAGTATTTGCATAATGTGGTGATTTATTGACAGAATTATCATCATTGTTTTGCTTTGAAGGTTTTTTTTGGCAAAAATATTGAAACCACTCCAAACTATTATCAGTGGTATATCATGTGTACCAGGGGGGGACAAACTACGGCCCGCAGAAGGTCAGTACGGAATTGTCGGAATTTGACTTTGTCCTGTAATTGCCTGTCGTTCCACCAGGTGGCGCATTAGGCGATAGTAATAACATTAATGCATTTTATATGTTTATGTTAGATATGTATGGATCTGGTGCTGGCCGGGCGCCGTCCATCAAAATTTGGGGCCAAAGAAAAAAAAAAAAAAAAAAAAAGTCATAAAGTCAATGTGGCCCCTGAGCCAAAAAAATGTGCCCCCCCCCCCCCCCCTCCCCCCTGATCTGTACACTAGACATGCAATGAGGTAAAATGAAGTTTTCCTATAATGAATGTCTGTATAGGATGATCTATGTTACATTGGCTGGAGCTTGAAAACTCACCTGGCCATTTTCGCACTCCTGACTGGCTTGTAGCTCGTACGGCGGATCCACAAAGTATAGCGTGTGTTTAGGGAAGCCAGCGATGATGTTACTGAGCTGGAAGCCGAACATCACCAGCCAACTCTTTACATCTGAGCAAGAAAGGCGTTTTTTAATCCACACAGTTCTATACGCATTAAATGAATCACATTAAACGACTCCTCTCTGTGAATCTATTCGGTCCTGCTTACCCGTGACATAATTCTTCACGTCCAGCATATCGCTGAGAGGATTATTGTTCTTGAACATGTACAAGTTAAATGGAGCCAGGTCCTTGCTGATCTTCTGCCACATGGTATAATCGGGCGACGTCCATCTGGCCGCTAATACATCGTAGTCCCTCTGTGTGAAGTGCACGAGCTTGGTCAGCGAATCGTAGAGGCCACCGTGGAATCCGATCACCAGCTGGAACTCGGGATTGGAGTCGTGGTACACCTCACCGTAGGCCGTGTACTGCACCTGCTTGATCATCTGCCCGTTGCTGCTGAAAACGGCCAGTGGTGTTCCCGTGTTGTCCGAGGCGATATAGTACTCCTCGCCGCTGCTCACCTCCATGGCGAACAGATGGCCTTGCAGGTCATAGTAGAGAGAGGTGATTTCCTGAGCTGGAGTGGTTGAAAACGTGCGTGACTCGCACCGGGTTGTTCAGGTCGGCGTAGAAAAACTGCAGGTGCTGCCCCAGGCTGTTCTTGGTGGAGACGCGTCGTCCGAGGCCATCGTAGCGGTACTGCACGCTCCACCCGCCACCTACACGGCTGTACGCTCTCACCAACTGTCCTTTGGAGTTATAGTCGAAGATGTCGGAGCCCCGCTGGCTAAGGAAGCCGTCCTCGTCCAGCTTGTACTGCACGTCGCCAAGGCGCGTGATCCGGTCGCGCAGGTCGTAGCGCAGCGGCATGAGGCGGGCGCTGTTGCCGGGGTTCAGCAAGTGCAGATTGCCATTGAGGTCGTAGCTGTAGCGCCAGGTGGACCAGTCGTTGACCTTGACGCCGCTGAGCTGCCCGTCGCCGTCGTACTCGTAGCGGTATTGCGTGGTGTTGGCGTACGGCCCGATCTTCAGCTCCCTTTTGATGACGCGGCCCATGCTGTCGTACTGCACCGTCATCCAGTACATCAGCGAGCGGAAGATCTCGTACTGCACCTCCTTGATGCGCCCGTGCGCGTCGAAGTGCTTGCTGAGCGTCATGACGGCCGTGGTGATGATCTGATTGATGTCGTAATAGATCACACCAAACTTGCCGAAGTGCTCCACTTTGCCGGAGATCTCGTCGTAGCGGTACAGGTCCACAGGCAGCGGCGTCTCGCTAATGACCGGCTTCATGCTGGCTATTCGGAAGCTGTTGTCGTGGTAGGTGTAGTCGAAGCGGGCGTTCACCATGCCTTCCTCGGAGAAGCGGTAGATCTGTTTGTCCACTAGGGGGCCCATCTTACGATACCTTATAGTGCACGAGAAGCCTCCGCTCTGCAGACTGACCATCTTGAGCACACCGGATGTTTCATCGTAGCCAAAAGTGACAGCAGTGCTGTCGTACAAAATCTCCGAGAGCTTGGCCAGTTTGCCGTATTTGTAAAGGACACGGCGTCCTGTTCCCAGGAAGTACGTGGCCTGAGGGCGTCCGTCTTCGCTGAAATCGTAGATAATGGACGCATTGCTTTCCGGGGGGTTATAAGTGTTGCGGATATAGCCGACGGACACGTGGGTGAACATGGTGTGCCGGGCCACGCTAGGCATGGTGACGGCCGTGATACGATCGGACGGGTCAAACTCGAAGATGTACTGCCTCTGACTCTGCAGGAGCAGCACCACTGACTGTATAACGAAAAAAAAAAAAAAAGACGTATGAAATCTATCGTAATAACACTGCATTCGTCTGGTTTACACGGTCAGAGGCGATTCGCTCACCTTGTCTAGGTAGCTGTAGCTCCACACCTTGCCGTCAACAAAGGCGCGGGAGAGGATGCGCCCCTGCTGGTCAAACTCCGTCCTCTCGCTCATACTGCCGCGGTGGAGGCCAACCAAGCGTCCCGTAGACGAGTAAGACACGTTTACTACAGCCAGGCTGCTGCTGGGCTGCCAAATAGCCGGTCTGCCCTGAGCGTCGTAAGTGATCCTTAGCGTGAACTTCCTGTGGTCGTCGTAAATCTTCTCCGTCCGCGTGTTCCTGTCAAAGTCGATAGACAGCAGGTTGCGTCCGTGAGCCTGAAAGAAAAACGCCGTAGGCAAATGAGTCGAAGAGACCTCGCCAACGTTTATCCACGGAAATCAAAAGTGGCTTTACTCACCCGTAATTTCCTGCCGAACACCGTAACCTTGCCCTTGGTCAGCTCCTTGCGCAGTCGCCACTCTATAGAGTTGAGTCCGTTGTCGGTGGGAAGAGTGATGTTTCTACGCCCGATGGTGGGGCTCACCGAACCGGCCAGAATGTGAGGCTCCGTGTGGTAGCTGATACCCATCCCGTTCGCGTAGATCACCCTCAGAGTGCCATTGTTACACAGCTGGTAGCTGTTCCGTACTTGATCTGGTGATAACGCATAGTAAGGAAAGTATAATATATAATCTGTTCTACATTCATTCATTCATTCATTCATCTGCCCTCAAGTCGCGGGGAGTCTGTGCCTATCTCAGGTGTCTTCGGGTATCAAGGCAGGATACACCCTGTATGGAATGCCAACACACACACACACACATTCATACACTAGGGACAATTTTTCCAAGGTGCCAATCAAACCTACCGTGTATGTTTATGGAGAACCGGAGAAAACCCTCCATGAGGGACGGGAAGAACATACAAACTCCACACACACACACACACCACATGGCAGAGGCGGGAATCGAACCCCCGACCCTGGAGGTGTGAGACGTATGTGCTAACCACTGAACCACTGTACCCCCTTAATCTGTGCTACATATTTCACATATTGATTTTTTTTATTATTTACAAAACAACAACAAAAATAGCATTATAACATAAGGTTCAAATTATATTGCTGTTCAATACAAATAAATAAATTTGTTTCCTTTTTTTTTTTGTAAAGCATGCTTTATGACTCCCACCACATAATTATCACAATATAAAAATAAAAGCTATTAGGAATGCCCTTAAAATACGTTCATTAGAGACACAGACTGGATGTTTTATAAATATGCCGTTTTTCCGCCCTTATCTGTATTGCTAAGTTATACGGTTAATTAAGAGTCGGAAGACGGATTCTTAATTAGAAATCTGTGTGAACAGATGTCGAGCGGGGAAACATCTGGAGATTTTAATGATTTTCAACTTCAGGTAGCGGAAAGTTCTCCTCTTTCACTGGCCTCCTGGGCTTACTCCTTAATTAAACTTGGACATTTTCCCCTCTTTATGCCCCTTGAATGCAAGGAAATCCTATTAGTTCAGGATCTATCTCATCTGGTGTATGGGTCAAGGCCAACTTCTTTTCTCACCTGTTCTCACCCCCCCCCTCTCTCCTAACTGTTTCTCCCACAACATATTCCGGTTTGACAAGACAAAAGGCGACGAGAAGGAAAAGTCCATAATAAAGCCTTAAAACACGGACCTTGCACGACGGTGTAGGACGCCTCGACCGACGAAAGGTTTGTAATGACGGTGATGTCATCGTCTCTGTTCGAGCTCTCGATGTCGATGTTAATGGACTTCTCGATCTCTCGGTGCAGGCTCGTCACCATTCCCGTCGGATAGGTCATGTTCGTAAGCCTCCCCTCGCTGTCGTACCTGCAGGCGCGAGAAGTTTCCGGGAAAAAAAAAAACACGCTTAATAGAAAACAATTCCGAAATAACGCACCCAACCGCAATCAAGTTCCCGTGATCTCGGTGACTTTCAAAACCGCCGCGGCAGACGGTTTCTGGTATAAACGCATCGTTGCATCATTTGCGTCTGACTTATTTTAGCATCAGAGGCACAGCAGACACTGAGTGAGTATGAATCTATTCTGTCACATAAAAGCAGCCATGCTCTCATGTGAACTCGTACGGTTAATATCCGAGATCCATAGATCGGAATGCTGAGGGTCTCAATTGTCTGCCTTGTCCCTGGTCTGCACTCGCACTTTACCTACCTTCACCGTCTCCGTCTGGAATTCCATAGACACACTGTTTAGAGCGGATCACCGGATCACTGTTCCACACTAACTGATGCAGTGGGAAGACATTCTCTATGGGTTTTATTTATTTATTTATTTATTTTTAAAGGAGGTGCAATTCCATAAGCAGACAGCAGATGGAAGCAGTGTTTCGTATAATTCTCATTATGTAGGGACGATCCTGAATACAAATATTTACACATCCTGATTTCACAGGGGAATAGACACGTCATATGAACCTCCACAACCCATTTTTATTCAGAGGAAATTGAATCTGAACCTTATTAAAATGCAGAGTTATTGTGTGTGTGTGTTTTTTTTTTACGGAATACAATAGACGACACGCACACACTCGCATTCACTCACTCACTTACTCATAAAACGTAGTCCAGCCTGTCTCGTCAGCCTTACTGGCCAGCAGACCGGTGCTGCCACTGTAGCCGAGCTGTACGATCTCCTGGTCAGCGGTGGAGATTGAGCGCAGACTGCCTCCGACGTCCATCCCCAGAGTTAACACCTTGTTGTCAGGGAGTTGGTGGAGTCTAACCGTGCCGGCTCCGCCCAGGCTCCCGCCCTCCCTGCGCACTAGCACGGTGTTGTTACAGTTATCCACGACGGCAGCGAGTTCTCCGTCGGGCGTGTAGCTAAAGTTGTAGAGACTCATGCCACTGACCAGGCTGATGGTATGCAGATGGAGACCCTCCTCACTGAACACATAGAGCTCTTGTTCTCGTGGCGAGGCCACCTCGTATTGACCGGCTGCGTTTGGCCCCGGGCGGTTGGCGTGCACGGCCCGGATGCGGATGTTGTTGAGGTCGGCGATGTAGAGCGTGCCGTCGGGAGCCACAGCTAGCGAGGCGGGGGCGTTGAGGCTGGCGTCGGTGGCGTACCCTTCGTCGCCCGCATAGCAGTTGCAGTTGACGTCGTTCTTGCAGTCGCACTCGGAAGTGGCCCCGGCCAGCAACGAGATCTCCCCGTTGGCGCTGACCTGGCGCACCCGGTTGATTTTTTTCTCATCGCTCTCAGCGATGTACAACACACCGGAATGGGAGACGGCGATGGCAGTGGCGCTCTCCAGTGCTGAATGGATCGCCAGCCTGCTGAGGGAGTAGTCGATACCCGGGACCTGGCAGTGCATGGGCCGCCCAGCCACAATGCTGACCTGGTGGTTTTCAGTGATGCGCAGGATAACGTTGTTCTCTAAAACGTACAAGGAATTGTCCATGGGGTTGACCGCGAGGTCAGTGGGCCACTCCAGACGCACCTAAAACAGAAAAAAGCCATTGTCAAACATTATTCATTGCTAATAGGCGTCAGAAATCAGAATTCATAACATGTCTCAGTCCGGCGTCTACAGAGGTGTCTTGTGTTGAATTTTAAGGTCACACATGCATTGGATTTTCAAGCTAAGTAAAATAAAAACCCCAAACACTTCTATTTTGAGGAACAATGTTCCTCTGAGCATTGTGCTAGGATTAGCGTCGTTGGCGCACCTGGCTGACGTCCATGCTGGCGTCGCAGCTGAGCGGCCGTACCGCCGTAAGATCGTTGGCCCCCAGAAGTGTGGAGATGATCCCGTTCTGGTCCACCTTCCGGATCATGGTGGCATCCACGAAGAACATCAGCCCATTTTTGTCAACTGCAATACCTAAAACAGGAGAGAAGAGAAACGGTCTGCCATCCAAGTTGTTCAAATATTAGACCCTCCTATCGCATTTCCGTTTCGGCAATAATATCTATCCGTCAAATGTCACCTTCATCAAAGCACGCCGGGTTCACATACCAGGTGTGTGGGGCGGGGGGGGGGTGAAGTAGACCAGAAATAGCTTTTTCGAGACATTGAGACAATGAGAAACAAGTCGAGGGAACTGTGTAGGTGTCTGATGGAGGAGGTCAAAGCTGCATTTCAGCAACGTTGTGATTGAACCGAGAGGCAGAAAGACAGGAAGACGAAACCCCGAAGAGAGCAAATGCAGGGCACAGTAGATGCAAGAGCGCCTCTGCTTATGCTTCACTTCTCACAGACGTCTGGGAGTTAGGAATCAGGCCTGTGTAGTCTGCTACCCTCTCTATTCATGATTCCATGTCATCGATGAAAAATGTGACGGCGTGACATTTCTGACAGTTTGGTGTCAAGTTGCGTTTTCTTTTTTTTTTTCCCCCTTTCTTTTTTTCTTTCATACAACCCATCATAGGATTTCACAATCAGGTCCATATTTAGAATCGGCAAAGACGGGTTCGTCGATATTTAAACAGGGAATATCCATTCGGTTACCCTGTGAACAGTTCACTCTTAACGGCTGACAGGCTGTTCTTGTTAGTCGCCTTTTGGAAATTTGTATTTGTTGTCGTCTAGCATGTTGTCTTTGCAAATCGTGCCCAAAGCAGATGCAAGCGCAGGAAATAATGCTGTCAAGTGTAAGGTAACGTACCAAGCAATTAAAAAGTTCACACATATATAAAAAAATAGGCATTTTTGGGGCATTTTACAAGAATATTTGTGTGACTAAATCAGCCACATGACTTGGCTGACAGGCACCTAGCAGTAACTAATTAAATAAAAACCAACAGAGGTATAAAACCACTGCGTCGGCTGTGGGGCCCTAAGGAGCCAATGATCATGCAGTTGGACACGACAACACTATCGGATTAGCGCCAGGCAGAAATTCCCAGCGGGTGTCCATACCTGTGAAAATGTACGTTACAAAATCCGAGTGTGAGAGTTTATTGTGCACTATTATGTTGGATTATTATCATCAGAAAATTGGTGCATAAAGCATTTATATTAAATGTGCATTTGCATTAAAGATATATATATATATATATATATATATATATATATATATATATATATATATTATATATATATATATATATATATATATATATATATATATATATATATATATATATATATATATATATATATATATATATATATATATATATATATCTATATATATATATATATATATATATATATATATATCACAGCCCCGCTAGAACTAAATCACCACCTCTGCCTGATATGTCATTGAATTTACTGAACTTTTTCTTCCTTGTATTTATTTATTTACCTTTTGGGCTCATAAGAGTAGCCTCCACAGCTTTCCCTCCATCTCCACACCTCTCATCGAAAGGCAGACACTGCTCGCCCGTTCCTGCCACCACCTCAGCATTGTCAGCCAGAAGCCGACCCCCGGTGAGCGAACGCACTTTGTATATCCTTCGGGAGTTTGTATCCGAGATGAAGAGCGCCCCAGTGACCGGGTCCACAGCCAGGAAGTATTTGTGTGTGGGGTTGTTACTGCAGGAAATGATCATGTATATTACTTACAAAATAATCACACTAAAGTTACCTTATAAAATAAACAAAAAATAACATGGCTTACCTGTGTCGAAAATCCTTATTTCTTTGGGGTAAGGGGAAAAAAAAGAGACAGGAAATATCATTCTGACACATGCAAACTATAGTAAACTTGATCAAGTCTTTGCAGGAAATACACCGTCTGGCCGTACCTGAGTTCTAGCACACGAGTAGTATTGAGAGACGGATACACCCTGCGTACAAAATTCAGGTCACCCACGTACAGGCTGCCATCGATACCCGCTGCCAGTGCGACCGGTGCCAACAGTTTATTCCCGTCTGCCAATCCGTTACAGCTCGGACACGAGATACTGCGTCGACGCCCATTGCCCATAATGCTTGTGATGACTGGGGGCTGCTGGCAAACAAAGACATTCTCCCCACAGCCTTTATGAAGGATCCCTGCAATGTATTCAGAATACGTATGAATATATTATATATATATATATATATATATATATATATATAGATATATAGATATATAGATATATAGATAGATAGATAGATAGATAGATAGATATATAGACACACACACATGTTCATATTGTAAGACCATGATTTAGCTCATTGACTGATTTTATATGTCCAAAATAAGCACTTAGAATTCCTTACTCAAGGGCCCACTAGTGGTAGTGGGATTTGAACCTGTGACCTTCCGGTCCAAAGGCCAATGCCTTAACCACTGAGCTACCGCCTCCCGTTATACTATATACTAAATACACACAGCAGACGTATCTCAGGTTTGGTCAGTCATTGCCTCTGAATGTCACCATGTCAGCAATACAGTGAACATAAGTGCATTATTTATAAGGATAATTCATAGACACAAAGGGACATACAGTTTTAGAAATAAAGCGCCTACCACTGCGTAGGTTGAGGATGTGATGTTTGTCCAAAGACCATCCTCCAAGGTTAGACGGCTCAAGTTCATACCCCTGCAGTACAGCGGTCCTTTTCTCCCATAACACCAAACTAGGACATGTTTCATACTCATAACCCACCGAGACTGCAAAGACAAGGAGAGAGAGAGAGAGAGAGAGAGAGAGATGAAAGGGAAGGGAACGAGACAGCGTACGTCACTCAAAAGCCATTAAAACCACATTTAATTGATTAAATGCCAAACTCCACATTAAAGTTAAAAGCATTGGAAAATGAAGCCGGGAGTATAAATAACCTTACAGTGTAAATCCTAAAGGGACAACAGAATATACGACAACAAAATGCAAACATTCAAAACAATTCAATGCAAAAAAAAAAATGTTTTGTATTATACATATTGTTTTTTTTAAATGTACATTTATAAAACAAAAATAATTAAATAAATACTGCAATAAAATTTTTTTTTTACTCATTGACAATAATAAACGAGGCCAAGTTACAAAAGAAAAGCAACCAAATAAATAAATAAATAAATACTCTTGGAAAAAGTACGTACACTCCACATTATATACATTAATAACGGCGGTCATAATTTAAACATAAAACATATTGCTTCAGCATGCTCGATAAATACAGTATGGACCCAATTACCAAAATGTAGTGTATTTTTTTTTTCACAAGATAGTAAACAATTTAAATAGGTTATAAACAGTTATAGCCACACCTGTGAAATATAACGGTAGCTGATAAAGCACCGGGATTTGGATCCTGGTTATATTTTAATATCAGTGAGGTTGTAAGAATGATGGAACTGTATATAACCTGTGCCTCACTATATTCTTACCATCGTCATGCACACATCCACTCCCGCTCCTCCTTCGCTTTCAGCCCCGTCTTCTAATAGAATATTATTACTGTCAGTGCCTGAATAATGCCTCCTTTTCCTGATGACACTCCCAGTCTACTTCGCTCGACAGACTAATTGTATTCCCTCGCAATCTCATGGTATCGCATATCATCTAATCGCTCGTACTGTACCTCCTGCTCTGCTACTTGACTGATTTGTAAAAGGCCTGGAATTTCCCCAAATATTGACGGGAACGTCGGTACATCCCGTCCTGACATCATAATGCACTTTTGATGTGTTGTGCGAGTTTCAGCGATTTTATTATTATTCATTCATTCATCTTCTATTGCTATATCCGATCTTCCTTCGGGTCACGGGGAGTCTGTGCCTATCTCAGGCGTCTATGGGCATTAAGGAAGGATACACCCTGGATGGAATGCCAACCCATCACAGGCACACGCACACACACACACACACACACACACACACACACACACACACTAGTGACAATTTTCCAAGGTGCCAATCAACATACCGTGCATGTTTTTGGACCGGGGGGGAGGAAACCGGAGAAAAACCCCCTGAGGCATGGGGAGAACATGCAAACTCCACACACACATGGAGGAGACGGGAATCGAACCCGGACCCTGGTGGTGTGAGGCGAACGTGCTAACCACTAAAGCCACCGTGTCTCTCGGGTTTATTATCACTATTATTACATTTTAAAATATACAGCATACATTTTTTTTATCCCTGAATCAATTCCTAAATGGAAATATAAGGGTTACAAAAACCCTCGCTATCAATCCACCAATCTCTACGTGTGCATTTTGTATTAATTCTGCAGGATTATTTTTTTTTTACACGTGTTGGAAAGAATCTATTATAGGATTTGTTTTGTAGCTACACTGAGATAAGAAGAGGCAGAGTAAATAGAAGGGAGCAGATAAAGGGGGTGGAGTTGCCATCACACTGTTTGTACACAGCAAATCAACAATCAACAAATTCCTCCCAGCAATGACAGCGGTATTCATTTCCCAAGAAGTCACTGCTGATTGGTATTGGGTGTTCACACCCTGTATATTACTCACCCACTGCCTCAGAAAGGCCGTAGACTCGCTGGCCATAAGCGTCTGTCTTATCCCATATGAAGGTGTAGGCCAAGTTAGGGGACGCATGGAACCACTTTTGGAAGAGATGACCTTCTACAGCTACCATCAGGTGCACCTTGATCAGGCTTAGGGGCACCACCGCCTGGGTCATCGTGATCTTCAGGAGCGAGCGGTAACCCGCTGCTCTCGAGCTCAGGTGACACAACTTCAGATTGCTGTCTGGTATTTCAATCAGCTCGTGAAGAACCTGAAGAATATGAAGCAAAAGAGTTACCACTTAATAGAAAAGAGGGGGGGGGATTTTATCCGCTCAGGGATAATGGGGAAAAAAAAGCATGATGGAAAAGAAAAACAAGACAGAATAAATGAAGGAGAGAAAAAAAAATTCTATTTTATTTTTTTTTTTTCAGAAGTAGCTCATTTATGCTTAAAATGTAATAACTGCACTCTGCAATGTCAAAGACTGCTCGCTGAGAGAAGCCTGGCACAAAAAACAAAAACAACAACAACATAGCTTTTCTTCAATAACCTTGGCAAAAACAACAACAACAAAAATAGTACATGAACCAGTACATACAGCGGGAACCTTGTACTGACCTGCGTCTCGGGGATAATGGACCTCTGTCCGGGTCGAGAGCTAAAGAAGGAGGACAAGGGTGATGCCACCACGACGGGATCGGGTCTCACAAACCCGCTCAGGTCGCAGCCGGGGATCGTGTTCTCCTCCGTTTTCATCATCAGCGTGTCCATGGCGTAGAAGCTGTTCCACGGCAGCCAGACGGTGCGCTCCTGACTCAGGAACGGCGCGCGCTCGAAATGCAGTGTCAGAGAAGCGCCGCCGTTAGCGATGAGGTCAAAGCTGTTGGAGGGAAAACGTCATGCGCGTTATTGATGATGCTATTACAGTGTAAACGGCGTCAAAACGCTCATTGACAAATTACAGGCATTTTAGCAGTAAAGTAGTGGGTTTTACATAATTACAGACAAATGTCATAAACGTTTGTTTTGTATTTGTTGTTAATGGTATACATCAGCACAGCACATAAATCAGGGTTTAACAATGCCACAAGGAAGTTTTCTGATGGATACATTTACACATTAGACGTCACTTACGTTCCATCCTGCCTTGTAAGGGTGTATCCATAGTGAGGGTACTTAACAAAGGACACGTTCACCCCCACCAACGGGGTTCCATCTGTAGTCAGGACCTGACCTCGTATCAAGGATGCCAGACTAATAAAAAATAAATAAACAAATAAAAAATCTTATCATGTACTGTAGATGCCACAATACAAAGCATTTTCGAGTAAAAATGTTGCTGTACCTGGCATTAAAGGGGTTTTCTCCCTGAATAATATGCGTGCTGTCTCTGCCCACCAGCATGTTGACACGCTCATAGAAAGAGCGAACCTTCTGCACCGGCAGCTGGTTTTGTTGGATCACCTGCAACGGGTCTCGAGAGCCACGACACAGTGGGCTGTTCTGACATGGGCTCTGGATACAGCAATCTGGATCCATGCAGTCCGTCAGCCCATCTAATCCAAGAGAGAAACACACAGAGTCCCCCAGCGATTATGATCATTTCTTGCATCCGCTTAAAATAAAACTATTACAATATGGTGTTTTTTCCACCATAATATCTGGTGTTTTTTTCCGTTAGGTAAATAAAGAGGATAGATCAAATGCTGTTGTTGGAAACTGTTGTAGTGGAAAAAGGGGAAAGTGTGATGAAGAGAGAGAAAGAGCAAGGTGAATTTATAACGTAGGCCTAAAAAAAAAAAAAAAAAAAAGGCACCTTGGGTCAGGGAAAGCATTTATCTCTTTACCTGCATCCCACTGAGATGAGTTGTCCACCCAAAGTCATTCTGACCCTTGAGTAGGGAGATTTTCAAGGCCACCGTGATGCGCACGTAGATAACACTGTGATGCACCACAACCTACATGTAAATGACCTTTCCTGTTTGACCTATTTTACTAAAAGTGGAACTATAGTAATAAGAAAAAACAAGTACTTTTATGAGCATAGAAAAACTCCCAATTAAAAAAATAAATAAATTTATAACACACACACACACACACACACACACCACACACACACACAATAGAGAGATATATCATATAGACATAATACAGACATTACCAGATACATACACAGAGACACAGACATACGATATATAGATATACATAGATACACATATATATACACACATATACATATATTACATATATATATACACACATATATATATATATATATACACATATATATATATATATATATCTATATATATATATATATATATATATATATATATATATATATATCTATATATATATTGCTCTATTGTAATTGTAAAACTGGAAAATGTACAATCCAAAATGATCAGCTACCAGGTATATAATAATTATATTTGTTTTGTTATGTTGCTATAGTATATTACATTACATTATCTTATATTACATTACATTAATTAAGTTATAAGTATATTACATTACACTATCTTATATTACATTAAGTTATAGTATATTACATTACATTACACTACTTATATCTATTAAGTTATAGATTACATACATACACTATGCATTATTATTAAGTTATAGTATATTACATTACATTAAGTTATAGTATATTACATTACATTATCTTACATCACATTAAATTACATTATATTAATATTATTAATATTAATATTATCTCGTATTACAATTACATTATGTCTGAACATTTATTGATATAACAGTTATTGTTTATTGATGTGTAATGTATTTTGCGATATTGTGTATGTAAATAATGAGAGACGTACTCGATGTATAACCCTGTACGACATTTGTGAATGTATAAAATATGGAACAAACTTTAGGAGCAGGCCTCAGAGTTATTCACAGCACTCAAGAACATCTTCCATTCGTCCTTCCGTAATGCTTATGAATCAGTCTATAGGGACTTTTTTTTTCTCTCCATAAAATATGAGAGATATTTTCATTCATTGTTTTGGAGTCTGCTGTCTTGGCATTGCTGACTGGCTTCAAGGGGTTGGAACATATTGGTGTGACTTGAATAGGAGCACATTTTCTTCTCCCAGGGAGCGATTAATTGCAAGGTCAATGAGGAAGTGCAAAGAAAAGCGACCGTCTCTATAGGCTACTTCAGGGACTTCATCCCTTTTAAGCCCTTGACGACAAAAAAAAAGGATGATGAGAGCTGGGTTGTCCCGCCACCTGCAGCCAGTGTTCTGAACTCCAAGGTGAACTCTGCCACTGTGTACCGTCCCTGCTTGCAAGATAATAGGTGCTCACCTGCCTCTTTGCCCTTGGGTGATGATTGAAGACATTGAAAATACGTTAACACAAAGTTAACAAGCAGCGGCGGCTCGCTGTGAATCTAGCTAACCTCCTGCGTCCATCCTCGCAGGAAAGTCGTCTGTTCGACATGCAAAGCTATCCGCTAGCTGAGAATCACGCTAATGTAAGCCGACAGTTTAGTAAAGAGGCAAAGATGCCATGCGCTCTCACACGTCTAATTCCATTAGCGTCGCCTAAAGATAGAACAATTAAATAAACACACACACGATATATTTTAATCGACGTTATTAAATGTTTTTTTGTACGCATTATAAATGCTTGTTTGGTGCTTTTCTGACCTCCTTCGTTGTCTTTGTTGTCTGCACAGGAGGTCTCCATGGCGACGCTGCACCCGGTGCCCCTCCAGCCTGTCTTGCATTCGCAGTGCCAGCTGTTCTGTCCCATGGTGCACTGCCCGTTTCCGTTGCACAGGTTAGGACAACCGTCTGCAAAAGGGGTCGGGTGCAGAGGGGGTTAAAAAAAACAAATAAAAAAACAGAGAGAGAGAGAGAGGGAGGGAGAGGGAGGGAGGGACAGAGAGTACAGCTGGAGTAAGAGTAAAGCAAGGCACAAAATGGCAAAAGTTAAGTCAGGTCGCTGGATGATGTGTTGGATAATGGGGGGGGGGCTAAGAACATGCAGTAACATGCACACTCACACACATGCAACGTAGACAAACACACTTGCAAGAACTCCCCGGAGTTCTTCACTTGATTTGGGAATATTGAATAAGAACACGTATAGGAGCTCCCGCCGGGTTCATTCAGGGGATGGGGGGGTGAGATTTGATTCCCTTGGCTTGTGCACACAGCTCTCCATGTGCGAATGTGATTAGGTGAAGCTAGAGACAGATCAGATCAGATTAGAAGGCGTGTGTGTGTGTGTATGGGAGAACCTGAGATAGTAGGCAGATTTAACAGGAGACATGAGTGGGAGCGAGGTGACAGAGTAGGTGAGAGCCTTGGGTTATGTGATGAGCTACACGTAAGAGTGGGAATAAATTTGTGTGAGCGGTATTTTGTCAAGCGTTATGCCAGAGGCTGAGGTATGCCTTAGAATTTACTTTAGACTCCCTACTTAATAACTTCATGAAGCATTTATATGCTATATAGTTATAACGGCGGAAAATTCCATAACGTGGAAGGAAAGCTGCATTTATTTATTTATTTAAAGTTTTTTTTTTTTTTTAAATACAGTACTGTGCAAAAGATTTAGGCAGGTGTGAAAAAATGCTGTAAACAAAGAACGCTTTCAATAATCTAATTGTTTACTTTCCTCAATGACAAAAATCATTATTTATTTTTCTGAAAGCGTTGTTTGTTTACAGCATTTTTTCCACACCTGCCTAAAACTTTTGCTTTGTTTTGTTAGGAATTATTATTATTTTTTTTTTAGTGTAAAACGCATGATTTATTTCCTTGTTGTCTTTAGAAAGGGGACATCTGGAAACGAAAGTGAAAACAAACCTGTCACGGCCGCTTCACGTGAGGTCACGGCGAGTATTTGTGGCTGCTCTGGGGAGAGGCTGTGTTTATGACTGGCGGCTGAGCGCGGCGTGCCGTGAAAAGGGCAAACTCGATATTCCTGCTGCTTTTCCAGGACGTAATTAAGCCCCCCCGGAGGCGTGACCTGACATTCCTTTTTCGTAATCTGGCACTTTGGTAATTAAAACAGCAAATATTTTACCCAACAGTGACAAGATTAATGCTAGGGATCCAGGTAGTACCAATTATCATTCCTCCACCAAAGATTTCAAGCGTAGAGGCTCAGTTTGTATTACTGTAAGAGGATTAGCGCGCATGTCGTCGTGAGTTTAGCCACGCTTAGGACAAAAGCCCAAAGATTAACCTTAAACACTTAACACCTTAGCATGTCGGTGACATCGCGGCTGGTCGCCGTGCAGATCCTCGCCTTTTTATCATACGGTCATTAGTTGGGCCTTGTTTGGCACAGGTGACATTTGCGGTTTAGGATGATATGTGCAAAAGAGGCCCATTTACGCTTTATGACACGAACGCAATGCGGCTTTAATTAACACAATCCCCCCCCACAACTGCGGCCCTTGAGATGCCACATTAACGCCACGCTATGCATTGATTGTCACGCAATATTGAGTTGAGAGAAAAGTCACTTAGAAATCATTGCTTTTTAAATTAAGTCGCCGTTTTAGACAGCCAAATACTTATGAAGCACCAAGACAGCAGAATCAATAGTGGCCATCGATCGTTTATTTTATTTATTTATTTATTGCCTTTCCCCCTGTTGGGCAGGACTGAGCACGGTCCTTTTTTCATGCCAAAGGCCAGTCAATTCTCCCCACAGTACCTGGAATAAAGTGGGGCTTCACAAAGTATTAAGAGACCAGGCTAAAGTAATGTGATTGGACATCATTGTAATCCCTTTGAAAAAGGAGGTGAAATTGCCTTGGGTTATGGGTCAGTACACATTCTCCGAGAAGGATAGATGAAGGTGGGTGGAAGGCAAAGAAAATCCCTGTATGTTGTTAGAAGTCAGGTGATGTATACTACACGGTGTATCTAAAGGAAAACGTAGAGAGAGAGAGAGAGAGAGAGAGAGAGAGAGAGAGAGAAGGAAAGGTGACGAAACAAAAGGAAGGAAAACAGACAAGAAAGAAAAACACGTGAAAGGAGGCCTGAGAGCGTGTAACACTGAAAGAAACAGACCGGGAGGGAAACGCTGTTCTCTGCCACGTTTTCCACAAATCTGCTTGTGTGCAGCTCTATCCCCTTTAAAGGTCATAAAACTTAAAGGTTAGATTCATAAATCCTTGGAACTATCCTAAGGATGGGACTGATAAAAATCAAATAGTGAGAGAACCTATAAAATAGCCTGCAAATAGGACCGGCCTCGGCTTCGTACCTGTACAAGTCCGAAACGTCTTCACACACTTCAGACTGTTATAATACCATATATGGAAATATATAGAAATGCATTGGTAAATAAATTAATTAATAATTTAAAAAAAGGGCATTCAATATAAACCTAACGTCTTGGATGAAACGTTGATGAACAAATCGGGATAATGCACGTTTGTCTTGCATGCCTGTTCATCCCTCCCCGGTGAGCATGGCTTACGCACGTGGTCCAATCATGCATTTGATCAAGCGTAAACCAGGTTCACCTGGAGTGCACCAGCATGTAAAGTCAACGTGCACGCCGTTTTCACCCATGCTCCGTCCTTTTCGCTTGTGCTTTTATTCCAATATACCGCAATTAAATGATAATGCACGATGGCTTGGAAGAATATACCGTGAGGAATTCAGCACCGGGTTTTCTGCTTTTCTCTCATTTAAATGTTAAAAGGCCCCACTGATGCATCCTAATAGGCTGATTACCGAAAGTCCACCCGGCACCCCGTCGTTGCTTCTGTTCGAGTGCAAAACACTCCAAATCCCTCTATTAGCAGACACTGAGACAAAGTCATTATGACTTCTTGCTGCCGCCCTGTGCTATGCGAGAAGGGGGCGGGGGGGGGGTGGGGTAAATAAACATTACGGATCTGCACCACTGGCTCAGGAAATTCATCAAGTGCGTCGGGATCTTTCCTAGATACCTTTAACCTTAATAGTCCATAAATTCCATCCGTGCTCTCGCCCATCCTTAGTGTGTTTTGCCGAATTCATCTCTTTTTGGTACCAAAAACAGGAAAACAGATTCCTTCATGAGACAACACAATGGCGAGTACATGGATCCCGGCGAGACAAGTCACGCTTTTATATGGCGAACGTGGTGACGAGTACCATTTGGAGACGGATATGAGAGTGAAATCCTTGCCAACGCTAATAGTCGGACCTTTACTACGCCGCCGAACGCAACTTCGGAGCATTGGGAAATTCGCCAGTGGTTCCTGAAGCATTGTCTGGAAATCCATTAAAAATAAATAAATAAAAAAATAAACAAAAATCTCACACATCACAGAAAGGGTTAGAGAATGAGCGTTATAACCCCGTCGCACGAGGGTTATAATAAAAAACACGGACGTGAAGGGAAAAAACACACACACACCTGCTCTACACAGCCAGGTGCTCTACAGTACACCACCAAAAGTCTAGTCTACAGGACACACTGTGGAAAAAAGCACACAGTCTCTACACAGCCAAGCCGTCAGGAGAAGTGCTTGCGGCCAGTGCTACGGTGCAGCTAGCACTAGGACATAGTGCGGACGAGGTACAATACCTTCTTTAGTCTCGTCCCAATTGTCTGCAATAGAGACAGCACGCAAAAAACAGGGGGGGAACAAGAGGGCGAAGTGAGAGGCAGGAGACATGCACACATGCAGTTATTTTGGAATACATGAGAGAGAGAGAGAGAGAGAGAGAGAGAGAGAGAGAGAGAAGAGAGAGAGAGAGAGAGAGAGAGAGAGCTCTGAAGCGATGCCACTTTGAAACAGGTTTTTTTCTTTGTTTTTTTTTTTTTTTTTTTTTTTTTTACGGGGGACCGTATAGTGTATGGGAAAAAACAAAACCGGGTGGCAGACTCCTATATTTCAGAGGACGTACGATGACACGCGCTCTCTGTAAAACAGTAGGCGGGAATGAAGTCGAAAAAAATCAAAAGACATTCAGACAGGTAAGTCTTGTGTCATCCTGACAGACTTTCTCTCACCGTCTTTGTCTATACTCTCTCTTCGTCTGACTCAAACATACACACACATACACACACACACACACATACACACACACACTCGCAACCAAGACTTCCAGACGCTGACAGAAAGACATGCTCATGCTTTTTATTTATTTACTTATTTGTCTATTTTTTTGTATGAGAGAGAAGTTAAAGGTGTGATTGTTTTCAGGAAGGCATCGTTCACCTGCTGCGACTCGAAACACCCGTCTGCATATAAAAGTCTACCCCCCAACGCGGAATTCCTCCGGTGACCTATGACACGTCCTGCGACAGACGCACCCCCGGGTTTAAACTTCTTATGAAGACTTGTTTTGGGTCTCTGGTTGGATTGGTATTATTTAGATTTTTCTGCGTCAGCTTCAAATTGGGATCTTTGAATGTATTATTCCTTTTAATTTTGTTTGATGAAACACCTTTTTTCTTTTTACTCCAATAAGACAAAATATACCCACTGTAACTCTCGGATCTATGGAAGCCATGTCTGCTCGGGCACGCCTTTATCCGGACCACAAGGGGCTTGGCTAATGAGCTGCATCAGACAAGCGCAAAGCAAGTTTGGAGTTCTTATGATGACCAAACATTTTAAAAACATATACTTCGTCCCTCCCAATGCTCTGTTGCTTTAAATGAAAGTAACACGACAGGAGACCGGATATGTGTGTGTGTGTGTGTGTGTGTGTGCTGTATATATAGGAAATGGGAGGTCGTAAGAAACGTACCGATGGTGCAGTGTTCGCCGTTCCAGCCCTGGTGACACTCGCACTTGCCGTCCTTGCAGGTGCCGTGTTTTACGCACAGCGGACTGCACACGCGCTGATCGCACGCCTCCCCCGTCCAGCCCTCTTCGCAGCGGCAAGAGCCGCCCATACACACGCCGTGAGTTCCGCAGTCCACCGAACACACTTCTGTATTTTTATAAGAGCAAAAAAATTTGTTGTATAACATTTTCTCAATCATTCATTTAATAACAAACACACTCATCATTTCATGAGTATAGTGTCACTTGCAAAACACAAATCATGAATCCCACAATGGCCTTATTTCTATATCTCTATTTGCTTATATCTATATATATATATATATATATATACACACACACACACAACACACACACACACACACACACACACATACACACACACACACACACACACACACACACACACACACACACACACACACACACACACACATATATATAAAACCTGTAATCTAGGAATTACCAATGGAGCAGTCTGGGCCCATCCAGTTGGGGTCACAGCTACACAAACCAGTGTCGGGAATGAAGGCACCATGACCGTGACACTGATCTGGGCACTGAGCTCTGGGCAGCTCACAGTGCGTCCCTCCCCAGCCTGGTTTGCAGTGGCACTCCCCACTCACACAGATACCATTATTGGAGCAGGAAGGGTCCAGGCAGTTCACTGTGTACAAAAGAATAACATGTTTTAAACAAGAATAAAGCCGTGCCCATCTCATTCCCCCCCCAAAAAAGCCCCCACCCCCCAACCCATCTACGCCCTTCTCTAGTCATCCGGAAACCCTCTCTTGGCCCCGCCCCCTCATCACTGTTCAAGACAAACCGACATCGACTGTGAAGTTGTCAAGGTGATCAGCCTGTATAGACAGAGAGAACGCTATTTGCCCCCAAGTCCAGTTTTTACAGTATCGCCTCCCTCTCTGTTCACTCGAAACACACACACACACACACACACACACACACACACACACACACACACACCTCTCACCCTTCACTTTCATACCACAAAGTCATTTGCAGAGGGCTGTTCTTTTTAGGCTGCAGAAATGGTGCATCACGCTTATTGATTTTTGTGCTTCTGCCACTCCAGATAAATTGTCTGAGCAACTATATTGTGATGAAAATCTGACAGGAGGGAAGAAAGAGAGAGAAAAATGGGCTTGTAAATAAAAAAAGAAATAAGTGCTAACCTTGTACATGAAACAAACTCAGTGGTTTTTTTTATTTCCGTGCTGACGTGCTCTCTCTCTCTCTCTCTCTCTCGAAGTCGAACCAAAAGGACGGACTGGTGCCATGTCCTCAAGAATATTGCAACTTGTTTTGTCTCTACCCTTGTTTTTCTTTCTTCCCGATCTCGAAGCTCGAACCAAAAGGACGGACTGGTGCCATCTCCTGGCCAAGATCGCTTGCAACTTGTTTTGTCTACACCCTGGCCTTCCCGATCTCGCTGTATCAGCCCGAAACGAAAACAAGCCTGCAACGTCCTCGGACCTGTTATCCTTGGGTTGTAAACCGACGCACACACTTAAGCTCCCCTTTATTTCCCCGCACACATTCATTATCAGTACACGAAATGTGCACATTGTGCACTGACGTGCTCTCTTCTCTCGAACACACACCTCTCATTCTCTCTTTTGTTTGTAACCATTCCCTTGATTTGGGCACGTTTTCTTCTCTCTCTCACATCTTCCGTGTAACTCTCTCATTGGCTTTTGTTTGTAACCACCCTTGATTTGGGCAAGTTTTTTCTCGCATATAATCTGCTGTTTGACAATGTTATGTTGAGCTGAGCAAATAAACCTTACTCGATTCATCTCCTGTGTTGGTGCATTTGTGAAAGCTCCCGAGCGCTCGTATTGGATCCTGATCTTCTGAACTTAGGCTGCAGATGACACGAGGCTGTTAAGGAACTGTCCTTACAATCACCTATTTTATTTTTTATATGGAACCCTCTTTTCCTGTCCGAGTGCAAACATACACCTCCTCTTGTCTTCTTGTTTAAATAAATATTAGATTTAACAAACAAATTATGCCTCATAACATAATGCCTCTTAACACTTTACATAATAAAATAATCAGTGATGCCCTGAAGTTAATTCGTACTAATTGTCCAGGTGGTGGTGTTTAAAAAAAAAAAAAACAACAACAACAATGATGTACTACATAATTTTGTGTTGTTAAATACAAAACAGACACACACCTTCAGCACAGTTCTCTCCTTTGTAACCCAGCGAGCAGACACAGGTTCCCTCCTTGCAGGTTCCATGGCCGCTGCATTGGGGATCAATGCACTGATTTATAGGAATATCACATTCCGACCCCTTCCAGCCACTGTAGCATGTGCATGAGCCTTTATCATATTGTCCATTTCCGCTGCAGAGCACTGGGCATGCAGCTGTTAGTGAGAAAAGGAGGGGGGGGGGGACGGGGGAGAAAATGTGAACAAGAGAGAGAGATTTAAACATGATTTATAGGTTTATAAAGACGCAGAAAACAATAAGTGATCAAGTTTGTGTTGGCAAAAAAAACGCACTCATGACACATGGAGGAAAAAGACTGGATTGTGGAATACACGTGCCCGCCTGCAGAGAATATGAAGTACTGCAAATGAATGGGCATTGCCCAATCTGCATTACAGCGGAGGAACAGCAGGGAACACATTCCGACACTTTTTATTTATTTATTTATTTTATAAAATGGACCTGCTTTTATGATCAGGGCGTGGATTTATTTTTATCCCTTCTTTCTCGTCCTTTTCTTCAGTGGCTCTGGGAACGCCGAGCGAGAGGCGGGAATACACCCTATGGAAAGACGCCGGCTCATTACAGGCCATCACACAGATCACACAGGCACACTCACTCACGTACACACATTCACACTGCAGCCGCTCACACTCGTTCACACTACGGGCAGCCCTAAATTAAGAACATTAGGCAAAAATGTTCACCCCTAATTATTCATTATAACCACCAGAGCTTTATTTAATTGCTGAACATTTCGCCCGGATAATTCTGATAGATTAATTAAATATTTCAACAGACTGACTATACATTTACACACACACCACACACACACACACACACACACACACACACACACACCTTCATTCATGTTCTACTGCTTTATCCAACTTCTTTCTAGGGTCGAGGGAACCTGGGGAATCTCAGGTGTCTTTGGGCAGGACATCAAGGCACCCTGTATGGGATGCCGACAAGGAGCACACACACTCACGCACACACTAGGGACAAGTGTGCCAATCAACCATGTTTTTGGACCGGGGAGGAAACCGGAAAACCCGGAGAAAAACCCTCTGAGGCACATGGCAGAGGAAGGAAACGAAACCCCAACCCCTATATACACACATACACACACACACACACATATATATATATATATATATATATATATATATATATATATATATATATATATATATATATATATATTCTCACTAGTTAAATGCAGTTATATTCTAAAATACAAATAAAAATACATTTAATCATAGCTAGCTGCTGTTGTCAGCAAACAACTATAATCAGCTGTGTATACACCAAGAACACAAGCTAAAAAAAAAAAAAAAAACAACAACTACGCACAAACAAATAAACAAGGCTATATATCATAGACGCCATGCATGTCATGAATTCCCGCTCCGAATGTGTGCTGTGCATCTCGTCATAGCTCCCGGCGCTAACAGCACTGCTCCTGCGCTTTCTATTTCGTCATGTTTCGTTTATAACTAATGCATTTTGTTTTGATTGGACCGTGCATGACTGTTCTCAGTTCAGGCTCGATTAGTTTGCGCGTTTAAACTCGGTCGATAAGGAGTCTTATCATGCATTTTGTCTCACACACTTACAACATAAAGCCTAGATTTCCTGTTTTTCCCCTCTTTTGTATTCCCAGCTCCTTTGTTTCCTGTTCGGAGATTATCCCGGGTTCGTTTCCGCCTGTCTACGCTACAGACTTCGATGATATATGGAAATGCCCAAATCGAATCCGCGCGTTCGCGCATCCTGCCTCTTCTCACCGGAATGTCACAGCTTTGAGAACAACGCGCTTAAAGAACTGCGGAAAACAAAGTTTGTTCTTTATAAGGGAAAAAAAACACACAGAATAATTTCTTATTAACACAGTAAATTTGATAAGGCAATATGAAGCGCACTGCTGTAGCGTGCGGACGACTATATAATTGGTTGGGACTTGTGAATAGTGTGTATGTAAGCGAAGACGAGTCTCTCACTATGTGTGTCAGTGTGTGCTCATTAATGAGTTGTGATGGATGAGTGTAGGGATGTGAGAACAGATGTGCTCATTGGGCTTAGTTTTTTTTGTCTCATTTATAAGTCTTGCAGCTATAAAGAGTGAACTCCTTTCTTTCAAACAACCCTTTCGACAAAATGCACCCCCTTCCCCCCCCACACACACACACACACATGGAGTAAAGTATTCTACAAGACGTGCTGTTGAGATGGCGCTCGCCTCCGGTGATGCATTTGCAATTTACGTTAATGAATGCAAGTCCCCCAGTTAAATCTGACAGCAGATGACAGCGGCAGATTCACCACCAGCGATGTCCCCCGAACCGCATTACCCACAATCCCGCCTTAGATCTCTGCATCTCTAGATGGCCTAATCTGCAACTTTCATTAGCGCACGGTGAAAGAGGGATCCGTCCGGGCGCACGTGTACACCTGTACAGGAGGAGGAGGAGGAGGGGGGGGTGGAGATAAATAGATACGACGCTACGCCGTGAGAGGAGAGAGGGGAGGGTCAGGGCTTCGGAAAGGAGGAGGAGGAGATGGCAGAAGGGTTAAGATGAAGAAAAGTGTAATGAAACAAAATGCAATCTAACAGTGAGGTAACTAAACTATTAATCACAAGGCTCCCAGGTGAACAATGGGAGATATTGGCTTGCATGAACTCCCATCCATCATCGCAATGCCTTAGAGACGCCCGTGTGCGTGCAAAATAAATAAATAAACATCTATTCTCCACCTCAACACACACACTGCACTCAGGAAGTTCCACTGGTCCCAAGGTATGGAGCAGCAGGACATCCCTCAGTCATACGTTGAAATAAAAGCCTCCGAGGTCCCGGGTTCGACAAACGACGATTTATCTATCCAATCAGCAGGCCCTTCGATGCATTCGTATCTGTGTGATGATTTTAACCCCTTAATCCCTTTCTTGCCGACGTTCCGTGATCTTCCTAAACGCTCGCTGTTGTTACACGCTCGGAATGCTATACACGCGACACCTGATCCACCGCAGGACGCCGCTCACAAACACAATTTACAGACCTGGAATGCTTTTTAAGACGTGGGAGTAAACCCCACGCAGACACGGGGAAAAACATGCGAGGCAGTAAGATGAGCGGAGGATCAAAGCCAGAACCCTACAGCTGCGAGGAGGCGATGCTACAACGGCGCACCGCTGCACGAACACGCAACCCCCCTGCACCCCCGCCATGCTGACGACCCCCCCCCCCCCCCCCACCCCCCCCCCCCCCCCCCCCCCCCCCCCCCCCCCCCCCCCCCCCACACACACACACACACACACACCCTCCGGATCTGGGTAATTGTTTATGTCAAAGCGGTTGTTAACAGCTGTGTTTAGATTTGATTTATTTTTTATTTTTTGCTGGTTTAAAAGCTTTATTGTGTATCATCGGAACATAGAAATTTACATCCTGGAAATTTAACAAACAAATAATAGTGAATGCCTGGTAACTGTAGATATATTCATTAAAATCCTAAGGAAAAGATATATATATATATATATATATATATATATATATATATATATATATATATATATATATATATATATATAAACAAAAAAAACAAAACAAAAACAAACAAAAAAACTTTTACATGATGGCAATGTTGAACAGTGTTGGGGAGTTACATTTAACGCTCTGTTACGTAATTTAATTACAAAATAAATGTAACTGTAATTTGTTACAGTTATCTAAAACAAGTTATTACAGTTATTTATGGAAAGTTAAATATTACAAATAAGATGAACAATTCCATGTAAAATCAGTGCTTTAACTACTGCAGTGGTTCTCAAAAATAGTGCGGTTGGGGTCATGTGACCCCGGGGAATATGTTTGTTTATTTATTTATTTTTATAGCGTACTAGAATAAAGTATAAGTGCACATACAATACAGTAGGTGGCAGTGGCGCCCAGTCCCAGTCTCAGAGTATGCACAGGGAGGAACACAACTGGGAAAAGTAAAGGCGAAGCGTGCACCATAAATAGTGAAAAATAGTGCCACCTAGTGGTCAAATGAAAGTAATCAAATAATAAAGTAATTAAAAAATTACACTATTGATTACATTTTGAATATGGGACTTTGTAATCTGTAATCTATAATCTGTAATCTATTGCATACATGGGTGAGGGTGTGGCTCAGTGGTCTAAGGCGCTGGGCTGCTGATCGGAAGATCCGGGTTCGAGCCCCCGGTATGGCCAAGCTGCCGCCCTTGGGTCCTTGAGCAAGACCCTTTAACCCTCTGTGCTCCAGGGGGTAACGCCTGTCTGTTCATGGCTGATACCCTGCGCTCTGACCCCAACTACCAACATCAAGCTGGAGATATGCGAAGAAAAGAATTTTCACTGTGCTGTGTAATGTATATGTGACAAATAAAGGATTATTATTATTATTATTACATTTCCAAAGTAAACTTCCCAACACTGGCGTTGAAAACCCCAAATTTAGGGTTAAATAATCACACCCATGGATGACAAACAGCACAGCTTTGAAAATTCTGAAGAAGTGTTTCAACACTGGTATATAAACCCACTCGCACATAACCTCGTTCCATCTACCAGGGGGACATGATCAATTCCCCCCAACCAGGCCAGTCTCTGTGTGTGCACATTTACGACAGAGGTCACGGAGGGTCTTCCTACCTTTCGAGCAGTCCATGCCATGGAATCCGGGGAAGCAGTGACACAATCCTGACACACATTCGCCGTTACCATGGCAATTCCTCGGGCACTCTTGCACTGAGTCTGCGGGAAATATTAAAAAAAAAAGGGGGGGGGGGGGGGGGGGGGGGTGTGAGGGGGGACACTTGTCTGGTTCTGACAGGAAATATGACTGGAGCCTTGATCCTCCTATTACACTTATCTTATTCCTGTTCAACTTTTCCGAACCCTTCATCTCTACCTCGTCCTTCACACACACTCCTGAAGTAGACGGAAAACTATTTTATATATATATATATATATATATATATATATATATATATATATATATATATATATATATATATATATATATATATATACACACACACTTTTTTTGCATTCCAAGGTCACACATGTGCAGCTGAGTCCTTGGCAAAAAAAAAGTCCTCTCTGATAGAAAAGTTCTTCTGATACCATCCGGTTCTGATAATTGTTGGACTGAGCGCGTCATAAGAGTGTGTGCTTACGGCGATATGTACGCATTATGAAGGAGATTTGAAGAGGGATTTCTCTATGGTGTCTCAAATGTCATTTCAAACCATTCCTGTTTATTCCTTTGCCCCCAACGGGTCAAATAAACAAAGGGCCCGGGGGCTGAAAGCCATGCAACCGTCCACCCCCTTTTGGACTCCCTCCCATCTCTCTTCTCTCCCTTTCTCTTTTTCTCTCTCTCTCTCTCTCTCTCTCTTTAGAGACCGGCATCATTATTGTTACCGACCAATTCAAACCACAAAGCATTTAATTAGCCGTGTTGGGTGGCACAACCGACGTGCGTAATGTTAATTGGTGTGATATCACTTATTACACTTATCTATTCGTGCGCAAAATAATATTTCCGTACGTGCGAGGTGCGCGTCTCGCTCAAAGTTAAACGGCCGCGAAGTCTTTCGTTTATATTTAAAAAAGGCTTTACGATATCGCGCCGGCATTAAAGAGAACGTTGCCTGTGCCAAGTCTGCAATCTAAAAACACAACTCAGTCGATATGTGTGTTTGTGTTTAAGACGCCCCCCCCTCCTTCCATCTACCTTATTACATATCGCTGATGCAATAGCGGACGTCCCACAAATAGAATGCATTTTTGAAAGGAGTCTCTTCTGTCTTTTGTAAAAGTCTTCAAAGAGAACTTCAGAACAGACTTTGTGTGCGCACATTTTGCAAACGACTTTTTTTTTGTCCTTTGTTCCTCTCGTTTTTTTTTTAACTATTGTCTAAGAAAACGGAGAGGGGAAAAAAAAAAGCGAGGCCGGTAAGAGAACAGCTGGTTATATCTGCGGCAAAGCAAAGTCTTCTGCAACTACCGGCAAAAAAAAAAAAAAACACATGAATCTACTTAAAGAATAGATTTAACGATTGCGATCAGACGACGACTATTCAATGCTTTTTTTTTTTTTTTACCCTGAATTTTATCCATCCGCTGATGTTATTCAAATCTTTTGATTCAATTCATGCATCCATTATTAATACATGTATTTATTTATTTTTTGGGGGTGGGAATTAAATAATGATAATAATTCAATAGGAAAAGCAATAAGTTTGCTGATGATGGGATGTAATTGGTACCATCATTCCTAAGAGGGAACTCGCAGACTTTTACAGTTATTAATGGATCGAATGTACGACGGAAATCAGATTTCTGCATTATATCGAAGGAATATGATTTAACCAGTGTCACATTAGTTACATGTACACGACGGTACGTAATTTAATTACAAAATAAAAGTAATTCGTTCCGGATACTGAGGAAAACAAAACAAGCCCAAACCCCCAATTTGACAACAATTTGATTCTGATGCAGCTCACTTTGGAAAAATATAACCTACTTTTTCCGTGGGTTTGAACTTTTTTTTTTCCAAAATAAAAGTAATTCGAATAAAAGTTCGGATACGGATGACTGAAAGGAAAACAAGGGGGAAAAAATTCGCAGGAAAGCGAACAAGAACAAATGGGGAAATTATCCAAAAGAAAAGCAATTCGAAAACCCCCAATTTAAATACAGAGAAGAATTGACAACAATAACGGCCGAAACTTGAATTCTACATTCTGATGCAGCTCACTTTGGAAAAATATAACATTGACTACTTTTTCCGTGGGTCAAGGGACTTGAACAAGGTAGGGGTGAGAAATTTTTCCCCCAATTTTGACCAAAGCGAAGGGTTCGGGAAGGAACCCTTATTTTTTTGATAGAATGTTAATTACAGTAAGCGCCACCTAGTGGACAAATGAAAGTAATCAAAAAGTAATCAGTTACTTTTATAAAGTCATTGAAAAGTTACATGACTTATTACATTTTGAATAGGGTCATTTGTAACCTGTAATCTATTACACACACATGTATATGTATATGTATATATATATATATATATATATATATATATATATATATATATATATATATATATATATATATATATATATATAGTATATATATATATACTATACACACACACACACACACACACACACACACACACACACACATCTTCTACCGCTTGATCCGATCTTCCCTCGGGTCATGGGGAGCCTGTGTCTATCTCAGGCGTCTATGGGCATTAAGGCAGGATACACCCTGGATGGAATGCCAACCCATCGCAGGACACACACACACACACACACACACATTCATACACTAGGGACAATTTTTCCAAGGTGCCAATCAACCTACCGTGCATGTTTTTGGACCGGGGGGAAGGAAACCAGAGAACCCGGAGGAAAAACCCCATGAGGCACGGGGAGAACATGCACAAACTCCACACACACATGACCGAGACAGGAATCGAACCCGGACCCTGTGAGGCGAACGTGCTAACCACTAAGCCACCGTGCCCCGAAGCTTTAAATCCTTGTTGTAAGAAAACACAGCACCACCTCTCTACTTCTTTTCTTTTCCTCTACTACTCTTCAGACCATCTCTGCGCTCTGTAAATGGAAGAGGAGAGACGAGTGTCTTGGAAGATTTGGGCGCTGAAGTGCGTACGTGCGAGAGTCTGACTGACCTAATATAGCTGTGCTGAAGGACACAGCCTCTTTCTCCTTGCCGTCGTTGTAAAAGGCCAGGTGCCATGTGCCGGGATCCAGATACTGCACAAACACGGCTTCGTTCAGAACCACCGTCTGGATACTGCGTCGCTCTCGAGGGGACTCCACCACGCTCCATTTCTCCTTCCCGTCTAAGCACTCCATATAGTCATACTACACAGAAAAAAGAGAGGGAGAGAATGACTGATTAAAACCTGCTCTGTAACCTGGAGCGTTTAAAGAATCACTCTGTCAATATTTTATACTAGCAAATAAATAAATAAATAAAATTGAAATATGGCGCTGAGACGAGACGAAACACAGTGTGTATGAAATAAAATTACCTGTGCGTGTGACGGCGGAAGTCCTTTGCGAATATACACCCCGAAAAGCGCATCTTTTCCCAGGGAAATGTTGAACTTGAGAAACTGGGGCTGGCTGAGATGGAGGAGAGATCTCCAGAACACGCCTGGTGGTACCTCCTGGGTCACCCGTCTGCCTACTTCCAGATTTCCTGTATCTATGCTGCTGTTTCGAAACCCACCGGCAGACCCTAAGAATTGTGGGGAAGGAAAAAAAAACTAAACATGAATCTCCCTCTCCTTGTTTCTTTTGGGGAAGAAAAACAAAACATCCCTATTTCTTTCATAAAAAAAGCGACTGATTGGAAAGGAATGGAAAAGGGACGGATGGATGTTTGAAGTTGATACGTTAAGAGGAGCGACGATGTCGTTCACCGCGGCGTAATTAAATCAAGGGTGACGGATCCATAAGGAATATATGGAAAAAGGTTCTGGAAAAAGCCGGAAATGACGGCTACAATCTCAGTCTCTTAGCGCCCCCCCCTCCTCTCTCTCTCTCTTTCTCTTGTCCATCTCCTCCAAGACTCCATCAAGCGAGCTCCGGCATGATAAGAGCGTTATACAGTCTCTCCAGCCTGAGGCCTGCAGCGCACGTCAACAAAACACAGTCCCTGTTTACCCTCCTAATGACACATGCTGTTATCCACTTCTGATTTAATGGAAAACGCTCATGTGCTCTCTCTCTCTCTCTCTCTCTCTCTCTCTCTCGCTTAGCTCGTTTCCTGATGGCCGTGTGTAAATGGATGCCGCCGACTCTTACTCTCTCCTGCAACACATACACTCGCACGCGGCACCCGCCGTAATCAGGTCAGCTCCGCGCAGGAGACCGCCGGTCTGACAGAGGAAAGCTGTGAAAAATGGCAAAGGAATAAAGAACAATGAAAACACAATCGGGGGGGTCGGAGAAAAGTGGCTATCACAGGAGGAGTGGAGCGAGCCACCGCTTATAAATACGGGGCAGAGGAGAGCAGGGCGAGAAATGGGGCGCAGAAAACAAAAAACAAGGTGGGCCGGGAAGTCCTGGGAGTGGATGGTGGTGTGAGCTTTGGTGGTTTCACAGCCCTGGAACAATAGTTTCCCAGGAAAGTGCGTTGAAATTAAGAGTAAGATTCAACGTAGACTTAGGCGTGAAAAGCACACAATAGTAATTACCCCCCCCCCCCCCCCCCCCACCTACCCACCCCCTGAACAAAAGGCAAAATGTGCAGTGAAATGTAGATAAAATGCAGGATGGATTGGGTGGGTGTGGGGTTTGTGTGGTGTGTGTGTGTGTGTGTGTGTGTGTGAATCAATCAGAAGACACCTGAAATGCATATTCATGAAGGTGCACATGTGCAGGTGTGTGTAGGCTCCTGATGCAACCGTGCTGAAAGGTGGAGATTTGAGGCTCTTGAAATGGAGTGCATTTTTTTTTCCAGCCCACACTTTAATCAGAGAGGAGAGCACTTCCACCTCATCACACACACACACTCACACACATCACACACACACACACACACACACACACACACACACACACACACACACACACACACACACACACACACACACACACACACACACACACACACACGTGCACGCTCGGCTCGGATGGTGTGGAGAGGGAGGGAGGAGGAATGAGATGTACTCGAACTCGAGAGAGATGAGAGAGAGAGAGAGAGAGAGAGAGAGAGAGAGAGAGAGATTGGTTCGAGCTATGAAGTTAAGCGCTGTAAGATTATGATTGTGGAAAGTGTTCGGCTGTCTTTTCGAGTAAGAGCGAATGCATTGTGATGGAAAGTGTGTGAGTGTGTGAAGGAGGACGAGCGACACTGCCGTGCCGCCTTCTAGATCACGGTGTGTGTGTGTGTGTGTGTGTGTGTGTGTGTGTGTGATGCTAGGGCAACTCAATATGTGATGTTGTGTCAAGATCTGGAGGTAGTTCATAAGAGACTTCAAAGAGATTTGGAAGCAGGATGGAGTGAAGTATGGCGAGAGAAAACTGATTTACTCATAAGTACTAGCTGGAGGAATTAAATATCCAAGACGATTTGTTGATGAAAGAAGGATGAAAGAGCATATGTGTGTGTGTGTGTGTGTGTGTGAGAGAGAGAAAAAGGCGGCGAGAAGGCCAGGAAAAGAGCATCCTCGGTATCTCGGGCCAAAATCTCGCGCTGGTGAGTGCGAGAGCGGCGAAAGATCTTTCACCCGAACGACATGTGCTACTCGGACAAGTCCACAAATTAGTCCGAGCAGAAGACGCCCTTTGGGGCAGTCGGATCTCTAAACATCCAAAGTGGGGTCCCGTCGCGCCACAGACTGTGCTTCTTACCTCTGCCTCCAGAGGGCCCCGTGGTCTCATCGTTGGTGCCAGGCATGCCTGCTGTGCCCAAGCCGTGGCTCAGCACGGGGGCTTCGACAGGTTTCAGCTGCCAGGTCAACCCCAACAGGTTTAAAGCTGCAAATATGAAGAAAAGAAAGAAAGAACAGAGCCAAAAAAAAAAGAGGTGTCAGTGAAAACTGAGGACCAAAGGCCTACCCCAGGGGTTTCAGACTCCGGTCCTGAAGGGCTGCAGCACCGCGGAGTTTAGTGTTTCTGTTTCTGGATGACTGCGTTACTTGTAACGGCGTGACGGGATTTCGTTACTAAATAAACGTGACTGAGAAGAAAATGTGTCGTTAAATTACAGTGAATAAATGAATGTTAAAGACAGGTTCCATCGGAGGCATTCCACGTAAAAAAATCAGTGCTTTAGACTGGAAACTGGAAGGTGATTTGAACCTGCCGACGTTCCATTCAGGAAAAACGTGGGTTTGAAACTTTCTTTTCTTAAAACGTTAACCTAAAGCGCCACCTAGTGGACAAATAAGAGTAATCAAAAAAAGCAATGCGTTACTTTACTTTTATATAAAGGCATTGTAACTACGCATTACATTTGGAATAGGGTCATTTGGAATCTATTCCATTTCCAACACTGATCAGCACGCATCGTTCAGTGCATGAGATAAAATTCCCCACTGCTTTTTATTTGGAGATAGGAAGGAATCTTTTGCACAAACAGATGCCCTCCAGGATGAGAGTCCGATACGGCTGGTCTACACAAAAAAACAAAAACAAAAAAACAAACAAAAAAAAAAAAACCTTGCTCGGTTTGCACATGAAGTGCTGAGATTAATACTGTAAATACTGTAATGGAGAATTGGATCTCAGCAGAGACCGGAATGACAAATACACGGTTGATTGACTTCATGACAGAAACTTTAGATTATACATTTTAGTGGGACTAATGGGAATGCCTTAGTCATGAACAACTTCTATTCTCCCAGCGCAGTGTGTGTGTGTGTGTGTGTGTGTGTGTGTGTGTGTGTGTGTGTTCCAAAACCTGTCTATATATTTCACCACAACCTTTCCCATCAGCTGCATGCCCAATATTAACTTTATATTATTATTACACTTTAAGATCTCTGATATGGATCCTGGCCGACGTTACAGAGCACCGAGCACCAGGACCGCCAGGCACAAGGACACTTTCCTTTAAGCACTTAAGTGGAGGGAGGTCTGTAGCCCAGTGGTTAAAATGTTGGACTCTGGACCGGAAGATCACAAGGTTCAAACCCCCCCACCCCCCCCCCACCACCACCACCACCACCAAGCTGCCACTAGAGGGCCCTTGAGCCCTCAATTGCTCAGTTGTGAGTCGCTCTGGATAAGAGCGTCTGCCAAATACTGTAAATGTAATGTAAATGTTGTGCAATAACAACGTCACTTCCATCTTGTACATCATAATTCCTTTATTTATTTATTTTCCTTATTAAAATGTGCATTATTCTTCATCCTTTCATTCCATCACTTGTTCGACAGGTCACCAAAACAAATTCCTGCACAAGTAAGCGCAAACCTACTTGGCAATAAAGCGCATTCCTCTCTTTCTCTTTTTTTTCCCACCCGAGGTGGCACCTGTGACTCGGCTAACGGTGTCTAAAAAAAAAAAAACACGTCCGATCCGGATCCGTTTGGAAATCTTCGCAAAATCTTGTCTTTGCTACGAGAGAATGACAATTATGACTCTCTGCTCTATATTATTTTCCGCTTGCAGATGTTGGGAAAATAGACGGTAATTGGCACTTTTCACAAAATGCCTCTTATTATTATTCTTTTTTTTTTTTTTTATTACGCCGAGGAAATCAGGGAGCGGTGGGAGGCAGCAGCGAGAGAACGAGGGAGAGAGAGAGAGAGAGAGAGAGAGAGAGAGAGAGAGAGAGAGGAGAGGAAGGAGCAAAACAACAACCAAAGCTTAAAAGAAACAAAGTATCTGAAAGACGGGAGATAAAAATAGGGCTTCCTCACACAACATGAAACTTGAAGACACCTCTTTTTGTGTAAGAGCTGACACCATTTTGAGTAAGCGGGAGGCAAAAAAAAAAAAAAAAAAAAAAAAAAAAGAAAAAAAGGCGCTTTTCTCTTTCTTCCCTTTCCTTCATTACTCACTCCGAAGCCATTTGATTTGTCTGAGGGCCCGAGTTCAGACGGCAGCAGCTCCTCGTCTCCTCCTTTCAACTGCTGCCAAGTAACTTTAAGCGCAAAGGCGCGGAAAAAAGACAAAGCCGACTTCCCTAAACGCGGCGAAAGCGTCACGGAAAGCAGACACGACGCCGGGCTGATTGCGGGTCTTTGGGTTGAATTACCGTCACCGGTCGCACCTTCTTAATTAAAGCATGGCTTGAGAAATGTCCTATTGTATCGCTCTATCTTCTTCACATCATGCACCATTCATTCATTCATTCATCGTCTCTTCTACCCTGCTTTATCCGATCTTCCCTCGGGTCACGGGGAGTCTGTGCCTATCTCAGGTGTCTATGGGCATTAAGGCAGGATACACCCTGGATGGAATGCCAACCCATCGCAGGGCACACACACACACACACACACACATTCATACACTAGGGACAATTTTCCAAGGTGCCAATCAACCTACCGTGCATGTTTTTGGACCGGGGGAGGAAACCAGAGAACCGGAGAAAAAACCCCTGAGGCACGGGGAGAACATGAACAAACTCCACACACACATGGCCGAGACGGGAATCGAACCCGGACCCTGGCGGTGTGAGGTGAACGTGCTAACCACTAAACCCCTTCATCATGCACCAAATAAACAATAAATAAATAAAAACGAGTGGATGACTGTCAGGAAGAAAAACAAAAACACCACGAGCAAAACACAACAGGCAGTGTTAGGGATTTACTATGTAATGTAACGGTGTTACTAGTGATTATTAAATTACACTAAAGATTACAAATAGGAGAGGAGGAGGGGGGGTATGTTTTTCATTCATTTTTCATTTTCATCTAAAATTCTACCGCTTTTATCCGATCTTCCCTCGGGTCACGGGGAGCCTGTGCCTATCTCAGGCGTCTATGGGCATTAAGGCAGGATACACCCTGGATGGAATGCCAACCCATCGCAGGACACACACACACACACATTCATACACTAGGGACAATTTTCCAAGGTGCCAATCAACCTACCGTGCATGTTTTTGGACCGGGAGGAAACCGGAGAACCCGGAGAAAAAAGAGGGGGGGGGGGGGGGGGGGGGTATGTTTTTTTTTTTTTTTAATTGCACATCCACTACAGTAGTAAACAGATTCTGGCGTATTGACGTCTCTATTTGTGAAGTCAACTACAATGACCTTTTTTTACAAATATGTTTTTTTTGCTTTGAGCGTTAAAGCGCCACCTAGTGGACAAATGATAAGCAAACGTAAGCAGTTACTTTTATATACGTTACGTTATACTACTTGTTACATTTTGAATAGGGTTTGTAATCTGTAACCTATTACATTTCCAAAGTAACCGCTGGAAATACGTAATTACCCATAATCCCACACCGAGACATATGTTTACACGGCGTGAATACCCTACGAGTTTGACTGGGTCGGTAACAGTAAGGCGAACGCTTTTCTTGTGAATGGCTTTCTTTCTCCAATTTGCTCACACACACACACACACACACACACACACACACACACACACACACACACACACACACACACACACACACACACACACACACACACACGTGTGCATCCATGCTCCAGCGCCATCTTCCCCGTGGAAAGCAGGCAGTGTGTTAATGACTCCCGCCCCTTTGCTCACCTTCATTCTGCTTGCCTATCACACCTAAATCTCATCCCAGAAAATCAATTTTCTCTCTTGTCAAATTCCATCTCTCTCTGTCTGTGCCTCGAAGAGAACAAACCACCCCCCCAACCCAACCTCAACCCCCCCCCCCCCCCCCCACACACACACACACACACACACCAAAACCCCCACTTTGTCACTCTCACTGAGGGAAAGAGCTGACACACATAAGAGAGTGTGTGCAGATATACTCCACTTTCACTTCTCACTTGTCCTGTCTCTCATTTCACTGATGCACTTTTCTCCTCCTTCCTCTCACCCGTTCTCACTCACTCTCTTCCTCTTAAATGAAAAGGATATAATCGGAATTAGAAAAAAAACGTCGGCGACAGACAACGAGCGACGTTCCGCTGCGCCACGGAGAGATCGGATGGATTAACCGCAGTTTAGACACTGTGGCTCTACGTGCTATGATTTATATATTTAAATGTATATGTGTGTGTGTGTGTGTGTGTGTGTGTGTGTTTGTGAGTGCACATGACCGAGTGCCAGTAGATGGCAGTATTGAGTTGAAGCCGTAACAACGGGACGCAACAGGCAAACCGGTGGAAATGAAGAGGGCGAGTGAAAACGATGAAAGGAGAGTTTGAGGCACCCTTGTGCCCGGCTATAACACACACACGCACACACACATATACACACACACACACACACACACACACACACACACACACACACGTTTTATAAGACCAAATCGATCTGGACAAATTACACAGCGGCACACCTTAACTATAAAATGCATCCTATTGAAAAATAAATAACATTTTATGCAATCCTCATGTATAATTCAGTTTGTATAGTGCACATGTGTGTGTGTGTGTGTGTGTGTGTGTCAGACGATACAGTAGCAGATGGGAGACTTTACGAGTGTTGACTGTGCGCCGAATCCTGCGGTTTAACGAACACACTCGTCCATGGTGGATGCGAGAGAGGGAAACGGATATGTAGTGTGTGTGTGTGTGTGTGTGTGTGTGTGTGTGTGTGTGTGTGTGTGTACTTCCCTATGACATCGCCAATGTCTGCATCTGGAGACTTCCAGAAAGGAAAAGAATGGATGGCGAATGTTGCACAAGGTTAGAAGAAAGAGAGGGAGAGAGAGAGAGAGAGAGAGAGAGAGTGTGAGATAGATATAGAAAGCGATAGAGTGCTGTTGTTTTTTACACATGAGATGACAGAGAGGAGCTGGAGAAGGTAGTCATGTCCTTTAGGGAAGACCCAGAAGAACTTCCTACCTATAGCTTGTTTATTTATATATTAAGTGTACGAGAATAAGAGTTAAATAAATAAACAAATAAACAAACACCCATCTGTGATTGAACTGCACTTGTCATCAACAGTTAGACCCCTATGTCCAGAGCATGTATCCACAAAAAAACCCGCACACACACCCAGGTGGCTGGCGGGCGAATAGTAGAACAGGCCCATATGCCTGCGTCCAGTGCTGTTGCTGGCGGTCTGTTTCGATGCTGATGAGAGAAAATCATGCGCGAGAGGATCCCGGGGTCCGACTCCACACTGAGCCCGAGCTAAAAATACTAGCGCAGGGAGCCAGCGCTGGCCTCGCACTCTGCCACACACATACACGTGCACATGCTGAAACCGTCAGGAGGCTCTTCTACTCAACCAACACCAGCTGGATGCATTTTGGAGAGTTAAACACAATGTGTCCGCGATAAACACGGCAGCGGGGAAAAGGAAAAAAAAAAACAAGCGTAGAATCTTCAATTTTTCAACGGAATCGAACCCGGTGTTGCTTCACCAAGACCCGGATCGATCGACTGGCGGAGATGGACGAACGGAATAAATATATTTCATGTGATCTGAATTGCTGTATCGGGTCAAAATGACGGGGTTCCGGAAAAAAAATAAAAATAAAAATATTACAAAAATCCACAATTCACATGTATTTACAAATATATTTATTAATACCGATTTATTTAATGTATTTACAAACTTATTTATTAATAGCGATTTATTGCATGTATTTACAAACTTATTAATAGCAATTTATTGCATGTATTTACAAACTTATTTATTAATAGCGATTTATTGCATGTATTTACAAACTTATTTATTAATAGCGATTAATTGCATGTATTTACAAACTTATTTATTAATAGCGATTTATTGCATGTATTTACAAACTTATTTACTTATTTATTGCATGATTTATTGCATGTATTTACAAACTTATTAATAGCGATTTATTGCATGTATTTACAAACTTATTAATAGTGATTTATTGTATGTATTTACAAACTTATTAATAGCGATTTATTGCATATATTTACAAACTTATTATTAGCGATTTATTGCATGTATTTACAAACTTATTTATTAATAGCGATTTATTGCATGTATTTACAAACTTATTTATTAATAGCGATTAATTGCATGTATTTACAAACTTATTTATTAATAGCGATTTATTGCATGTATTTACAAACTTATTTATTAATAGCGATTAATTGCATGTATTTACAAACTTATTTATTAATAGCGATTTATTGCATGTATTTACAAACTTATTTATTAATAGCGATTTATTGCATGTATTTACAAACTTATTTATTAACAGCGATTTATTGCATGTATTTACAAACTTATTAATAGCGATTTATTGCATGTATTTACAAACTTATTAATAGCGATTTATTGCATGTATTTACAAACTTATTAATAGCGATTTATTGCATGTATTTACAAACTTATTAATAGCGATTTATTGCATATATTTACAAACTTATTATTAGCGATTTATTGCATGTATTTACAAACTTATTAATAGCGATTTATTGCATGTATTTACAAACTTATTTATTAATAGCGATTAATTGCATGTATTTACAAACTTATTTATTAATACCGATTTATTTAATGTATTTACAAACTTATTTATTAATAGCGATTAATTGCATGTATTTACAAACTAATTTGTTAATAGCGATTTATTGCATGTATTTACAAACTTATTAATAGCGATTTATTGCATGTATTTACAAACTTATTAATAGCGATTTATTGCATGTATTTACAAACTTATTAATAGCGATTTATTGCATGTATTTACAAACTTATTAATAGCGATTTATTGCATGTATTTACAAACTTATTAATAGCGATTTATTGCATGTATTTACAAACATTTATTAATACTGATTTATTGATTGTATTTACACATTTATTAATGCCGATTTATTAATACCAATTTATTGCATGTATTTACACAGTTGTTTATTAATACCAATTTATTGCATGTACTTACACACATTTATTAATGCCGATTTATTAAAGTGCTTAAACAAATATTCACTATGGAATAATCCTACGTATTTATTACGAATTCACGCGTTTTAATAAACTCAATGAATATAAAAAAATTCTAAGGAATTCTATGTAAGAAAATGAAGTATCCCGTAAAAGAAAATGCATTAATCCATTCGCTCGTTTTTTTTTTTTCTTCTTCACACGGATCAGCGTGAGTCATTTGGCTGTTGTGTGAACTACAGACGGGAGGACGCATGACTTCTGTGACTATTCCGGGAACGCTAGGTGTGAGGCGGGAATACATCCTGAACGGGGTGCCATTCTATCGCAGGTCAACATGAGTGCACGTACAACACAAACACACACACACACACACACACGCGCGTGAATATTTTCACACTGATTCACACCAAAGGGCAATTTAGAGCCGCCAGATCACCCGCGAGGGGTAATGGGAGGAAACCAGAAAGCCAGGGGGAATAAAATATAGAATAAAACTGAAAGCCTGGAGGATTGAGACCCTACTGGCACCTGGAATATATATATTTATAAAATATTACACTCAAAAGGTTATTCCGAACTTCCCTATTACACATACACTATTAAAAATAAAGTATATTTACATTAGACTTATATACACACATCATATTTTACATTCCGTCCGGATTTACTCATATAATAACCATCACTCGTCTGGAAAGATGTTTTAGATTTTGTGTTTACGAGGCCTGTGGTGCGCTCGGCATTCCGATTCATCCCAAAGGTGTTGGATTGGGATGAGCTCTATAGCAGGCCACTCGACTCCATCCCATGCAAATGCATTACACACAGGGGTATTATTGTGAGTCTGTGTATCCTTGTTCACAATTCTAGGCTACTGCATTTAAAGACCTCAGTGTTTAAAAGCCTGTAAGAGGACGATCGTTCAAATCCTCACACTACTAAGCTGCCACTAAGGCAGCGGGGTTTCTCTCCGGTTTCCTCCCCGGTGCAAGAAACATGCACAGTATGTTGATTGGCACCTTGGAAAATTGTCGCCTAGTGTGCGAGTGTGTGTATGAATGTACCTTGATGCCCGAAGATAGGCTGAGGTAGGCTACCAGTTCACCGCGACCATAGAAAGAAGTCGGATAAAGTGGTAAAATATGAATGAATAAATAATAATAATAATAATAATAATAATAATAATAATAAATAAATAAATAATATATAAATTGATGAAGGTAGTTCAGTGGTTAAAGCATTGTGATCTGGACCGGAAGATCGTACAATCAAATCTTCACTCTACCATGCTGCCACTAGGGGCCCCTTGAGCAAGGCCCTTAACCCTCAAATGCTCAGGTGTAATTAGTTCTGGTTAAGGGTGTGTGCCAAATTGCCGTAAATGTAAATAATCAACTAATTTACATAATAAATATCTTGACTGCAAGCTCCCACTAAAGGGGGGGGGCTCTTGTGCAAGGCCCTTAACCCTCAATTGCTCAGAAGTTGCTCTGCCACATGCAGTAAAATGTAAATGCGTGCCCCATGCAACAACCTTCTCTCATATCTATTCTCACACACACACACACATTATGGCAAAGGTGACACTAAATGTATCCCTCTCTCATATGTGTTGACTATCATCCTACATATGGTCCGATCAAAAAGAAAAAAAAACACACACACATCACATGTTTACGTCCCAGGAGAGAGCGGACAGGAATATGAGATTTGGCAAGCGTTTGCTATATGCATCCGTATCCATTATTCATAAAACACATCATCTCTCCGCTCCCTGTCTAAAGCTGTCTCACACAGCACACACACACACAAACACAGCGCACACACACACACACACACACACTAACAGCTTTCCACTTCGACACCTGTGGTACACTCAGCATGCTTATGCTTGCGTGAATTATAGAGCGTGTATGTGTGTGTGCGTGTAAGGGGAGAGAAAGAAAGAAAGAAAGGGATGCGTAATTGCTTCCCTTTATTTACACATATTGAGCTCTCATGTTTTGTTTTTGCCCTCTTATGTGTTTGTACGTAAGTGATCTGTGTAGCAAACATAAGACAACCAACAACAAAAAACACCAAAACATTTGACTGGGAAGTGTGAGTGTGTGTGTGTGTGTGTGTGTGTGTGTGCCACAGATGAAGGACAGTGTTGGGTCGTCCTGCTCTATCAAAGAAACCAGGACATCCCATCCATTGCTCCAGTCCTAGACTCCGCCCAGCGCGCTGTTACAGTAGCGTAACTGGAGCAGGAAAAAGACCATCGTAGTACTTTAGAAAAAAAAAAAAAAAGAAAAAAAAAAAAAAGGTAATTTTCCCCGTACCTTATTTTTACAAATCTCCCTTGGCCTTCCTAATATATTCATATTAACTGTTCTAATTTACCACTAAATTAACGAGACTGACCTCAATTAGGGCAATAAATGTAAGACTCGCAGGATGGAGCACGCAAAAAAAAAACGTTTTTTTTTTTCTGGCACATGCGAAAAAGAAACTTTTCAATCCGCCTCCTTTTACACAAAAGCACTGCGTCCCGA
>JACRUU010000027.1:24362390-24399890 GCA_030449085.1 Kryptopterus vitreolus | reverse complement strand
ACAGACCTGCTCTTCTTTTGCATCAGGACCGCTCACCTGTATCCTAGCAACAGCCTCCCTGCTGTGGCAGCCACTCCATGCAGAGATAAGCGAGCGATCAGTAGGGTACCGAATGAGTTATATGTCTCTGTTTTTATTTATTTTTTGCATTCACCTTTTTTCTTTATGGGTCACCATTTCTTTACTGCTTTATCTCAACCTGTTGGTGCATTCTCCCACAACCCAATATATTCAATGTTAAGAGGGGGGGGAGGGGGGGGGGAGAAAATAAATAAATAAATAAATAAATAAATAAAAGTATTCTTTGTCATTCAGTCCTGGGTCGTTTTTTGGCCTTCTGCTAGCTCATATAGAATGAGGATTCTCATCCTGTACTTCCTGACTTTAGTTTCTGCTGAAGGATTGGAATTCATCCCTGTAGAGAATGTAAGGTAAATCTTTTAAGCATCTGCCCAAAAAAAAAGAAAGAAAGTCCTCTCTACTTCTACTCAGTGCACTTTTGTCATCTCTCTGGTGCCAGGATTGCTCGGCCGGTCTCGGCGGAGCCACGCTCTGTCTCTGAGCCGCGCTCTGTGTCTGAGCCGAGCCAAAGTGCTGCGGCGGCACATTTCTCCACATTCCCTTCACACCGTACTTGCGGTCAAAGGCAGTCTCGGTCGGACTACAATTAACGTCTTTACTGCGTAACGGACGAACATTCCAAATAAGCAAATCTGTCAAATAAAGTAAAAAAAAAAAAAAAAAAAAAAAAAAAGCTTCAACAGAGCTGATTTGCTCCGACATTCCGGTACATCCTGTTCTTATTCCGAAAAAAAAAACCCGACTGTAAATAGACTAAATGCTGAATACTAATTAGCCCATGGAGCTTTACTGAAATCCATTATTATTCAGGTAGATTCCCCAACATATGTCTGATAGCTAATGATGCTGGAGGATGTTTGTAGTAATTACCGAATTAATGATCAAATTCACACTGGATAAGGGAGCCGTGTATAAACCGCACCTACACACTAATAAGATTCGCTCTCGACTAGATACATCGCATTTTCTTACATCACTTTTTAAAGGTTTGTTGCTGCTTGATAAGTTTATGGGCAATTATTTGTGACATCACACCCATACGTTTGGGCATGGAAGACGGACGAATCACTTTTTCAAGAGGGGCGGGGTTTCATCAGTCGGGAAATACTTTTGAACAAACCAAAGCCTGCTGAAGTATCTTCATATCTGAAGTTTGCGGTAACGCGATCTCATTTGCAGCATTTTTTATCCAGAGGACTTCCAATTGAGAGGGCCTGTGCTCTTCTTGGTGGTGGTGTTTGAAACAGAGTCCAACATCTTAACCACTAAGCCACCACCTCCCCTACTAAGCCACCGCCTCCCCTATCCACCACCCAGCCGTATCATGGCTGACTCTGTGCTGTAATGTATGTGAGATAAATAAACCAAATTCTATAAACATGACAGCCCCAAAACAACAGGTAAACACATTTTCCCACTTTATCCCCAAAAAAAAAAACGAAGATTCAGTTTACAGGGAATACTAAAATAAAAATTAAAAAGCGGTGAAATTATTGGGGGTTGGTAGCCCTGCGTTAGCCATGTAAAACTAGATCGATCTGAACAGGACATAATAATAAGCGAGACACAAAACAAAGAAGAAATACCCTCGTTTTTCTTTTCTTTTTTTTTGTCCTGGAAGCTTTTTTTGTTTCTTGTTCACAACACAAGCACCTGCTTCCCTACGGCTATGATGGACAAATCTCAGGCACTGGTATTTATGATTTGTTCACTGAGCCTTTCAGTTAAGCCGGCGCTCTGTAACGCAGAGGGATTGGGGGGTGGTAGGGTGGGGGTGGAGGGAGGGGGAGGGGGTTTTAGGCGGATGGAGCCTGGGGGGACTGGCGGCGGATCCGGCACAACATTGCACGGGACGACTCAAGGACAAAGCAGAGATGTGCGGATATCTGAATACAAAGCGCAGAGACAGAAGGTGGGAAGATCGAGCGGGGCGGGTGGGGGAATGGTTTTGGGTTAGTGTGAGGGTGGGGGGGGGGGGGGTACCGGTGCTGATTCCTGCACTTGCTGACTTGCCCATCTGTTGAGCGCAGTCTCAAGGGAAGGTGAGGGCAAAGCAGGGCTACGTGACACATCTGCCCTTAACCAGGGGCTTTTAGAGAGAGACAGCGAGGGAACAGAGGTACAGACACTAGGTTCAGTTCCACGGCCCAGGTGGAGGTTTCTAACGGGAGCCGTCGGGGGAAAAATGTCTTTTTTTTTCTCACCCCCTGAAGTTCATTCTTTATTTCCCGGGCTGCATATACTAGTTTTATATTTTCCCTTTTCATATCCTCAATCCCAGGCTCATGACCTGAGCACTGTATATAAAGTGTAACATTAAAAGCAACACAAAGCAGAGAGGTCAGGGAAGCATGTGGAATATGAAAGCACCTTCACAGATGCATTCTCAATGCCTTTACTATGTTCTCCGTGTGCGAGTCAATGACTAACAGGCTACAGTACTGTTCCCCAATTCCTAATTGGCATCGCAATTAATCCCTAAAATCCCTGAAACGCAAAAGCAAACTGGGAAAAGCAAAATCCAAAATCTCTCTCTCTCTCTGAAACATGGCCCGGGATGAACTATTACATTATTTACACATCTGTTTAAGAATGATCCATTTTCCCCACACCAGATGTTTCCCTTTTTTGTTAATAATCTATTTACGGTCGTTTGCATCTATTAATTTCAGCCGCTGAGTTTTATATCGGAGCGTCGAACCCAAATCGCCCGGTCTGTCGCGCTCCTACAAGCATCGCAACAGTTTGCATTTTCCATTTCAGTTCTGTGGACCCATGACTCACATCTGTCAACCCCATCTGTCCTGTGCATTTCTGCAGGCGCTGAGTCACATGGACATAAAAATCCCGACTCTCACAAAATGTTTTATATGTGATGCGCTAAATCACCGTCCAAAACATCTTTAATCTTCACGCAGAATCGTGCTGTCATACGATAATGATAGTGATAGTATTAGTGGTATTTCTGGTAGTGATATGTTTTTCTATCACTATCACTACTACTACCATTACTAATACTAGCACTATCACTACTACCACCATTACTATCACTAATACTAACACTATCGCTACTACTACTACCATTCATATTACTAATACTAACACTATCACTACTACTTCCACTACCATAACTATTACCATTACTAATACTAGCACTATCACTACTACCACCATTACTATCACTAATACTAACACTATCGCTACTACTACTACCATTCATATTACTAATACTAACACTATCACTACTACTTCCACTACCATAACTATTACCATTACTAATACTAACACTATCACTACTACCACCATTACTATCACTAATACTAACACTATCGCTACTACTACTACTATTCATATTACTGATACTAATACTAACACTATCACTACTACTTCCACTACCATAACTATTACCATTACTAATACTAACACTATCACTACTACCACCATTACTATAACACACTAATACTAACATATTACTATAACACCATAACTACTACTTCCATTGCCATAACTATACCATTACTAATACTAACACTATCACTACTACTTCCACTACCATAACTATTACCATTACTAATACTAACACTATCACTACTACCACCATTACTATCACTAATACTAACACTATCGCTACTACTACTACCATTCATATTACTAATACTAACACTATCACTACTACTTCCACTACCATAACTATTACTAATACTAACACTATCACTATTACTACTACTACCATTGCTATTACTACCACTAATAATAACAATCACTTTACTACTCTCTACTACTAATACTACAATCACTAATACTAACACTAACGCTACTACTAATACTACCATTAATATTACTACTACTAACACTATCACTATTACTACTACTACCATTGTTATTACTACCACTAATAATAACACAATCACTATTACTACTCTCTACTACTAATACTAAAACTACTACTAATACTACTCTCAACTATTACTACTAATACTATTCCTACTACTTCTACTAGCACTTTCAACTGTGATCATTACTAATACTATTACTAATAATATTACTACTACTCTGAATTAGTGCTATTACTATTATACAACTAATATTATTACTACAACTATTACTTCTACTACTTCTAATAATACTTTTACAACCATTACTATTACTACCATTACTACTTCTACTATCACTAGTACTTTGACTACTACCTCTATCACTATTTACTACTACAGCTAATTCTATTACCAGTACTACTATTACTACTACTACTGCTAATACTGATAAATACTTTATGCTACATAGTCATTTTTTCACTACTCCGTCTACACTATAAAGACAGGTGGCGTGTTATGGATGTCGGTATTAAGACTTTGCGTTTCTTCCCGCATTTCTTGCCGTAAGAGTCTTTAACAAACCAATTTCAATCTGCATCACCCCTACAATGACAGCAGGGAAGGAACAATAGGCGAATGTATACATCCTCTGAGACAAACAGAAGCAGGATAAGACACGGTGGACGCCGCAATCATAGGCAGCCGCCATTAAGGATCCTTTACTACGGTATACGTGCGCGGCGTAGAGTGCGCGGTTACCGCGGCGGTATTTACCGATGAAGTAGGACAGCAGGATGGCCAGCAGGGCGGCGGCGGCGATGGCTGTGACGGCGGCGCATTTCCAGCTGCAGTACTTGGAGGGCTTCTTCAGTTTGAAGGCGCTTCGGGAGAAGGTGTTCCTGGGCAGGAGCCGCGGCGGGGGCGAGTAGACGGTGCCCGACGTCAGCGGGTAACCTGGAGACGAGCTGCTGAACAGCGGCGTGGTTCCTGACGACGTCTTGAACAGGAAGTGCCTGGTTGGGGAAAGAAAGAAAGAGTGAGTTAACTTTGTTGTTGTTGTTGTTGAGGGAAACGTATTTATGGTGTGGTTGATGAGGTAATAAGAGAGCAGAGATGGAGGACACAGTGAAAGAGAGTCAGAGGTCAAATCAATCCCCGGTTCAGAATTGCTTTCATTGTCTCCTGTGTGTAGTTTTGTATACCGTGTGTGTGTGTGTGTGTAGACACAGTGGGGGGGTTGGTGGGGGCTGCAGAGTGCTGCAGGGATGCAGCGGGGTGAAGGATACTGTGTCCAAAGCTCCTCAGTGCGGCTCTGTGGACATATGGCACACGGACATACACTGCTGCAGGCTGCTGCTGGTCCAATGAGGGACGCTTACACAACACACTTACACAACACAAACACTCAATTATTCAGGAGGCTTTGCTCTGCGCATGCCTAACACACACACACACACACACACACACACACACACACACACACACACACACACACACACACACACACACACACACACACACACACTATCCCAGCCCATGTTTTGCAGGGGACATTAGTGACAATAAAGCTCGGAGGAAGATATTGGTACCACAGGGTGCCAATGATAATGAACTGATCCAAAAACAGATTTCTGTATTTTAGGGAGCGGAATAATCTTCGTTCCACCGAGACGCCGCTTTTAAAATAGAAAAGCACTAAACGCCATCCTCCGTTCAATGCTTTTTTTTTTTTGGAGCGTACTTTCAAAACGGACCTGAAGAGAAAAGCATTAAAAACAAAACTAGCTAAAATAAATATATATAAATAAATCAATGTGTCTTGCGGTGAGCAACGAAACGCCGAGACAAGGTCAAACGCCGTTAAGTACTCGCGGTAGCGGTCTTAAGCAGGAACTTACGTAAACACCGTTATGAACAGGTGGGAGATGAAAATCTTTTTGGCGACGAAAAGTGCAATAAATTTGTGCAGTGGAAAATGATATCTAATTTATTTATTCCCCCCCACTGATATTACAGGCACTTGAAGTCAAGAGCAATAATTCAGTAATGATCACACTGGAGGAATGAATTCTGTGTAGCAGAACGCTCGCACTGTGTATATCGGGGGGGGGTAAATAAATAAAAATCATCCTTCAAGACATACTACTTAAGATTTGTAAGCGCATTTAAACACGTCTTTATATTGCTGGAATAAATAAATAAACAGCTCTGAATGAAGGCCTGTGTAAGGCGCAAAACGCACTCAGACGCGCCGCAGCTCTATAAAGGTGCAAACAGGTTCGGTACTTCAGCGCCTGCTCTTGTTCTCTCAAGGATGCAGAGCCACTCGAAACGGCGAACAAGGATCCTGTACGGCATCGCGCTCGTTTTGGGGACTTGCATCGGTATCCGCGACAAAGGCGCGCTCCCATTAACATATCCTCCCGAGCAGACTGCATGCTACATTACATTGTAGATGGGACTTTTTCCCGGCTTGGTGCAAAAAAAAAAAAAAAAAAAAACAACATTTAGCCTTTAATTACAGCACCATGAGCAGCACCCCCCATGCCTTCACCTCCGTAAACGGAGGCTCTCGGATCCTGGTGCCTCGGGGGAACGCGGCAGCGGAGAAGGCCAGGCTAAATATATTATAGGCAGCAATCAGCCAGGCTTGGGTCACTGGGTCCGTCACTTTCATTAGGCCCTAGCCTCAATTAAGACTCTGATGGGAGCTAAAGTGAGAGGCTGAAAGCTTTCCTGGCCTCTGAGTGAGCCTGCCTGCAAGGTGTGTCCTGCCCTGGCCCTGGCCCATAGATCTCTCCGGCCCCTTAACACTTAAACACCACGCCGAGCGCCCTAATAACAACTTTCCACAGTGACGGATTCCAATATTTCCAAACATGATCCCATTTTCCAGAGCGGAACAGGCTCAAAGCCAGTCGTTGGGGGTGGGGTGGGGGTGGTGTCTTGCACTTGTGTCGCCTCCACACCAATCCATCAGCTCACGTTCAAATCCCTCCATCCGCAGCCCCGGTGGGGTCACAGCCCTAGGACCAGATCAGTCAGGTGTTCGTAGCCATTATCTCCAGGCTGCACCTGCGCACCTTCAGCTCCCCCACACACACACACACACACACGCACACGCACCATAGAGTAGAACAAAGTCAAAACCTAGGAAAATCACGGCGTATAAAGGAGGAAAAAGATAAGATGCCTTTGTTCTGACTAACAGGAGGAAAGATGGGGACTAATTCCGTAATAAATGGTAATAAATGATAATAATATAGTGGGAATAATGAAGTCGAGGCAGTGGAAGCTTTACATAACAAAGCTATTTCTCACTGCTGTGTCTGAAATTTCTGCCACCTCAGGCATTACTAATCACACACACACACACACACACACACACACACACAAACGCGTGCACATACACATGAGAGTTGGAAAGAGAATAATAACTGTGTGTTTGAGCTTCCGAGCTGGAAGTCCGGGTCAGCGAGGGGGGGCGAATACTTACTCTCTCATTCTATTCATCTCCTGCTTTCTTGTATCTTTTGCTCTATTCTTTTCATATCTTCAATTGACAGTATGCCACACACACACACACACACCCCTCTCCTCTCTTATTTATCTCCTTCTCTACCTTCCTCTCACGGCTCTGCCACCGCACGTCTCTAGTTAAGCAGAGTGTAGTCGCCTCGACGGGCAACGAGGAGGACGTGAAATCAGTCTCCCGCTGAAGGGCGCTACGATGGACAGGGTGTAAAAGGTGGCTGTCCAAAAATACCGCACTACTTCCTCCAGGCCTCGTCTCTCTGTCACGGCTCCTCCTCGCCTTTCAGCATGACAGAGTGACTTGGCGAGAGCCACCCAGGCGCCACTCGCGGGGTTGAACGAGCGAAATGCCACACTTTATTTATTTATTTTTTTTTTACTCACGGCCGCGCGTTTAGCCGCTGACAGGGGCGATGCCGAGAAATTAATTAAGGTGATTTTCGAGGGGGTGGGGGAGGGGGGGAGTCGGCGTCCGTACGTGTCAGGGAGTGCGTGTGCAATCTACTGTGTGACACTTATTCCATTAGCTCGATGTCTGTCTGTGAAGTTCATTTAATTTCCATTTGCAAGGGAAAGTGAGAATGTTGACTAGGTGTCGTAATTGTGAAATGAAATTAAAGAGCTTGATTTTTTTTTCTTTCCCCCTTGATATTTTTTTTTTCTTCTTTGCCTCCGTGACTAATTGACAGTGATTTATGTCGAGCATTGTTTGGGAGGAGTGTGGGTAGACATGTCAACACCAGCTGGGACCAGAGTCAGGAAAAAGGGTTTTGCCAGTCAGATTCAGGCAGATCCATAAAAAATATAGATTCTGGATTTTAATGGATTCGTACCTGTTTGTAAACCTGCTGGGGTGAGGTTCAATAAAATAAATAAATAAAATACATAAAAGTAACACTGATTCTCTTCATTATTGGTGAAATGTTAATTAACTATTATACTCTGCATAAAGATTTGCGTTAGTGATATTTCATCAACACATACAGTGTGCAGGAAATAACCACTGAACCATGTCCACTATTATATATTAGATTCAATTTAGTTTCCCTGCACATGTGGATACGAGGCAAAGAAATACAGTTAGCATCCAAAGCAGAAGTGCATTTTCGCAGTGCAATAATTATTATTATAGTCAGTGTAAACAGTATATTATATAGTATACATAAATATAGAATATATGATCATTTGCATATGTAAACAGCATAACAGTATATAGGGGGAGGTAATGTGGTGAGTAAATGAGCAATGGTTATAAGTATACACACACACCATAAGTATACACACACACACCACACACACACACACACACATACACATATATATATATAGTATAAGTATTAGGAGTAAGACATGCATTGCAGTATAACGAGGCATTACGACATACTTATTAGATATAAAAAACGCCTATAACATAATGTGTTTAATGTAGGAAGAATAGAAAGGCAGGAGCCTATAATAAAGCTCATCAGAAAGCTCCTGGGGTCAGAGCTTACAGTATATTATCCTTTATTCCAGACAACTGATTACTAAATGATGGAAAGGAATAACACCATTAAACATTGGTGTCTCTAATCATTATATATATATATATATATATATATATATATATATATATATATATATGGAGAAATATGGGTAAATGATAGTTATATATATATATATATATATATATATATATATATATATATATATATATATATATATATATATATATATATATACACACATCATATTAAAACTTTTCTTTCAAGTGTAATGAAATTAATGTGGTTATGGAGTAAATAAATATTCCTGAAGGGGGGGAAGGGGGGGAGGGGGGGGGTTAAATGGACTTATAAAAAAAAAATAATCTTTCTGATCCAACTTTTTTTTGGTTCGTGTAAATCCTGACCCTCTCATTCCCAACGCAAGACTTCCTTTCAGTCCTACGCATTGCTGGAGATGGTGATACAAAGAGAAAAGAGATGAGTCCGGAAGAAAGAGTAGAGAAAGTCAGAGAGAGGAGAAATGGAGAGAGTCATGAAGAAAGGATGAGTGTGTCTACCCAAAAAAAAAAATATATATATATAGCTGACACCAAAAAGGGGAAGTGGAGGTCAGTGTCAAGACTCTGGCAGTTTTGCAGTTTTTAAAAAAACCCCGGGGGGAATTTATATATATATATATATATATATATATATATATATATATATATATATATATATATATATATATATATATATAATATATAAAAGGAATAATGCTGGGGAAAGACTCGCAAGGGAGCAGTAAATGTAAAGTGAGTAGAAGAAGCTTGGTGTGACAGCTCTCTCTCTCTCTTCCCTGATGGAGATATAGGTGAGGTCATCCTGTCGTTCCTCTACGCTGGCTGATTAATGACCTGTCTGAGTTGGACAAATGTGCACTCTTTCTCTCTATCGCTGTATCTGCATGTGTGTATGAGACACTCATCAGGTCTTGTTAAATAATGCAGCTCTCCAAACGGAGCTTGCCAGTCATTAGATGTGACACAGGTGCTCAAACCCTCATCCACTTAGTGTCAAAACCCTGTCTTGTTTACTTATTTACCCCTTAAGGTTTTCATTTGCACAAATTTCTTTGAATCTCTCTCTCTCCATCTCTCTCTCTCTCCGTCTCATTTTGCAGTCTGACTCCATTGACACTCAGTCCCGGCTTCCGGTGCATCACTTTCTCCTTTTGTAATGAGAAACCCAATTTAATCAGCAGCACACTGGAGGTGGTAATACACACTGTAGATACTTTATAAAACAAAACAAAAAAACAAAAAAAACACACATTTTGTCTGCATAGACAAAATGCATTTATATAAAAAAAAAAAAAAACCCAAGCAAAACAATATTGTGATGGGATGGAGTGCTTTTTATATTGCTGATCCATGCGCATACAAGCTCGTGCACTCAATAATGCATCAGGACCACGGTGATAATGGATCAGTCCTACAGGGAGCTTCTTGCAGTGCTACAACGCGCTAGCCGAGCCCCAAACATACAGCGGAATCACGGTGGTTTGGTCGCTCCAGAAACAAACAAGCAAACAAAAAAACATTTGTTCCCATGAGCACACTATTTTGATAAGCCTGCCCCAGTGGCCCTTTTATGGGATTTTTATTTATTTATTTTTCGCCTATAAATACCTGCAGCTTCTTCACGGCTACTGGATTTCTAAATAGACAGACAGAAGTCTCTGAAATGTTCTCTAATTAGAGCAGCTTCGGTTCATGTGCCGTGCCCGCTATTCAATCTGTGTACTGAAACAAGGAGAGGAATTGCCCATAAATCTTCACCGAGCCACAGGCTCCTGCCTTCTGATTGGCTCCTGTTAGGATGTGAGGATAACAAATTGGCCTCGGTGTGTAACGAATGTAAATGTGCCCCACACAGATACCTTGGCAATCGAGAGAGAGAGAGAGAGATAGAGAGAGATCGAGAGAGAGAGAGAGGAGAGAGAGAGAGAGAGAGAGAGAGAGAGAGGAGAGAGAGGCAGAGGAGAGAAGGAGAGAGGAGAGAGAGATAGAAAAAGAGAGAGAGAGAGAGAGAGAGAGAGAGAGAGAGAGATAGAGAGAGAATTATTCATAGTGATTCTGAATTAAGTTAAAGAGGGTTACAGTTAATTAGCAGACTGTAAACAGGTAGAAGGCACTTCTCCGTCTTCTCTTTCACGCCTACAAAGGGCTTTTCAGAAAGACAATTTACACCCTTGTGCACTTATAGAAACTGCTACAGTGTTGCGGAAATTCTCAACTTGTATGATCTAAGACACACGTGTCAAACTCAAGGCCCGTGAGGCAAAGCTGGGCAGCAACGTCATATTTATGTGGCCCCACAAGAGCTTAAGGCTGTGCTGCTTTACAGCATGCACTGACAATAAACTACATCTCCCACAATGCATGTGACTATGTTACCCGCGAAGTGACGGCATCCGGCCACTAGAGTGCGGTGTGTCCCACATCGCCATTTTTCCAACCAGCAGAATTCAGAAATTTCTATCCCAAAAGGTGCAGGATGACGCTCATCAAACACTATATACTGTCTTATAGTTACACCTGGCCCTTCAATGGAAAGCATAATGCAGATGTGGACCACAGTGATCATGAGTTTCACTCCTGCTCTAGGACATATGTATATTCAATTGTGTAAAAATTTTATATATATATATATATATATATATATATATATATATATATATATATATATATATATATATATAATATATATATCATTATAAACAATCATCATCATCAATTCCTGGGAGCATCTTTTTCCAACCAGGCAATTCTGCCAGGACCTTCCACGCGTCCAGTCCTCCAGGACCTTCCACGCGTCCAGTCCTCCAGGACCTTCCACACGTCCAATCTTCCAGGACCTTATATGGTCATCTAGACATCATTGCACAAGATGGACCAGGGGGAAGTGCTCAAAAGTGTGGCAAAAATTGGGAAAAACAAAAAAACAAAACAAAGCTAAGTGTAATTTTTGTAATAAACAAACATAGCGAAGGCGAGGTGTCACGACCGACTAAGCATCTTGCAGTGCTTGGAATCGAAATTGATCAAATCCAAACGACACCCAACCCTAGTCATGACAAAGCAAAGTTTAATGCTGAATGTGTCGCGGATAGCCATAAATTACACTGTGCTGTTTGCTATAAATACACTTCATCACTCCACCTGTTCATCGATTATATTCCCTAAAACAGCATGCGGCACGCCACAAATGTTTCATCGCCTTCTTCTTAAACGTGCGTATCATCTCTTCTTTCTTGATCCCGCGCTCGCCGAGGGTTCGTCCGGTCGCTATTTCGCCGTCTTGCCTTGCGCGTCGGTTCGATGTTTTGTCTCGTTGTCATTTTTGACCGCTGTGTGTCGTGTGATTTATGTATTTCATTTACGTAGCTAAACATTCATCCACATCCCCGACAGCTCTGTTGGCAGACGGCCTCATTCAAAATAGGAAATATGTCACGCAAACAGTTTGTGTGCCTGAAGAGGATGGAGGGGGAATATCCCAAACACACACACACACACACACACACACACACACACACACACACACACACACACACACACACACACACACGAGTCAAACGGCACTCTAATCGCTGAACTATCCATGAAAGTATCTCATATGGTATGCATGTAAATGGGATATTTTTTTTTCTCTTCCTAAACTGCAATGCTGCGACCCCTTCAGAGATCTTATATTGAAATGTGTGTGTGTGTGTGTGTGTGTGTGTGTGTTTTGTGTGTATGAGCAGAGAGGGATAGCGCTGTGTGATGTGTACCGAGATGAGAGTGGAATTGAAACTGGCATCAGCTGGTGAAGAGGCTTTGCTCTGCAATTGGAAATCATCCGTTGCAGCCCTGCATGGCCTCAGCCATCTTTAGTCATTTATGCCGCTGCAAACCGATTCCTCCGCGTTCCTGCTCCTCTGCCTGCCATTTTTTTCCTCCCTCCCTCTCTCTCTCTCTCTCTCTCTCTCCTCCAAACCAGACAAGCCCAGATCTCATTCATGCGATCCTCCTTTCAGTTCACTGACCCGAAAATATTTAGAAAACACCCCCTCCACCACACACACACACACACACACACACACACACACACACACACACACACACACACACACACAAAAACGCTATTTCGAGGGACTTTTATAATAAAAAATTCTGAATAAAAGCAGGAACTCGAAGGCTTTTTAATACAATTTTATTTATTTATTTATTTGCTCGTGCAGACTCTCCATCACATTTACACTGTTCACTCCAGAGACACTTTGCTTTCTAGTTTCTGCGAGATTCATTTAATTTCAAAGTCTCTGAGCAGATATCGACTAAAGATAGCGATCAATCCAGACAGAACGAGAGTGTAGGGAAGAAAAAGAAGAAGAAGAAAAAAATCCTTTTCTTTAATAGGCCTTTAGGGAGGGCTGGGTTGCTCTAGAGCTTCTCTCTTCCCGCGCCTAGTGGCGGTCCCGTTCGCCGTAATGGAGACCTCGATGGAGAAAAGGAGGGGTTTTGATAAATGTACACTCAGAACCAGGGCAGTGGTGAGAATGCCCCTCTTCCCTGCTCCCGAAGACACCGAAAGAAATATTTTAAGATTAATTTTAGTGCGCATTAGAGCGAAAAAAAAAGGGGGGAGGGGGGACTAATGGCTAAAGTCTGAAACTACCTGAAACAACTGTAATCTTCCAGCAAACGATCGCCAAGCACCACAGAACACTTCTTTCAGATCCAATTAACAGTTTTGATCACCTTGAGGGCATTCCTACATGTAAGATAGCTCTTACTGCACCACTTAAGAGGCCCGGGTTCATTAGAGGAAAATATTATTTCACTTTTATTGCTCTCCTGCATCACTCGCTGCTCTGAAACGGACTGAAGAATCTGTGGATTCGTAATTTGCTTATGGAAGATCACCTCCTCTTCATCATCATCATCATAACTGACAAATCTGGATAAAATGTTCATTTTATTTGTTTGTTTTTGTGTTTTTTTTTGTTTTCACTTTCACCTTTTCATATACGGTTTACTGTACAGTAATTTATCATGGTAGCAAAGATGATCCCACGTTCACATATTAAGAAGGCAAGAAAGACTATTGAAGAAAGAAATCATAGCAAAGGTATGAACGTGGAGCACGCGTCGAGACAATATGGCCAGTTTAAATCCCATCGCTTCAGGCATCTTCACTGATCATGGAGATCTTAGAGAAGTGGAACGATGTCCAGAACCTGGTGGAGAAACATCACCCTGACAGGCATACTGTCAATCGTTCAGGTGACCTTTATAATGACACTGCCTTGTCTCATTTTAGGGAAATTTTAAAGAGGCGCCAGAAAAATGGTTATTTTAAGAGATTGGCGAAAATGGAACCTCAGGCTGGTTCTAGGGGGTTAAAAGGGGGGGGGGGGGGTTTTAAAAAGTTAAAAGGCTGAGAAGTCAGTGAATAGGTTTATATTTACTGTATTTCTGTATGTAAAACATTATTATTCAATATAAAAAACATTATATGATGGTGTTTTAGGGGGTATGGAACGGGAAGTTAGGAGATTAAGGCTTTGGTCTATGGACCGGAAGATCGCAGGTTCAAATCCCACCACCACCACCACCACCAAGATAATCTAGTGGGCCCTTGAGCAAGGCCCTTAACCCTCACTTGCTCAGATGTAAGTCGCTCTGGATAAAATACCGGAAATGTAACGGAACGGATTAATTCAATTTACATTATTTCTTATGGGAGAAATCGATGTATTTTTATTTATTTATTAATTTATTTTAATATTTAAAATTTAAAAATTTATTTTCACTGACTATTTTGGAACGGATTAAAGACTAAAACCACGGTTCCGCCAGCCTGGTATAATCAGCACTGCGGGATCAGGTAGAGGTTTTTCTCTTTTCTGACCATCTGAATGCCTTTTTCGGAGCACCTGCTATGAAAAAAAACGACCCTCTGCCGAACACCAAAAAACACCGGATAGTGGTGTTATTTGCCTCCTGGCCCTGGTCAGTGGATGATTTTTAAACAGGGTGCTTTCAACACCTGAGTTCACTTCTGGAGCCTCTGCGTTTCCAGGCGCATTGTCCGGTCCGAGGCCAGGTTGGAAACTCCTCTGCTTTTACACTCTGGCGGATGGACTGAGCGTTCAGCGCAAGTGTAAAGCGTTTACAGGCAGGTAAAGAATGCCATGCCGGGCGTTGCCAAAAAGCTTATAAGTCCGTTCTTCATCATCCATGCCTGCACTTCCTCCACCAATATAGCCAAGCTAATGAATTTGGATAGAGTGGAAGTAAAGTGAATTATGGGTATGTAATGGTCTGTCTGTGTCTATGTCAGGTGGTTCCATTTGCACTGACAGATCTCCAGTTAAAAAGCTGCTGAGATTGAAGCAGCGCGTGGAGGCAGAAGCGTACCAGTATAGTAGCGTTTCGCTGGCACAGGAATCCGTTACGGGCAGCGGAGTCCGAACAGATGGAGGCTGGAGATTACCTGTTCCCTTAACAATGTTTAAACGGGCGAAGCTTCAACGCGCACGCAAATGAATGTGGACAGTCCTTTTCATTTAGGGCAGACGTTTTGATAAATTCATATCGAACTTCCTGTTGTGGGAAACACGGCTCAGCGTTGCTTTGTTTGGCTTAATAACAAACGAGAGAGAGTTTTCAAAAATGGATTTCTGTTGAAGATGATGTAATAAAGGACGAGGCGAATTTACAAATACAGACAGTAACGACACGCTTGGCATTTAACTTGTTAGCGATGATGCTAATGAAACATTAATGAGTCTCAGCAGTCATAATGTAAAATCTTTAAAAAAAAAAAAAAAAAAAAAAAAAAAAAAAAAGAGAAAAATCAACTTCATTTGATGTTTCGTATCCAAAGGGAACAGTAATAATTCTTTATATATATATATATATATATATAGATATATATATATAGTATATGTGTAATCTATATATATATATATATATATGTATGTGTGTGTGTGTATATATATATATGTATGTGTGTGTGTGTGTGTATATAACACACACACACACACACACACACACACACACATATATATATCCACATGTGTGTGTGTATATGTATATATATATATATATAGATATATATATATATATATCTATATAGATATATATATATATATATATATATATATAGTATACACACAACATACATATATAGATACACACATGTACATGAGAGATATATAGATATATATATAGATATATAGATACTATATATACTAGGGATACATATATATATACAGAATATACATATATATATATATCTATATATATATATATATATATAGATATATATATATATATATATATATATACACATACACACACACACACACACACACACACACACACACACATATACACATACACACACGCCAGTGGGCCAGTGCCAAGGAAAACCTCCCTGAGATGATAAAGGGAACCAGAACCACCTTCAGAGGAACGAGACCCAAAAGCAAATCATCTACCCGTTTATTTTTAACCCTCGAAATCTCCGACTGCTCTTTTTAATCGTAATCCTTATCTGACCTAGTACAAACGTTTAATTATTCGCCGCATGACGGTGCCTGCTTAAAGAAAGAAACTTTCCTGAGATACGATGGCAAATTTTTTTTTTATATCAGTTCCTTCTCCGACATTCGCAGCCTTGGAAGTTACATGTGAAAGAATTCCAAGTTACAATGACAGCTCGGGCTACACGGCTGCAAATAATGACAGTGTGAAAGAATGTGCCATTCAAGCTCAATGGATAGTTAAGAGAAGAGAGCGTTGTGCGTGCGTGTGTGCGTGTGTGTGCGCGCGTATTCGTGTGACACTCCTGCACATGCCCCGAAGCTCAAAAAAAGGCCTGCCAGTCTCTGGCCCTGAACGCAGAGAGCCCAGAAGTCCCACACTGTATTGGTGTCTGAGTTGTGGCTGGAACTGATGACATACAGTACAGACTATCAGGCCTGCTTTAATTATGTGCCAGTCAGGCACCTGCAGTTCCTACAGGCCGCAGCTCTGTCCGGCTGAATTAAACATGCCGCCCCGAGCTCATGAATAGTGCAAGCAGCACCTGCGTATTGCTCTGATCCAGGACCAGCAGGGGAGACCCGCTGACCTGCAGGAGACCATAACAAAGGTGAGACAGAGAGAGAGAGAGAGAGAGAGAGAGAGAGAGAGAGAAGGAGGCAGGCACGATGTCTGTCAAGATGTGTGCGTTTGCGTTCTATATACTACACAAAATGTCTACACTTCAAACACAGCAGCCATTGTGCGACGGTAAGGCATTATTCAATTTCACTTCATTTTAGTCACGAAGGCAGAAAAGAAAAGAGATTCATTGTGAATGTAAACAAGCTTACATCTGTAAAATGGTACTTATATCAGATCTGGGACAGCTCTCTATTGTCTGTGAATGACCACTCTTGTCATGCAGCGTTTTTTCCCCTGTTTTGTTCGTATAACTGTCATCAATCCAGTTGTCTAGGTATAAAATAGCTATTGTGACAGTATAAGGCCTGAAAAGAATTACACAATATGCATGTGTGTGTGTGTGTGTGTGTGTGTGTGTGTGTTGTGTGTGTGTGCTGTGTGTGTGTGTGTATTAGTTAGTGTCTGGAAATGTAATAGATTACAGATTACAAATGACCCTATTCAATATGTAATAAAAGGTAGTGTAACTTTTCAATTACTTTATACAAGAAAAGTAACTGATTATATTTGATTACTTTTTAAGAAAAAAAAATACATATTTTAACAAATGAAAAATGAATGAATTAAAAAAATATATATTTATTAATTTAAGGCCCATTTAGAACTGATAATGTGTGATTTAGTAATTAAATAATTGAATTGACTGACAGTAATAATAAACTTACATATGTACAGGGGTATATGTATATATATATATATATATATATATATATATATATATATATATAGATATATATATATATATCATATATCTATATATATATATACATACATAATATATAGACTATATATATATATATATATATAGATATATATACATATACATATATATATATAGATATATATATATATATATATATATATACATATATATATATATATATATATACATTATTATATATACACACACACACACACACACACACACACACACACACACACACATATATGCATATATATATGCAAATGTGAGATATACTACAGTGCCACGCAGTGTGTGTGTGTGTGTGTGTGTGTGAGAGAGAGAGAGAGAGAGAGAGAGAGAGAATCTGGACCTCACCTGGTCTCCAGAGGAACGTTGCTGTTGAGCACCCAGCTGTCCTGCAGCTGCACTGACTCCGGTGTGGTGGGGGCGTCGCCCGGGGCGTTGGGTGGAGCATGGACGGGGTTGCGTCTGCTGCTTAGCGTGTTGCGGTTGAGAGAGTTGGCCGAGGTCTGATGGTGAGACAGGGCCTGCGCGTTGTGCGGTGGAGGCAGCGGAGGCCGCAGCGTTGACTGGCTGTGGTGGTTCGGAGCTCCTGCGCAAACACAATCACAAACACTTCAGCACAGAGGAAACCTTTCCATTTTATTGAATTGGCCCTGAAATATGCTAGTAAAGAAAGGAGAGAGAAGGGAGGATGGGAGAGGGGGGGGGGGGTAGTGTAGGCACAGCACTGGCATTTACCATGATGGATAGAGGGAATATTCAGAACTGGTTTTCCTCAGCAGGGAGGATAAAATGCAATCAGAAAGGAGAGGCAGAATCAGAGAGAGGGAAAGCGGTGGACACAGGGTGCCTCTGCTGTTGCCGTTTTGCACTTTGCACGGCTAAGACGACACAAGCGCTGGAGTTTCCTACCGACGTTCGGCCAGTTAAGACGCTCATTAGAAAGGGGGGAAAGTGTTTGTTCGCGCACTCTTAAGCTGTGCTAATGTTGCAGCACGCAGCTCATGCATACTTTATGAGGCATCATTAACTGACATGATTGTTTGCTTGGGTGTAATCCTTAATGCAGCTAGGAAATGGAAATGTGCGTGTTTGTGTTTGCTTGTGTACAGGTATAATTTCCTTCTGAATGTGATATTACAATCTCGTCAAGATCTTATTTACAGTCAAGAAATCGTATTGGTCCTGTTTGAAGAATAAAATACTTTCGATTGGATACGATTCTCGTGATTGCTTTAAGATTATTTACCTTTTTGTTTTCTGCTATGTTTGTAAAGCCGATACATTTTACCTCCAAACTGAGCATAATTACAAAGAGAGAGACATACTGCGCGGCCTGTCGTGTATTTTTAAGTCTTTATTTTTGATGTAAAAACTTGTTTGAAGTTTAAAAGCTCGTTTTAAGACAGTATGTACAGCATAATGAGGCGGAGGGGGGAGGCGGGGTTATTAGCTCATAGAGACCTGCACGGGGGAGATACCAGTCCCGCGCCTACTTGGGCAGAAATATTATTTTATTTTATTATATTTGTTATTTTGACCAGCAATAACTATTTTTTTCATTTTTTTTTATTAGTTATATTTTCATTGCACTGTTTCTTCCTGCGATATACTACTTTTTAACGTTTACTTTTTTTTATATTAATAAATATATAAAATGAATATTACTTCTACTACTACACAGAAGGTCACGGTTTGAGCCCCTGGTATCCCCAAGCTGCCACTTATCTTTTTTTTTTTTTTTAAATAACCCTGTTTTAATGCTTATTTTAAGACGTTTTTGTTTTCTAAAGTAGATACGTTTTTCTATTTCAATAACTCTTACCAAGTGTAATTATTTTACCACAATTTGACTTTATATTCGTAAAACCTCCTCTCTAGATGGTTATTTATTTTTTTCCAGTGTACCCTTTACTTGCACAGCCGTGAGTAATGCTTAAACACCAACAGTAAGAGAGACACCAGGCTACTGTCATACTGTCACGCTAATGAACAGAACTACTCTGAATGACAGCCATCTGAAACCATTTGACAATTAATGATGGCAATCAAAGCAAAGCAGCTTGCAAACTGTGCTCTGTGTATATATATATATATATATATATATATATATATATATATATATATATATATCTATATATATATATATATATATATATATAAATAAAAGTGGAGCTGGAGCAGTTGATTAAACATCGCAAACATCAAACCCAGCATGCAGAGTTCATTGCTAGCAGCTCCCAGCAGGCAGCAAGACTCCGGCAAACGCTGGATAGGCGAGAAAATATGTCTACAGACACTGCTGGGTGAGTTAAAATAAATAAATAAAAATAAAATAACACCTTTTAGGCGGTGTATTGTACAGGACAATCAGCCGCTATCAGTCTGAAACAAGAAGGGGATTTATTTTTGCGCTAAGCAAAACTGCTTTACTAGGGGAATATAAAGCCAGCTATAAAGCTACATTTTCATTATTAATACCAAGTCTTTATCGATCAATAAAAGAAAAAGGGGGAAAAAAAAAAAGTGCTCATGTTTTGTACTCCGTCTTAAAAATGGCATCCCCGGCAATATTAGATCTGAGAGGAATCAGTCTGCACTCGGGTTACATTCATCGTTTTGGACTGCTGACCGAAAGGGGGGGGGGGGCGGGGGGGGGGGGGGGGGGGGTAAAAGAAAGAGGAAAACAGATTTATAGGTCTAAATCCTACAGTAATGATGACCATCCTTTCCCAAAACACAGTGCAATGAAACAGCTCAGAGTCTATATCTATCCTATACACAAACGAGTATTATCTCTCTCTCTCTCTCCCTCGCTCAATTCCACTTCCCTGCTTATCTCCTGCTAGTTGATCCATGACAGCAGACAGCGGACGATATCCACTGCTTGATCCTGTCTGTCACAGGCAGACATCAGATTCTTTCCGGCGTCCGCGGTCGGAGTGGCGGAGGTGCGAAAGGGGGGAAAAAGGGGATTTACATGCCTAAAGTGAAAATGCACGCGAAACTGTAACGTCAATCCAAACCCGGATCAATGAAATGCAATCGCTCACGTCAAAAAATAAAATAAAAATAGGATTAATATTTGAACAACATAATTAATACACATAATTGCGTTCCCCGGAAAGCCTAACTAGACCGGCCGCCGGCGATGCAATGACATTGGTTTCCTGTTTTGCTCGGGAAAATGAGTTTTTATTTATAGATAATTTGATGTTAAAGCATTATTTCTGTCATCGGACCCCCCCCCCCCCCCCCACACACACACACCCTTGTGAGAACTAAATAGACACTAAAAGAAGGTCTCTTTAATTATCTTGGCCTTTGCGTGTTAAAAAGCACAATAAAAGGGTAAATGTTTCGAGAAAGAAAGAGTGCAAATAAATATATGAATATAGTGATAAAAAAGTCTATAGAATAATAATCAACAAAACAATACAAACAAAGAGATCCTAATCCTGTCAAAGTGAGGAAAAAGCCAGTGTGTGTGTGTGTTTGTGTGTGTGTGTGTGTGTGTTTGGAGCGGATCAGCGGTACATTGTAATGTCCACGCCATATAACAAGCTGAGAGCTGCTTTAGAAAGCAAAGCCAGCGCGAGATCAGGGGTGCGAATAAGCAGTAAAGCTCATTGCAACCTGTAATGCACTGGTGGCTTAGAGTGATGAAGGTCCCTGAGGCATAGTAGTCCTGGTCCGTGACCTTATTACCTTGAAGAATAAAACGACTGATCTGATCCGTCATCGGTGTTTGGTGAGCGGAAGGGAAATGTGTCTCTCTCCCTACCTCCCTCTCTCATCAGCGTCTCTCTGATACCACCTAACATGGAGATTACGCACATTAAATCAAGCCCCTTTAGGCAATGCGGTGCGATACACAGCCACATACATTTACGACCGTTATTACAAGTCTTTGTGAAGGATGCGAGACTTGGAGCGCATTTCGTCAGCAGCTTAGAACTGAAATAGGGCCAGACATCATTAACGCCTGTGCTAGTCTGTGTTTAAGTCTATGTGTGGCTCGTCTCCAGGTGGAAGATGAATGCATCCTGTCCTCTAAAGCCATGTTCCCAGTGGTAGGATTGTAGTGGAAGTGCGTGTCAGCATGCTTCTATAATAGTAAAGCTGGTAGAAATGACCTGATTGTAGGGCCAGGTGCTTTTGGGGGGAGGGGGGGGGTTGTAACTTACAGATGATTCATGTAAAGGAGGAAAGTAAACGATAAGGAGGGAGATGAGTAAAAAGCCCGAAGCTCTAAATGACCGTCGATGCAAGCGCTTCTGAGAACGATCGAACCTCCGTAAGGGATTTTTCCGAGAAAAAAAAACTCTGGATGCGGTGTGTTAGTAAATCAGTGCATATGCACGTCGCAGGCAGTTATGCATCTATTACAAATTTGCGCAAAACTTTTGCGATGTTTTATAAATGTCGAGTAAACAATTGTTGCACAATGTTTCCATTAACCACATCATGCGGATAAAACATGATCATCGTCATTCAAAAAAAAAAAAAAAAAAAAAAAAAAAAAAAACGCAACAGATATCGGCAGGCTTACTTATATGGCAGTGTGTGTTCATGTGTCATGTGACCTGGAAATGCGATACACATATATATATATATATATAGCTATCATATATCTCATACCTACCTATATATATACACACACACACACACAGTTCCTGCGGCTTTAATGCATATATCTATAGAACGAATGCGCTATCTATATATATATATAGATATATATGAGATAGATAGTATATATATCTATATATATATATATATATATATATATACACATACATACATATACACACACACACAACACACACACACACACACACACACACACACACACACACACACACACACACACACACACACACACGCTGCAAAAAAATGCCCTTCTTGAAACAAGCAGCACTTAAATTTAGTGCAAATCTGCCAATGCGATAAGCAAAATTGACCTGGTAGGACTTCTTGAAACTAGCATTAATATCTAGTCAATAATAAATTGTACTAAACAAAAAAAGCCTAATTTTAAGCTTTTTTTAAACTGTAAACAAAAGTTCAAGTTTTAGTTGGAGTTGCTGGGATTTGAACCTGCAACCTTCTGGGCCAGAGCCCAAGGCCTTCACCTCCCTGACCAACACAGAAATGTATAGACAAACAAAAGATTTATATTCTTTATATAAGAATTGTAGTACTAGTCTTAGCACAACATGCTATTTGAACATGCACTTTATGTTTCTAGCAAAATTTCCTCAAAACACTTTTGGCAGACGCCCTTAAATCAGAGCAACTTACAACTGAGCAATTCAGGGTTAAGGGCCTCGCTCAAGGGCCCACTATAGGCAACTTTTCTTACTTTATGATTGTGTGATTTTTAAGTCTCTTTTTTATCTTTCATGGCAAAAAGCGAGACATATTTTCTTGACGCTTTTCATTCCGTCCTTAGATCTTTTTTTCACCCACCCTGTATATATAAATAAATAAATAAATAAATAATAGACAGTGAGAAAAACATTCATTATTTTTACTTTGTGAACAAAAAGAATCTGAAAAGTGCCTCGAATTGCCAAGAACGATACAACGTGATGGAGATGTCCATCAGCTGAGCCCCGGAGCCGCTCTCATAGGTGCTTTTCCCGACTTAACTCTTCAGGAAGGACCATCTTTTTTTTTACTATCGCTCTCCCAAAACAGACACATCCTCCTCACTACACCTTCAGGCGAGACATAACCACATCACCTCAGGTGACTCGCATCCCTCGACACCCAATCCCAGGCGGTTCAGACCTCACCGAAAACTCGCACAAACACACAAGGACCCAAGTCGGTCGCTTCTTCATTAACACCGTAGATGTAGGCGCTGATGAGCACCGTGACTTTCCGACCCGCTCGCCCTCCATCTGTGTGTGTGTGGGGGGGGGTGTTAGGGAAAGCACTGCTCCACTGTGAGCGGAAAAGGACTATTTAGAGCTCTCGCCGATATAAATTTCTCCGGAATATTTCTCTTCTGAATATGCCCATTACGGTGTGCTTAATTTAAACGCACACAGTGGCTGGTTCACATTACCAGCCCCCAAGCAGCGAGTGTAATATGCATCGTTAAAATGATGAAGTGCGTTTACTTTCCTGCTCCGCCAGAAAACGTGCCAGTATTCAGGCGTAGATCCTTAAGGTGATGCTTTCAGGATTGCGGTGAAAAAAAGAGAGGAAAAAAAAAAAGACAAATCATCTGTTTTCTCGAAGCCGGCGTGAAAAGCATGAGCAGGGCAGGCAAATGGAAAAAAGAAGGGAAACAGAGCAAAGAGAGGTACGGGAGGGAGATGCCTCACTGTATCCCATCAGCCCTTTTAAGACTGGTGGGGAGAAAAAAAAAAGTTGTTTTTATATTCATGAAGACGCATTCTTCATACGCAATCTCTGCACGCATCATCAGCTTTCACCGCACAAGTGGCTGCATGGGAAATGGCTGTGTAGCCACTATTTGTGTGTTTGCGTGTGTGTGTGCGTGTGCATGTGTGTATGTGTGTGTGCATAAAGTCCTGACGCCAGACGCATACAGATATCTCTCTTCACCTTGCTGCCTATTTGGCACAAAAAGACGCCTTTATCCCAAAAAAAATAAATAAATAAATAAATAAATAAATACAAATAAATATAAAAGGCATCGAGGACTCATTAATAATAAGTTGTATACAAAGAAATGTAACAAGATGCAGATTGCATAGAGAATTGTAATATATAATCCTCACAATAGCCAGGCAACACAAAGAACATATACAGTAAGCTACAGTGACCTAAAAAACAAACAAACAAACAAGCATTAAAAAAAAATTGCTGGCTCTATTCCAAGCACAGGTTCTAGTGTTATTATTGCGCCTTTTTTATTCGCAATTAAACATTCCTGCTGAAGTGCGTCTCTCCGTCGGAGAATTCACGTCACATGTGGCTTCGGGAAATCTGTTTATTATTGTCCTGTGGTGTGTTACTTGTGTTAAAGTGTTAATAAAAATGTACTGAGACTAAACACATTTACAGCACATTGAGGAATTTTGGATATCACACTTAAATTGTTATTGTACATGTGCTTTAGTGTCTTAGTCAATACCATGAAACTAGTGCACTTCTTTAAAGCACTATATAAACATAATGGTTTAAAATGCATGTATAAGTAAAACTGGGGATTAGCACAAAGGGTTAAAAATCGCACTTAATTGTGTTGAGGAAATATTGTCATTCAAGTGTACTCTACTGAAGTTCACTTTCATTGTATTTAAAATCATCTGCATGCGCACTTCGCTTTTTTGTGTACTTACAATCCGCAAACGATGATCATTCAAAACTCTGGTCTCAAACAAACCGGTGTATAATAATACACAGTAGGGTTTATACTTTAAATAATGCAGTAGGGTTTAAAGACTCAAGCTTTTAACTCGGGTAAAAGTACTGGTTTCAAAACTACTTAAAGTATAAAAGTAACGGAAGGTTAATGTAGCTTCATTTGTAGAGGATGAAGAGAAAACACACGTTTCATAAACGAGTCAGTAGTGAAAAAAGAATCACTTAAGAAATAATCTTTTTTTTTTTTTTTTTTTTTATGGTTATGTCCTTTACTGTATTGCGACGTGATTTGTTTGTCGTATGCAGGATCGCGTACGAACCAATAGTGCGTCGGAATGGTATATGTTTATATCTCATCCAACCACAATCAATCACATTCACTCTATACGGATGGAATTTATTTATTTATTTATTTATTCATTAATTAAAAGGTTATTAAATGAACGGAACAGAAAGTACAGAAAATTGCGTGAAAATGTAAGAAGTAAAAAAAGTTAATAAAAAAATAATTACTCCGGTAAAGCACAGATAACGAATTAAATTTCTACTTAACGAAGGTAATTGCGTATTTGTACTTCGTTATTTAACCCCTCTGCATGTGGTCATGTCTGCATAAATATGAACCTGTGATAACGGAAAATGGGAATTTGATCATTTGCGACATTCGTTTAGTCTTTTTTTTTAGTTTGTTTTTTTGTTTGTTTGTTGTTTTTTGCGGGTTGTTTTCACTCGGCGGTGTAACGACGGCAGCGCGATGGTCGGACAGGCAAAAAAAACAAAAAAAATGACAGCGGCGTGCGGCGGACGAGAGTGGGATGATGAGAATTAAAGCGGCGTGCTTGCACTGCCCTTAACCACGAAAGCCACATCTGGTCCCCGTATACCACCTGTCTCAACACCTTTATTCCTCCTAGATATTTCAATATGACACAAACGGCTGCGGGCTGTCAGCCGCTGGGAATAAGCAATTTGGAATCAGGATACACAGCTGTTTATATCACTCCACTGTAATGTGAGAATACATTAGGCTGCTGTTTTTAAGTGCGCTGTACTTTCACAGGATTCTGCATCTTCTAACACGTGGAAGTTGTCCTAACACATCGCCGTCCTTCTCTCATCCATGCATAAACACTGAATATCTACCTATCAAGCCTGGGAATATACTACAGGGCTTGATGAGAAGCGCTAAAAGCAAGGAGACAAACTTTTTCAGACTGTGGTTAGTGGATGTGTTTAGTCGGAGAAAGATCATCTCTCTCTCTCGCTCTCTCTATTTCTGGCGATTGTTTCCCGTTCTTCTGTGGCCGAACAGTGGTGACGGAATGAGTGAGAAGTAGGGCATCATGGGACACTCGGCCAAGTGACACAAATGAAAACAAATCGTCAGGCGAGAGCATCCCGAAACCGGAGAAAACAATAGGAGTAAAAGCATAAATGTCAATTTGGGATGATGAAAGATCCAATCTAAAGGTAATGGGGAGAAGCCCCTCGACAGCGGGCGCTAATAGACAGTGCGATTTCAGCAGGCCTCCGTCTGCTCCACAATAAATGAAAGAGCGTAATTAGAAAACAGCCACTGAGACCGTCCTCCGCACCGACACTCTCTCCGTCTCTGATAACGAGGTGGTTTTTTTTTTTTTTTCCACGTGGCAGGAAGTGAATATGGAGCTTCTCGCGCCGTTTCGGTGGCCACTGTTTCGACCTCGATGCCGAGGCCCAAAGAAATCAGCGCTGCGCTGCCTGTCGCGTCCAGCTGGATGTAAACATTTACAGTAACAAACAACTAGCAATAATTTCACCCGTCCAACGTGAGAAAGGTTAGAAAAATAATATAACATCGTAAATAAAGCTGTGCAATGCGCTATGTGATATTATATTCTCATAACAGTTTAGGAAAGAAACACATATGGATAGAAACATACTCCAATAGATGTTATAACTATATACATTTCCCTCAAAATCTCTCCTTAAACAAAATTAGTCATTATTTAATATTTATTTTACTCTGAAAATTATTTTTATATTAATTTCTTATTAATTACAATGTTATTTGTTTAGTGTGGTGGTTTTAAGTGTAAAATATGGGACGTGGCTCCTTTAAGAATTGTGTTCCGGTTGCTTTTCCATATAAACTGGTGATACGGTGTTTAGGTTATACGGAAGCGCTTTATTGCGTTCAGTAAAAATGCGCTTTATTGCAGTAATACGGATTTGGGAATGCGATGCGCTTGCGTAAGGTTCCATACGGTAATATACGCTAATATAGTGAGGAGATCGTACCTGTTGTGAATGCGCAGCTAGTGGGCGTAATTCGGGGGGGGAAATTTGAGGAAATGAGGAAGCGTGAGTGGAGGGTGCACTGAACTTTATTTATTTCTAATTTTTTGGTTCTTTGTTGTTCGGGTTTCGTTCATTCACCAACACGTAGTAATGCACACTGCGTTAATCACGCGTTAATAATATTAGTGCCGTTAAAGTGAATTTTAGCTAACGACTTCGACTATGAAAGCCTATATTATATATATATATATATATATATATATATATATATATATATATATATATATATATAAATGAAATGTGTCACTGTTTTTGATTGGCCACTTACAAAATCTTTTATATACATATTTTATATACGATTATGTACAGATGTATATCTTTATAAGCTTGTGTTCATCTGGTGCACGTCCCTGAAACTAGAGCTATTTATGTCGCTTTGCTTAATCTTATTATACCATAGTAATAAAATGCAGAGTGTATTTAAAAAAAAAAAAAAAAAAAAAAAAAAAAAAAAAAAGTGCAGTCTCTGACCTCATTTCTATGCTTGCTTATATAGAGAGAATTTTCTTGCCATCTCCAGACATTTCCCATTACAGTAACATTTGTACAGCATTTTTATCATTAAAAAAAAAAATATTCAAAATCCATCCTCATCTGTGCGACACTGGATTCTGTGGTTATAAATCATTCCATTCTATAACTCCGTACTGCATATGTGATATAATTAATTATGTATCGTCCATATCTGCAGCAAAAAAAAAAGACTATGGAGAATTGGTGGGGAATGAAGGGGGCTGCTGGAGTGTGGCATGAGGTTTGCATCAGTGCCATTACAGAAAAATGCTCAATGCATAATATATATGCATGGGCAAAGAGGTATTTATGGACACACACACACACGTGCACACACACACACACACACACAAACACTGGAGGCCAATGTATATTGAAAGACATCATGTAGAGATGGAAAGTGGGCAAACATGGCCACACTGCTGAGCTCAGGTCCCAGAGCGGGGAAGCCATGCAAAAGCAGACCACTAAAGGCCTTCTGGCTCGCCGTAGATATGTTTGCGTGTTTGTTTTTTTGTGTGTGTGTGTGTGTGTGTGTGTGTGTGTGTGTGTGTGCATTCTCAACTGTTAAAAGCTACACACAACACTGAAATCTGTGGATGGATTTCCAGAAACAGCACAAACGCAGCTCTAGAACTACACGTGTCTCATTTTCAATAACTGGAGTTTCACACAGCCTCAGGAAAGCATTAAAAAAAAGCTTACTTCTCTCTCTCTCTCTCTCTCTCTTTCTATTTTCTGTGTGTGTGTGTGTGTGTGTGTGTGTGTGTGTGTGTGTAAGCCCGAGTCAGGGCGAGGGAGGCTGAAGAGCAGGTTTTCAGCACCCTGCATTAATCTTGCGCTGATGCTTTGAAAGCCCACTGGCAACATGAACAACGCCGAAGTTCTCGATCTTGGCTTGAGCTCAATAAACTCTTTATTGACATTTTCTGGAGTTCAACACGTGAAGGCACGAGGCTGGAAAAAAAGATGCCGGCTCAGCAAGTAATCGGACGGGGCCCGTCTTTCTCTCGTCCTCGGTAATTTAGTTACCTTTAAATACGCCTTTTCTCTAACAGTATAATGTGTTTTCAGGATATCTATAGCAACTACAGCGTCTGTAAACTGCTTCAACTCCTCCTACTCTTACATTTCTCTCTCTTTTTTTTTGCCTCTGTGACTTGAGTTGAACCCCTGGCTGAGGGACGAGAGAGAGAGAGCGAGAGAGAGAGAGAAGGAGATGGCCGGCCTAAATATTCCACCCAAAGCCGCAGCATCTGCCTGGCCTGCTCATCTGCTCTAATGAGCAATAATAGCTTGTCTGAGAGAGAGAGAGAGAGATAGAGAGAGTGCCCTCAAAATCCGCCCTAAAAATAAACAGCCTTTTTTAAGCACCGCTCCAGAAGCAAAGCGCTCGCTCGCACGCATGCATAAATGCACACCGGCATGCACTCGTGCATGTGCTGCAATCTACAATATCTGGCAAGCTCAGCTACTGTTACCTGTAACGCTAGAATTGGCTATGAAAGCAAGTAAACAAGGATGTAAATAGAGAGGAGGGGATACAAAACAAACATATCCAGATGTTGAAACTGTAATCCTGGCACGCTCTTTCCCTCTCTTTCTCCACTCCAGGAGCAACTGTCCCGGACACAATCATGAGCCTGACAATGCTCCAGACCAGTAGCCAGAGGCCTGCATTTATTTTGCTCACTCGGTTTTACTAGGAAAAGCTCTTTCTCCTGCCTGACTGTAGCACGTTATTCCAGATAACGAATAATAATACAATTATTCCACTCCAGTGTGTGCTTGTGTGTGTGTGTGTGTGTGTGTGTGTGTGTGTGCGCGTTCTCCACAGCGAGGGCTGAGAAAGCACAAGTGAAAAAAACGGAGCCTAGAGTACACAAATCTGCACGCTATAGGGTTCAGCACGCATCAGCAACTACTCGGTGCCTAATATCTACGGTCCGCATGCTCGCATTGCTTCACAATCAGTAAAACGATTGGTCGTGCGGGTCTAAGACGTCAGGAAAACAAACGCGATAAACAAGCAATAATTTACTCGAGAAGAAAAAGCAGAAAAAAGAAACGTGGAGTGGAACGTTAAATTCGCTTTACAACGTTGTTCGCTCACACTTTATTTCATGCGCCGCTTATGAAGTGTTTACGTAAGGCTCGTTTCATGTCTGGGTTTCTTCCGGAAGTACTGCAATACCGTACGACTGCTGCTCGGCACCATTACATCACTTCATTTCGAAGCCTATGTATCCGGGGTCACTATAGGGGACAAATCTGGACCGCAAGATAATAAAATAAAGATATGCTAAACGCTAATTTGTAATAAAAGCACATTTATATCAGGCAACATCAAGGTCAGTAGAGCCGTTTCGGGAGGCGTTATTGTCATTTCAACACTATACAGTGCAGTACACAGTGAAACGAGACATCGTGCTACATCAAACATCATCAAACACAGAACTAAACAAAAAAAAAACACGTTGCACACGTAACAGTAGCGATTTTCGTGTAAACACAGCATGTGTGCGTTTTTGTTGTTGCCTGTTCATTGTCTACAGCGCCATGGGCAGTGTTTTGGAGTAACTAGGTACATGTAACTAGGGAGGTTGTAGCCCAGTGGTTAAGGTGTTGGACCGGAAGATCACGGGTTCAAACCCCACCACTACCAAGCTGCCACTAGTGGGCCCTTGAGCAAGGCCCTCAAGACCTAAGCTGGATCCGTTACTAATCCGTTACTTTACTTTTATAAAGTCATTGAAAAGTTACACTATTTATGACATTTTGAACTTCTATTACATTTATTTCCACATTAACCTTCCCAACACAGGCCACGGGTCACTACTACAGTTACTCAGCTTATTGTTACTGCAGTCAGACGTGCAGCTGCGCATGCAGTAAAGACAACAGAGCGGATGCGCAGATTAAACTTTCGGTGAGTGATGAACAATGCACTCTCAAAACTAACGCAGAAAGTTTTTTCGTGAGTCTCATTTGCTATTGCGTCATCAAAAGTGGAAACAGCGGTCCGGAGTAAAAAAATAAATCAGATCAAAGCCCATTACTCACTGACAGTAAACAACGAGTGTTTACAATACAGTGGAAAACATAATAGTAAATGACTTTAAATTTAAAGGAAAGACATGAAGTGAGAGGGGGGGGGGGGGGGAAGGCAACAAACACACGACAGCGCCAAGAAGACGTTCGGAGGCATGGAGGGTTCGTTTACTGGACCTTAAGACATTTAGTCGACGATCTGCATTTAAAACACCATATCCGGAGTCTGTATTTCAGTGTGGCCAAAAAAAAAAAAAAAAAAAAAAAAAAAAAAACGCAGATCAATTATCATCTTTAAGGTTGTTATGGGCGAAAGAAAAGGGTAAAAAGCTCCTCGCTTTCATGTGAAGACTGAAACGCACAAAGCCTGTAATGTCACCTCATGAGTTTTGCCAAGAGCCTTTCATAAACTCTCTATCACTGCTTCACAAACCATTATGCACTGCTCACAACAACAACAACAAAAAGCCCTATGGAGAAACCCTTCAAATAAACATTCACATTATTTTCCTCATTTCACGTAGCCTACAATTTCAAGATATAATCGGTGATGTGGGAAGACGTCTGATAAGCGGGATTGGAAATGCAACATGATGCGACACATGACCTGTTACATGTGCGCTGTCACCTACAATAGTATAGAATAGTCGTTATTTATCACGTATACATTACAAAGTGAAATTGTGTCAGAGCGTAGGGTCAGCCGTGATACGGCAACCCCTGGAACACACAGGGTTAAGGATCTTGTTCAAGGATCCAAAGGTGGCAGCTTGGAGATGCCTGGGATCAAACCCCTGACCTTCCTATACATAGTGCAGCAGCTTTACCACTGAGCTCCACCCCTCCCATAGAGAAGGACTATTAGTACTTCTAAGACACATTAAGGAAGGGATGTAGCTCCGTGGTTTACGGTCGCTGGGCTTCTGATTGGAAGGTTAGGGGTTCGAGCCCTGGTATCGCCAACCTGCTGCTTCGCTAAGGCGAGTCTTGTTCGTCTGAGTCACATTAAGGGACAGTGACAAAACCTTAAGAAGAAGAAAAGCCTTTATTTGTCACATATACATTCACATATCCCAGCTACTTTTTGGAAGCTGGGGTCAGCCATGATACAGCGCCCTCTGGAGGACAGAGGGTTAAGGACCTTGTTCAAAGGGTGGCAGCATGGCGATACCGGGACTCGAACCTCTGACCTTCCAATTAGTAGCCTAGCGCCTTAAACCACTGAGATACGCCCCTCTCTTAATGTGACTCAGAAGAACAAATAGTAGCAAAGAATAATTCCTTTATTTTCTACTAAATCTACTGTAGGTTACGTATAGACCCGAGACCCGAAAAACGATCCCATCTTCACGACAGTGTACATCTGTAAACGATGGGCTGGGCCACATCAGTATTACGGTTGGCCCCGAAGGGCCAGTTGTAACTATAAGACAGTATAAAGTGTTTGATGAGCAACGTCGCCTTATAACACAATACACATGGCGATTTTTCTCCTCCAAGCACAAACATGTATTCGCTTTCACATCTTTCTTGTTAGTGCCTTCAATCTGCACCAATTTTTCGCTCTTCCTAGACATTTCACTTTCTTCGGAAAACACTGCACTCTAGTGGCGGGGTGCCGTCACTTCACGGCTAACACGGTCACATGCATAGTGACAGTTTATTGTCAATGCACGCTTTAAAGCAGCCTAGACTTATTTTAAAGACAATTATACACTTTTTAAGCTCTTAAATGACATTCAGGTTGACTTCCAAAATAAACTGGGATATGCGAAGAAATAATTCCAATGTGCTCTAAAGTATATGCGACTAATAAAGGCTCCTATACTAAAAAAAAAAACAAAAAAACAAAAACTAATCATCATCATAAAAGCTAATTGGCCCACTTTGATAACGATAAGACGCTTATCAATCTAACTTGCAAATAAAACGAAATGAAAATGTTTCAATAAAAATAATAATAAATAAATAAACCTAAACCTTACAATAAAAGAATTACCATAAACTTTCATTATGTTAATAATTGGCACCGAAAAGATAAAGGAGTGGAAATCTACTTAATGCACAGTAAATGTCATTAGTATTGATTTAGGATAAAAGCAGACATGGACACACACACACACACACACACACACACACACGCAGACACACTTCCTCTTTATAATCGTGTCTATCGTTCTGCCTCAGTGAGCTGGGTTATTGGGCAGAAACCTCATTTCCTGCACAGTGATCTCCCTCAACAAGATCACAGGACATTTAATTGAAGGTGGAAACTCGCTCGCACTCGCTCGGACACGGACGTCACAACTCGCACAGAAGTCCGACGCACGAGGTGCACATTCGACAACGCCGCCGTTTGTATCCCTGAGTTCATTTTTGAGGTTAAGAGAGGTGTAAATAATATCCTAGAATTCAATATTCGAAATAGTCATTTTCATACGGCAATGCTATAAAATAAGCAAGATAAATTACATAGCCAAAGAACAAAAGTAAAGAGAGAGAAGAGGGGAAAAAAAAAGCTATTCTTATTATTCCAGGCTGTATGAGGAAGTAAACAAGGATGATATAACATTATATATTTTATTAGAAAATGTGCAGGCGAGACACATTTATACTCTGAAACTTTAATGAGGTGACATAATGCAGATAGCTGGAGTTATTCCCATATATAAATGAGGCTCTCTCTCTCTCTCTCTCTCTCTCTCTCTCTCTCTCTCTATATATATATATATATATATATATATATATATATATATATATATATATATATATATATATATATATATATATATATATATATCCACACACATCACACACACACATTATATACATACATACATACACACACACGTCTCAATATATATCATATATAAACGCAATATTATATGCAATTTGGTGTCTCGTATCTGTCAAGGCCTCTGATTAATTTCCCCGCCATTTCTTCCCCCAGAACTGTAACGCGGCTGATCCTGAAGTGAATTTATTTACAGCGTGGATTAGCCTGCCAGTGATTGATGTTACTCCACCAAACAGTAAACCAATTAGAGGCATGATGTAATGTCATTTTAAAAGGCTTATAATCGTGTTGCTCTTGAACTTGGGGGCCCTGATCAGGCGTAATAAAGATTTATAGCAGATCAAAGGAGAGGCTAATACCATTAACAATAGATTATATTCCAGCAGAAATTACATTAACAGCTTTCTCTCCCTCCCCTTCGCTAAATATATCGCCCGGAATTGGAGATTTTGATGCGGGAGGAGAGTTTAGAGGACTGCGCAAGCACAGAGAAGGCATTAACAACTCCTCGGAAAAAAGAGTGCAGGCGCGCGCCGGCGAAAACCCCTCGCCGCCTTCCATTTGGAGGAAATGAACCGAACCTCGCGCCAGAATCCAGGGCCGGATTTACAGGAGGTTCTGTTTTAACTTGCGAAATTTCATTCGCTGAATTGCATTAGTGTGTTTTTTTTTTTCCTTCTCACACCATTTATAAGTTACTTATGAACTGTAGTTTCTACCGTCTGCATATACGATTTACTACGCTACGGAAAGCCTTAATAACGTGGTGGTCAAAGTGATCCTAATGTGTGGAAATACATTTTCATTTTAGATTTTTAGGAAATTATTTTCGTCACATATCCCCGTTTTTGGATACCGGGGTCAGAGCTCAGGAAGAGACATGATAAGGTGCCCCCTGGAGCACAGAGGGTTAAGAGCCTTGCTTAAGGACCCAAGAGAGGCAGCTCGGCGATACCAGGACTTGAACCCCCGACCTTACGATCAGTAGCCCAGCGCATTAAACAGCCGAGGCTACACCCCCCACCCTCCGGATTCCATCACATCCGGGAAGAACTTTTAAGAGCTTTTTGAGCACTTTAAAAATTTTTTTTATTCTTCTCTTCTTAAAAACCTGACTTTAAAAAACCAAAAACAAATTGTTTGACTTTTTTCTTTTGCTTGTCATGTAGAAAATCGAGTTTAAATTTTTTAATTTTACAGTTTTTACATTTTTTGTAAAAAAAAAAAAGTCGTAAAAACCTCATTTTTTATTTTTTAAATACAAGTTGTTTTAGACTTTCTATAGTTGGAAGACGGTTTCTCATAGATAGCCTTTATCTGTCACATCACGGTGAAATTGTTTCTTCGCATATTCATCTTGTCAGAGCGCAGGGATCAGCCATGAAACAGCGCCCCCTGCAGCACAGACGGCTAAGGGCCTTGCTCAAGATCGGCAGCTACCGGGTCTCGAAGCCCCAATCAGTAACCCAGAGCATTAAACATCTGAGCTGAGCTGAGCTACACCCCCTGCCCTCCGGATTTCATCACAGGCGAGGAGAACTTTTGCTTGTCATGCAGAAAATAGAGTTTTAATTTTTTTAATTTAACATTATTTATGTTTTTAAATTTTGTTTTTATTCTTATTTTATTTTTATTCTTGTCATAAAAACCTCCCTTTTTTGTTTTAAGACTTTTTCTACAGTTCTATTTGGGCTTTAGAACAGAATCGCCTTTATTTATCAGACACACATATATCTATCTATCTATCTATCTATATCAATATATATATCAATATATATATATATATATAGTCAATATCTATCTATCTATCTATCTCATCTATTCTATCTCTATCTATCTATCCATCTATCTATCTATATCTATTATATCTATCTATATCTATCTATATATATCTATATATATATATATATATATATCTATATATATATATATATATATATATATATATATATATATATCTATATATATATATATATATATATATATATATATCTATATATATATATTCTATATATATATATATATATATATATATATATATATATATATATATATATATATATATATATATATATATATATATATATATATATATATACACATACACATACATACACACACACACACACACACACATTACAGAGCAGTGAAAAGCCATGATACGGTGCCCCCTGGAGCACCCCCCTGGAGGGTTAAGGGTCTTGCGACCAGTGCTCGACCTTTCGAACAGTATCCCAGCACTGACCTACACCCCTCCACAAAATGTGGGATAAAAGGAAAACCAAACACACAAGCGATAGAACTACACATAAAGAAGGAAGTCCCAGCTTACCTGTGGTCGCTTGGGCCCTTAGAAGGTACGAGTTGGGAGAGATTTGGTCCTCTGGATGGGGCTCCAACATGGTGTGGGCAGAGCTGCTGTCCAGCAGAGGCACCTGGCACTCTCTGATGGTGGGCGGAGCTTGGTGGAGGGGGGCGGTAGGGGGAGAGGGTGCCGGTGGTAACAGGCTGGAGGAGGCAGTGGACGGAGGAAGGGGACGACCTGGAGAAGGACAAGAGTAAAGGAAGCCAATGTGAGACTTTACGTCTCAACGTACGTTTCATCGGTCGGCCGGGGTTTCCATGGCGCGCGTTTCCATGGACACTTCATCTCGCATGCAAAGTGGGAGAAATTGAAATGTCACACCATTCAAAATGTACATTACTTAGAGCCTCGCGAGACGTAAGCTGTGCACGGGATCCCCGAGCGGCTTCATAAATCGACTGAGGAGACAGAAGAGTGCACAACAGTGCAGAATGGAAATGCTGCTCGCAGTATTTTTGTTCTGCACAACTCTCTCTATCGCGCACACACACACACACACACACACACCACACACACACACACACACAGCGTCCCTTGACATTACTCTAATATAGATGTCCTGCATGTGATTTCCCTATGGATCCCACACCAGACCTACATAATATATGACTACAAGAACAGGCCGTCTCTTGCAAACCACAAAGTGTTTTAAAAAAAAAAAAAAAAAAAAGAAAAAAGTAGAAAAGCACAAAAGGGACAAGTCATCATTTCTATTACAAGCACCTTTAGCTTTTGCTATAATTACGCCAATGTTAGAGGTAAAACTGTGACCGGCACCTCCCTCTCCCACCCCCCCCCCCCCTCTTTCTCTCTCTCTCTATCTCTCTTATTTTAAATAAAATACATTATGTCAATCCTCATAAACACTGATTACTGTCATGTCCGCTGCCATGCTTTCTTACTCGGACAACAATTATGGTTCCAGACAATGCAACAAGCATCCTATGTACCGTGCATATACAGCTGTAAACCAAAGTTTGTGTACACACAACTATAAAGCACAACACAGAGTCACTATGTGCTTTTTTTAGACATCATATTCTAACAGCCTGTTATAATACAGTATATTATAGTGTAATACAGTGCTGTTATAATAATGATATATATATATAGATATATATATATATATATATATATATATATATATATATATATATATATATATATATATATATATATATATATATATATATATATATAATT
>JACRUU010000027.1:24349890-24357390 GCA_030449085.1 Kryptopterus vitreolus | reverse complement strand
CTTAATCATAACCATAACCATATAAACATCATAACCATAACCATATCATGCAACTTAATCATAACCATAACCATAATAACCATATCATGCAACTTAATCATAACCATAACCATATCATGCAACTTAATCATAACCATATAACCATAACCATACAGACGTGGACAAAATTGTTGGTACCCTTTGGTCAATGAAAGAAAAAGTCACAATGGTCACAGAAATAACTTTAATCTGACAAAAGTAATAATAAATAAAAATTCTATAAATGTTAACCAATGAAAGTCAGACATTGTTTTTCAACCATGCTTCAACAGAATTATGTAAAAAAATAAACTCATGAAACAGGCATGGACAAAAATGATGGTACCCCTAACTTAATATTTTGTTGCGCAACCTTTTGAGGCAATCACTGCAATCAAACGCTTCCTGTAACTGTCAATGAGACATCTGCACCTCTCAGCAGGTATTTTGGCCCACTCCTCATGAGCAAACTGCTCCAGTTGTGTCCGGTTTGAAGGGTGCCTTTTCCAGACTGCATGTTTCAGCTCCTTCCAAAGATGCTCAATAGGATTGAGGTCAGGGCTCATAGACGGCCACTTTAGAATAGTCCAATTTTTTCCTCTTAGCCATTCTTGGGTGTTTTTAGCTGTGTGTTTTGGGTCATTGTCCTGTTGCAAGACCCATGACCTGCGACTGAGACCAAGCTTTCTGACACTGGCTAGTACATTTCTCTCTAGAATTCCTTGATAGTCTTGAGATTTCATTGTACCCTGCACAGATTCAAGACACCCTGTGCCAGACGCAGCAAAGCAGCCCCAGAACATAACAGAGCCTCCTCCATGTTTCACAGTAGGGACAGTGTTCTTTTCTTGATATGCTTCATTTTTTCGTCTGTGAACATACAGCTGATGTGCCTTGGCAAAAACTTCGATTTTTGTCTCATCTGTCCACAGGACATACTCCCAGAAGCTTTGTGGCTTGTCAACATGTAGTTTGGCATATTCCAGTCTTGCTTTTTTATGATTCGTTTTCAACAATGGTGTCCTCCTTGGTCGTCTCCCATGTAGTCCACTTTGGCTCAAACAACGACGGATGGTGCGATCTGACACTGATGTTCCTTGAGCATGAAGTTCACCTTGAATCTCTTTAGAAGTCTTTCTAGGCTCTTTTGTTACCATTCGGATTATCCGTCTCTTAGATTTGTCATCAATTTTCCTCCTGCGGCCACGTCCAGGGAGGTTGGCTACAGTCCCATGGATCTTAAACTTCTGAATAATATGTGCAACTGTACTCACAGGAACATCTAGTTGCTTGGAGATGGTCTTATAGCCTTTACCTTTAACATGCTTGTCTATAATTTTCTTTCTGATCTCTTGAGACAGCTCTTTCCTTTGCTTCCTCTGGTCCATGTCGAGTGTGGTACACACCATATCACCAAACAACACAGTGATTACCTGGAGCCATATATATAGGCCCAATGGCTGATTACAAGGTTGTAGACACCTGTGATGCTAATTAGTGGACACACCTTCAATTAACATGTCCCTTTGGTCACATTATTTTCTGTGTTTTTCTAGGGGTACCATCATTTTTGTCCATGCCTGTTTCATGAGTTTATTTTTTTACATAATTCTGTTGAAGCATGGTTGAAAAACAATGTCTGACTTTCATTGGTTAACATTTATAGAATTTTTATTTATTATTACTTTTGTCAGATTAAAGTTATTTCTGTGACCATTGTGACTTTTTCTTTCATTGACCAAAGGGTACCAACAATTTTGTCCACGTCTGTATAACCATTATAACCATAACCATATCATGCAACTTAATCATAACCATAACCATAAAACCATCATAACCATATCATGCAACTTAATCATAACCATAACCATATAACCATAACCATATAACTATCATAACCATACCCATATAACCATCATAACCATAACCATATCATGCAACTTAATCATAATCTTAACCATATAACCCCCCCCCCTTCCCCCCATCCAAACCTCTTTCTGATTTGTTAAAATTGTTTTGACTCAGGATGTTATTTCCATCAAGCGCCACCTAGTGGACGAAGGAAAGTCCTGTTACAAAGTAACAGAAAAGTTACACTACTCATTCCGAAAAGGGTCATATTTACACTGCTATTTACACCCAACACTGCTAATCGGGAAAACACACTATCTATAGATTAGTCGACACTAAAATAATCGTTAGTATATTTTTAAACAGCAAACTCGTCAATAATACTACTTCTCGTGCTCGAATGGGCTGCTCTCTATTAACGATGCTGTTTAAACGCTATAATATCTTATCATAATATTCGGTGCAGATGATTAATAACAACATGTTTCACTGTTCATTTCAGCCACCGAATATAAGTATCAGTATACAAGAGACACTGATAAAGTAATGCACTGTGTGTGTGTGTGTGTGTATGAGCGTTATTAATTTTTTAAATCACCTTAAACACACACACACAAAAAAAAAAAGCAGGAAAAAATTGCATTAGATGGCCAAAAGCAATTATGGGAAACTTAATCTCCTTTGCAATTAGGCTCAGGGGCATTTCTTAACTATTGTAATTTACTTTCGGTACATTTCTATAAAGGTCAGTGTAAATTGCTTTGTGTTATTAGAGCAAAAGGTTGGGAGGGGGACATATGATCCTCTAGATGATCCACCCCCCCACACACACATCACCCTTCTCCAACACACACACACCCCATTTCTACAATCTCTTCATCAAGAGAAGCCTTTCTCTGCTTAGCGAATGCTGTGATGTGGATACGACCTTGGATGTCTTTCCAGATTGATGTGATGGCGTGGAATCTGTGCGCGACGCAATCGAGCTCTGAAGAATTTCACGCTTCTGATTGGAAAAAATCGCCGCTAAATGGACCTGCCAGCACACACACACACACACACGCTGACCATACTCTGGCCGTGAGGACTCGGCTTTCCATTACTAAGGATGAACGCTTTTTTAGCCCACTTTGATTCGCCAGCCCTGATTTTTTTTTTGGCCGCACAGAGTCAGACTTCAGGATCAACGCTTAATTTCACTCATGACCTGGGAATCAGGAGCGCCATCATTACAGAGGTCTCAGCGCGGACGCCTGTGAGGCTTCGCTATTTCGATTACGGGGGTCCCTATTTTACACGCAAACATTTCGGTCTGCGGCGAGGCCGCTACGCTACCCCCCCCCCTTCCATCTCGGTCTCTCCGCCCATCTGTCCAGTGTGGAGACGGAGAGCCAAAGAGGCCAAAAAGCACAAGGAGTGACAGCTGGAGCCCAGTCACATGGAAAGTGACAAATTACTACCTTAATGAGTGCAATTTATCATCTCTTCCCCTAATTCTCCCCTCCCTTCTTCTCCCTCCCTCCACTTTCTCCAGTGAAGATCGGCGACTACCTCGAGTTCCTCCGCAAAAACAAGCCAGCAGTGGATGTGGATGATTAAAGTGGAGAAACGAGTCATCTGAGACAAGCGAAAAACGAGTACGTTTCCAACGGCTAAACAGCTGCCAGGGAAATGTGAGCGAAACAAAGGGAGGTGGTTTCAGACCTGACAATTCCTCGTCACATTACCTCGCCCGTCGTAGCGCGTTTTCTACCTCTGCCGAGCGCTTGTTTCGGAACGAACGCGCGTCGCCGTGTATCAGCCGTACCTGGAAAAGACTCAAAGTGTCCCTTCATCACTGTAGACTCATTTACACACGTTTCTTTGTGCTTTTCTATTGAAAAGTGAATGGGAAAAGATCTGACTGCACTGCATCACTATATCACTGTCAGACCGCAGGCATGGTGTAGATCAGCGTTTCACTCTTTTTACACACGACAGACCTGCACGGATCTCAGCATGAAGAACAGCCTTTATTTATCACATATACATTACAGTACAGTGATGTATCCCAGCTTGTGCAGGATCAGCCATGAATATGGCGCCCCCTGGAGAACAGAAGGTTAAGGGCCTTGCTCAAGGACCCAAGAGTGGCAGCTTGGTGATATCCCGGGGCTCGAACCCCCTCCCCGATCTTCCGATCAGTAGCCCAACGCCTTAAACCACTGAGATACATACTGAGGCCAAGAAGCGCAAAACATTAACAAATCATAAAACACAATAACAACAATAAACACGTTAACGATACAGAAAACATCCCAAATCACAGGTCACTACAACACCGAAGCATTCTGCAGTCAGAATGTACACACTGTGTCTATTTATACAGTCGGAGCAATCAGACTTATTAAAACACACACACACACACACACACACACACACACACACACACACACACACACACACACACACACACACACACACAGAGACACACTTCACAAGTTAGCATGAAACTATATTAAAAAAAAAAAGGCTTGTGTGTGTGTGTGTGAGAGAGAAATAAAACAGAGCGATAGAGATAAAGACTAAGCCGTATTCAGACACCGTATTCATCATGCATTAATACTGTTGCACTAATTAAAAATGTTAACATTTATTTGCTGAAAAAGATCATTTACATAATAATGATCGATTTCGATATTGAATGTGCATTACCCTCTGGTATAATCCTCTTGAGGAAAAACAAAAAGAAAAACACATGAAACCTCTATCTGTATCTGGAGCCAGAGAGAACAGAGGGGCTACAGGAGGTTTACAGGTGAAAGGAAAAGCGAATGTATACCACCGTAACGCTGTACATGTGCAGAGGAATTCGTTTCAGCGATTTAACAGGACGAGGTTGCGGTGAACGCCGCTTAAAAGAATCCGGCAAAGAAAGTTTGTCGAGATTGAAAAATAAAAAAATAAAAATATCAGGGAAATTGTAACTGCATGGTCTATGTGAGGGAAAAAAAGGCAATGAAAGAATGTTATAAAGCAAGAATGAATGAACTGAAACCTGCACACAGAACAAACCTTAATCCTGCTGCATGTATTTTAATAAATATTACATGGAGAACAGTATTGCCTTTTCCAGCCAGCTGTGGTGCTTCTTTATACTGAGGCACATCACTGCAGTATTCCATTTCCCCGTCACTACCAGACTCAAAGCAGATCCAGCATGAAGATACAGCATGGTCCAGAGTGGAACATCTCAAATAGCCTACTTTAGGATGAATTTCTCACCTTCATCCCTACCTGTCTTTACTCATAGACAGGCAGACGGATAGACAGACAAGACAGATATATAAATAGATATATAGATGGAGATACAGGCAGACAGGAAGGCAGACAGAGACAGAGATTGACATGCAGACAGTCAGACATATAAATAGATATATAGATAGATAGACAGATAGACAGACAGACAAACATGCAGATATATAGATAGACAGACAGGCATGCAGATATATCGATAGATAGACAGACATGCAGATATATCGATAGATAGACAGACATGCAGATATATCGATAGATACGATGCCCAGATCAGATACATAGATACAGACAGATATATACGATAGATAGACAGATAGACGATATCAGATAGACAGATAGATAGATAGATCAGACAGATATATCGATAGATAGACAGACATGCAGATATATAGATAGATAGACAGGCAGAAAGACAGACAGACAGGCAGATAGACAGACAGAAAGATAGATGGATTTTTGAAGGAAGGACAATATTGTGAGAAAACAAAGACCTGCCTTGAAACCTCAAACACATCCTTTAAAGTCAGCACATTTCTAATCCTTTTTACTTCTTTAAAAGAAAGCGACTTTGTGCAACAATGGAGACACGGGTCAAGAAGCAGCAGTTCTCGTAACCCGAAAAGCCAAAACATATTGCACACTTCTGGGCAAGACAATGAGCCAAGGACGAGATGACGGCAAAGTAAATAAATAAACAAAAACATACTGAAGCTTTTAATGGTCTTGAAAAACAAAGCATTTGTTCCTGAAAGTGAGCAGGAATGAATCGAATGCACTCCTGAGACCACCTGATCTACTCTTCACTGCAGAAAACAGGGGGGGGGGGGGGGGGGTCAAAGTAAAATCACGATGATTAAAAGCATTTGATGTGAAAAGAACACACAGAAAACGAAAGCGTATTTAAATATCCCAGCCAAAAATCTACCATTTGGTTTCTTCAAAGTTCCGTCATTATTTAGTGAATGCAGGATTAATAGAGTTTGGAGAGATCTGCTTTAGTTTCTTTCATTCTTGCTCATTTCTTTTGTTAAAAGTCTGTTAAAAGTCTTTTGTTTGACGTTGGGGAAATAAATGGATATCTAGGCGTAATAAGGCACATATAAATGTACCAACCAGCCTGAAACTGCTGTTTATTCCCTTTTAAATGTCTCCTTGAACTTTTACGTCGGGCTTCTTTTGTATCCGTAGGCCGCGGTGAGTCAGGAGGGAGAGAGAGAGAGAGAGAGAGAGAGAGAGAGAGAGAGAGAGAGAGAGAGAGAGAGAGAGAGAGAGAGAGAGAGAGAGAGAGAGAGAGAGAGAGAGAGAGAGAGAGAGAGAGAGAGAGACTATACTAAAGAGAGATGGGAGAGAGAGCCCTAGGTTAGCCGGAGAGGGACAATAGAGGAGCTTATCCAGAGAGGATTGTACGCCTAATTCCTATTACGCCAAGGCCATATAGATTTCATCCAGGGGATTGTTGATGCGGTTATGGGATCGACATGGTTCTTTGATCGAATAGAACTGAAATAAACGCACAGCGTTCAGTATGAGATACTCATCCAGTGTAAAACTTTGTAGTCTTACAAGTTCTCTCTTTATCACTCACACTACGGGATTGTACACACACACACACACAAAATTGCTTGGCAACGGGTTTCCAGTTCCCTCGCAAGGCTGGATATGTTGCATCATAGATCAGCAACAAAATGTTTACTTTATAAACACTGTTGTGAAAGTGTTTTTAATAAAGCATTTTAATGCGCCATCCAGCTGTGCCCTCCAACTGTACAATTTCCCATTTTTCATTGTTATGCCATCGCTAAATGGAGGCGAAAACTTGTTTTGTGACCAAAAAAGCGAATGCATTTAAATCCCAGCGCGTACTCGTGATCCGAGGGTATACGCAGCGTAGTAAAATACACCCCCCCCACAGTCCTTATGTTTTTCCTACATAAGAAATGCGCTGGCGGATGCAAAATGTGAACGCTTCGACACATCTTCCTCTCCTCTTTTTCTGTGTGATATGTGACAAGAGCTGACATCAAGATAGCAGCAGTGTTCCTGACTTGTCTAAGCGTGCTGATGGGTTCTTTTAGCAGTAAAGAGAAACATGTCTGGAATGTGTCTCGCAAATCGACGCGTATTACAGATGAAGAGAAAAAGGAGGAAAGTGCAAGGAGGTAATGAATATAATATAATATAATATAATATACCATAATATAATATAATGTCGGTTGCCTTGGTTGCCTGGACTTCATCAGATCGGAACAACGAACTTTGCAACGAGATTATGTCGATAGCTGTAAGATTGTCATGGCGGTGTTTGGAAACACACTAGAAGTGTGGTGAGAGGGA
>JACRUU010000027.1:24329890-24347390 GCA_030449085.1 Kryptopterus vitreolus | reverse complement strand
AGAAGACAGACATAGAGAGAAGAGAGACAGAGAGGTCAGAGACGAGAGGGGAGAGAGAGAGACGAGAGAGTTGGAGAGAGAGAGAGAGAGAGAGAGAGACAGAGAGAAAAGAGAGAGACACACAGAGAGAGAGAGAGAGAGAGAGATGTGAAAGAAGCAGCTTAATGGTGGTTTTTGGGGCAGTCAATAAGGATGTATTTGTTTATTTAATTGTTTGTTTGTTTGTTTGTCGTCCCCCCCCCCAAACACTTTCACACGCGATCTAGTGAAAAGTATATCGTCCACACTGTGGTAGACTGAACACACGAGTAATAATCGGAATTTCTGGGATAATAATCGGACGCAACATTTGGCAGGCGCTGAGCAGTTGGCAAGTCGCTCGGCCTTCGTTTAGGGGCTTCGTTCGACGTCGTAAACAACCGAGCGAAAAAGTTCTGCGACATTTTTTACGTTAATTAATTCCGCAACGTAATTAAATTCCGTATATAATTGATAACGTCGTTTCTATTCGTCTATCAGTGCATGCATGTGTTGCATGGATCATCATATCATAGTCTATGCTCTAAACACACACACACACACACACACACACACTACAGGTACGACTGGAGTCATGATTTAAAGGCAGCAGCACTTTGCATCAGCTGACCCTGAGGATAGATCCTGCTCCCTGTGCACAGATGTTTGTTTAGTGATGTACACCTGATGCAACACCCTGATACGCTGCTCTCGCACACAGAGACACAAACACACCGAGACGCTCGTCACCAATGCGCTAATTAAGTAACCTGAGAGATTACAGAACAAATAACAGATAAGACCCCCCCCTTTTCTCGCTTTTCCCTCCCCCCACGTTTCTCGACCCCTGCGGTACATGATATACGCTTAAGATGAAAGAAGAGTCAGTGCCTTCTGAGCTCCGAGTCGAAAATGAGATTTTTAATTACCGCATGACCCGGGGTATATTAGCAACATATTAATGTGCGTCATTAACCTAGTGGTAACTAACCCCGTCTGCTGATTAACTACATGTGATTGGACTGACTGACTGGAGGGGGGGGGGGGGGGGGGGGTTACTATGGGGTTGGTGTAAGACTCGCACATACAGAGCAGCGAGTCTCATTAGAGTGACCCGCCGTGGCACTGCTTATCTCCTAATTAAACCGGTCTTAACGTGCCTGTGAGTCATCGTCGGAGAAATAAATAAATAAACAAACAAATAAATCATTATTAATAATACGTATCAACAACAATGTGCCCAACGGTGTTTAGTTACAAAAGATTGGTCAAAAGATTGGACTTTTCTTGTTTTTGTTTTCCTCCTCTCTGTGTAAATTTGCTTGCTATTCTCACGCATCAAGCTTAATTTAATAAACATTGTGTTTACGTGGCGTTTAGATGGCGTTTTTACGGACGTCATCCTATTATAATAATAATAATAATAATAATAATAATATATAATAATACAAATACTCATCGATATGCCCAATGGTGTTTATTTACAACGCCAACAGATTGGATTATTTATTTTATTTATTTATTTTCCCTCTTTGTGTAAATTTGTTTGGAATTCCCACACATCAAGCTTAATTTCAATAAGCATTGTGTTTACGTGAAGTTTTCCCCGATGCGATCATACTTCGGCTAGCGAGAAATAATAAAATCGAAAATAAATAAATACGAATAATAATAATAATAATAATAATAATAATAATACTATGAATCATCACTGATATGCCCAATGGCGTTTAGTTACAACATGAACAGATTTATTTATTTATTTATTTATTTATTTATTTATTAATCAATCCCCCCCCCAGTGTAAATTTGTTTAGAATTCCGGCACCCACGCATCAAGCTTAATTTAATAAGCGTTGTGTTTACATGGCGTTTTTCCGGACATAATTGGTCCTCTACTGAGAAATGCATTCTAGCCCCAAACAGCGCACGTTCTCTACAAGGCTCGGGATCGATATCGTCCGAGCCGAAGGAATCAATATCTGCGGACGGAAACACGCGGAGCGCGGCGATGAGCGACGGCGCGCATGTGTTTATACCCTGCTGTTTATCAGCGACAGCATATCCCTCCATCCCGCGCCCGATTACCGCCGTCGTCTTCCTCGCTACCGAAAGCAATTTCCAGCCTGTCGTTCCACGCCAAAAAAAAAAAAAAAAAAATAAAAAAAAAAAAAAAAAAAAAAAAAAAAAAAAAAAACCCGTTTGCCGTGGGTAATTTCCCAGAATGCATCGTTAACTCCGAAAAACCCGGCGCGAGTCGTACTTTTCAGAACGGTAACAAGCGTACGGAGCGAACTTCTACCGCCACTCTTACCATCTCCGCTCTCCATGGGGACTTTGTTTCACCCGTCCATGATAAGAGTATCGGGTGGGAGCCACGTGTGTCCCCCTTTCGTCCGTCTGTCTTTGTCTTTTCTATTCTCTCCCTTTCTCTCTCTCTCTCACGCTTTCGCGTGCTGCTTCATCGGCATCCGGAACACTCGTCTCCTCGTGCGCTCCTTCTGTCAGCTAAGAGCCGAGTGTGTGGAAGCTGGAAACCCTCCCTTCTTCCATCTCTCCCCCTCTTTCTCTCTCTCTCTCTCTCTCAAACTCTCTTTCTGTCTTCCTCCCTTGGGGGCAGCTCCGGTGCTGTGCTGCCATTAGCCGATGCTCTGTGGGAATGGATAGATGCTTTTATCATGCGTGTGTGTGCGAGAGAGAGAGAAAGAGAATAGCAGGATTCACTTCATATATGCACTCAATCTTTATGTGCCGACTTTTAAAAGACTTTCTCTGCTGGCCCTGCATGACTAGTGAGCACCTGATGGAATTAAGGCGCCTAACGAACGCGGAATTCAAACCGATCCGAGCGTTTCACCGCGTTATTCGGCGCACGCACGAGATCCGCTTTACTTTTTAATACGCTCCCGGTTCTCCTCTTGGAAATCAGGAATCGAAAAGGATGGGGAATAAACTTTTGCATTCCACACACACGCGCGCACACACACCAAGAAGCATCCGCTGAACTGCTTCAATTCTACTCCAGAGCAATATGTAAATCTATTTAAAGAGTTACAGAGACTTAAAGTGTACTACAGGTTTACAGAAAATAAAACACTGACACGAAGAATTCGAATTCAGGTGAACAGGTTGACGTGTTATTTGCTGCTAAAACAACAGAAATAACATTTAACGGGACGGATAAGATTGTCTGAAATTACGGCTATGCTGCTTCAAAGCATGCACTGACAATAAACTCACCCAATGGAAATGGAAAAAATGGAAAAAAAAAGTCTACCCCAAAATGTTCAGGAAGTGAAAAAATTGATGCGGATAGAAGGCACTTTCATTAATATGGGACGTGGCTCCTTTAAGAATTGTGTTCCGGTTGCTTTTCCATATAAACTGGTTATACATTTAGGTTATACGTAAGAGCATTGCGTTCTCAAAAAGAAAAATGTGGATTATTGCGTAGTACGGATTTGGGAATGTGATGTGCTTGCGTAAGGTTCCATATTGTAAACACTTCCAAACACTTGTGCTTCAAGGAGAAAAAGTGCAGTGTTTTGTGTTATGAGGTGGCGTCGCTATTCAAAAACTATATACTGGTATATATATAAATATATATATATATTATATAGTATATATATATATATATATATATATATATATATATATATATATATATATATATATATATATATATAACAATATAACTTATAGTTATAACTGGCCCTTAATGCTAAACCATAATGCAATGTGGATGGACGGATATATATATATATATATATATATATATATATATATATTATATATATATATATATATATATACGAACATAGGTTCAAGTCCCACCCACCACCAGGTTGCCAATAGGGCCCTTAACCCTTAATTGCTCGGTTGTAAGTTGCTCTGGATAAGGGTGTCTGCCAAATGTAGTGTGTATAGTATATATATATAGATACATATACATACATACATATGCATTATATATACATACATACATATATATATACATATTAATATATATATATATATATATATATATATATATATATATATATATATATATATATATATATATATATATATATATATATATATATACACACACACACACACACACACACACACATATATATATAACCATCTGTAGTACCATCTGAGTAATATATCTGTATATTTGGGTCTACTAGATCATATGACAGGGAAATGTTCTGCCAACACATCCAAAAACATCCTGTGGCTCCAAGGTTATAAAGTACCCACACCGGTACCAGGACAGGATTTTGTGTATAGAGTGAATATTTGCTTGCCAGTGAAATGTGCAAACCCAGGACACCGTGTTTAATTGAAGTATATTGTTTTGGCTCTTCATTTCTTTCTCGTCCTAACTTTGAACTTTGTAAATGAATAAAGTAAGTAAACAACATTTAATTAACAACAACAAAAAAAGGTAAGAGTATAGGATAGAAGAGAGCGCCGTGTGCTGATTCGTCGTCAAGTAATGGTTTTAAACTGGTCAGGAGTGCTGTGGATCATACCCGGGAAACACTAAGCATCAGGCACAAATGCACCTTAGATGGTCCATTACACACACACACACACACACACAAGGATATATAATTATTGGAGAGGAGAAAACTTGCATGCACATGTGAAGAAAAAGAACCTTGGAGAGCTGGAAGTGTGAGGCAGTAATGCACATTATGTGTGTGTGTGTGTGTGTGTGTGTGGTGTGTGTGTTGTGTATGTATGTGTATATAGTGTCTATATAGCTATATATCTATATATATATATATATATATTATATATATATATATATATATATATATATACATACATCCACACACACCACACACACACACACACACACACACACATATATATATATATATAAATATAAAATAGGCTCGACCTGACCTTCCAGTACACATTCCCCCTGTAATCAGCCGTTAATCTGCAAAAGAGCGTTTTTTTTTTTTTTTTTTATGGACACACGTGTGTATACAGACATGGATGGCGGTGGGTGTTAATTGCCATTCCCTTGTGTATGCGACAGGCAATAAAAACCAGCGGGACGTCTCCACCTTCATTAGGTTCTGCTGATGATCCAGCTGCATGTTGCGAAAAGGCCGCTTTCATTCCCTGTTCTCTTTTTCCCTCCGTCTCTTTCACGTATTCTCATTTTCGGGGATTAATTTCATCGAGCTTCCAAAAACAAACCAAAAAAAAAAAAAAAAGCAAGCAAGGTTCCTTCCTGCTCAATCACTAGAACAGTTCTCCGAGATAAAGCCTTATGTCTGCGCTGCCTCCCAACTGCACCCTTAACGCTCCCTTCCCGTCGAAACCCTGCCATCCCGCGCCGCCGTACACACCCACCTCACCAGTCTTCCAGCAGCCAGCTGGAAGCTACACATACTATACCCAATTATGATGCTGTAGAGCCCCCAAAAATCCGCTAATTAGTGCTAATTCAGAGACAGACAATTTATTCTCGAATAGCACTCCTTGTTGAAATCGCTATAGAGAGGCGTACGGCAATATGCTGGTTACATTCAAGCAGCTGGTTTGGGGAAGAATATCGTGTGCGGGTGGAGAAGACGACGAAGGCGAAGAAGAGAAGCTTAACAGCCAGGCACAGAGATACTGGGCGAGTGCCAAGAAGTGTACCACTCCGCTCCAGTCAAAGGAAAAGATTGACGCCAAAGAATGAGTGACAGAGATAACCAGAAGTAGAAAATAAATAAATAAATACATAATGGGGCTGTCAATTGATCGTAATTTTTAATCGCGATTAATCGTTCGATTGCATCCGTGATTAATCGCATGTTTTCAATGTAGCATAAATGAATACTTTTCATGTTTCTAATACTCCAACTGTAATTATAATTATATACATTTCTCTCAAAATTTCTCCCTTTAATACATTTATTTATTATTTTAATATTTATTTTACTCTGGTTCATTTCAATGTTATTTGTTTAGTGTTGGTTTGAAGTGTAAAATATGGGACGTGGCTCCTTTAAGAATTGTGTTCCGGTTGCTTTTCCCATATAAACTGGTGATACGGTGTTTAGGTTATACGGAAGCGCTTTATTGCGTTCAGTAAAAATGCGCTTTATTGCGTAATACGGATTTGGCAATGTGATGCGCTTGCGTAAGGTTCGCTAATACGCTAATATAGTGAGGAGATCGTACCTGTTGTGAATGCGCAGCTAGTAGGTGTAATTCGGGGGAAATTTAGGAAGAGCGAATGGATGCACTGAACGTTAACTATTTATTCGTTCTTTGTTGTCGTTCATTCGCCAAACACAACGCAGAGTGAAGGGGCGGATCACTCACATAGTAATGCACACTGCTAAAAATAAAAAAAAAAAAAAACATTATAGTACAGGAGTTAACTGAAAACGAAACGTGTCCTGAATAGATACATACAGTTGGATATTCATCAGACCAAACCCATAAAGTGTCTGATCTTCAGAATCATCTATAGGATGTCCGTGTCCTTCTAACGGTAACTGGCACCGGATCTAATCGAGAGTGACAAATAGCGGTCAGAGCATCGCAGGGACACTTCTTCAAACACGCTTTGGCTAATTTGACCATCATCTGCTCCAGACGTGATGGTGTAAAAAGGACCTCGTGTTCGCCGCGACTGTGTAACGAGCGCTAAACGTCTGATAGGGCCGTGGGGAACAGTTATAATGACTCGTGTCTGCAAGACTTAATATCCACATTTTCCAACACAGCATTGTAGTCTGACAGGTGGAGATGAGAAGACGTCCAGCCTGATAGGATTTTCGTTCCAGTATATACTAAATAGAGAGATCGATACATTCGGTTAAACTAACGCGGTTAACGCAACTGCATTTTAATGCCACTAGTACAAATATAAATAACTATCAATAAAGGGTGTAGCTCAGTGGTTTAAGGCACCGGGGTACCGAATGGAAGGTCAGGGGTACACGGCCCGGTATTGCTAAGCTGCAAGCATTGGGTCCATTTAACCCTGTGTCCTCCAGGGGGTGCTGTATCATGGCGGACCCTGTGCTTCCAGAAGAATCTTAGAAAGCTCTGAAACCCTCGATCCTACTGACAAACACTAGTGGAACATATTCCAAGAATTCTTCCCAGAGATTATAAATGGATATGGGGACTAAATATGGAATGCGATGCCCCCCCCTCAAAAAAAATCCATACTTATAAGCAGGTGTGCACAATCATTTGGTAACGTACATTTTATGTATTTTCTGTTCCAGGATGCATTGAGGTAAATCTCTTTTTGAGGAACCTTCTCCTGTTTAATCCACACCAGCATGCTGCCAGACGAGGCTGGTGCGAATGGTGATAGGGGGGAAAAAAAAAAGGCGTGAACGAGAGAAAGGAGTAAAGAAGAATAAAAGTGCTACTTCCGTAACGTCGTCATCTTCGTTTCGTCTCCGCCAGGCCTCGTTTTATTCCGCCAGGCCTCGTTTTATTCCGCGTCGACCTCTTTCACATACACAACCCCCACCACCCTCATTCACCTTCTCCACCATTAATGATCTTAATGCTGGTTCTAATGATAGTCAGCAACTGAAGATATTAGACCCAGAGAGAGAGGTGGATGAATTCCTCAAGGCTTCTTCCCTCTCTCCTTCTTTCATTCCCATCTCTCTCTGTCTGTCTCTCTCGCTCTCTCAAGCTCGATCCCAGATCCTACAGGAATGCAATCACAATCAGTTAGCGCCGAGCTTTGGCATACTCAATCGCTCTCCGTGCAGGGTGAGCCAAGCAGAAAATTGTTTTGGACATCGTGATGAGAGGGATTTTTTTTTTTTTTTTTTTTTTAAATGCACATTGGAGGAAAAAAAAAGTAGATGTCAAAGCGATGCATTTCATTACAGTGCACTGATAAAATGTGTATCCATTACAGCAAACATAGCTCTTCCAACCCACATCCTATACACACTCTATACATTATTCTCACACTGGAACCCCGCCTTATACCTTTCTCTTATAGAGTTAGAGGCATGATCGAAGCAGTTGTCACTAAATCATCCATGTGGGTATGATGTGTGAACACACACACACACACACACGTTCATACCTGCTCCATCATCTTCCCATTTTTTCAACTAGGTTACTTTATGTAACTTTCAATGTAGTGCTAGAGCCTCTCTCTCTCTCTCTCTCTCTCTCTCTCACATACACACTCACTCTTCATCACATCAACACATGCTCAAGACACTCACTCCTGTCTAGTGCTGCTGGCGGGAAACGTCTTGACGCCTCACTCCAATCTCCACGGATCCGCTGAGTGGAACCGTTCGGAAGCTGACGTTAATTAACCTCTCAGGGCTTCGCAGCAAATTAAAAGACTAATTAATAAAGTAAACAACGTGGAGGAGACGCGGTGGCCTGTTTTAGATGAGTACACATGCGGACCACGCGGAGGGAACCTCGGAGAGATGCTCGCGAAGAATATCGGCTTCCTTTCGACAAACCCGGTAAAAGTGGCAGGCGTGAAGGTCCAGGAACCTGATCTCTTATATAATTCCCCGTCATTGTCTCTCTCTCTTTTTTTTTTTTGGCTTTTCTAAAATCTTGCTGTATAAAAGCAAAAGAGGAAAAATATGAATGTCAAGGTTTCGTTGTGATTCCACTTTAAAAGACAATAAATTCATAATCTTTATGGGAAATACATTCTCATTATAATCACCACCATCATAATCAATCCCTCTATCACTTCTGTTCTACTGGATTGGTACCATACAGTATGCTTTCATTAATGCATTTGTATTAGAACAGACATGGTTATAAAGCACGCTGAAACAGGCACTGAAACAATATTGGTCAAATATAATTTTCTTTTTTTTTTTTTTAATGTTTGGCCAAAAACTATATTTAGTGCTAACCAACAATCCCCCCTCCCAGACCACAACACAAATAAGGAAACATGAGAGGCTTGAGTGGGTGTGCCCTGAAGCTGTGAATTTCATAATTATTTCCATATGCGGTAATATTTCAGTATGAAAAACAAACACTAGGGGGCGGTCATTAAGAATACGTCCATGTGTTTTTTGCTGGATTACTGAGATTTTAAAATATCGTCCTACAAACGTTCGCCAAATTCCGTGGGGGGGGGGGGGTGGGGGGGGGGGGTGACCAGGGGGGTGACAAAACCCCTTGAGACGGGAATCGAACCGGCAACCCTGGCGAACCACTAAGTCACCATGCCCCAGATTCATAACACACACACACACACACACACACACACACACACACACACACACACACACACAACACAACACACACACACACACACACAAACACAAATATATATAATACACAATATACATACATATATATATATATATATATATATATATATATATATATATATATATAGATATATATATATATATATATATATATATATATACATACACACACACACACACACACACACACACACACACACACACCCACACACATATATATCCTCAAGTATACACGTAGTTAATTATCCGAATACGTCCGATGTGATCGTGTGCCTCTGACTTTTTTTGACGAGCGGCAGGAAAGGTCATGTGTCCCAATACTTTTGTCCAAATAGCGACTAAAAGACACACCCACTGATTTGTAGATAGAGCCTGGTTTGATTGTGGGTCTCAATCTGCCTGTACTTCAGATAGAGTGCGATAACACGCACACACACACACGCACGCACTCGAGTGCTCTACTAATAGCCACAGACACTCCACTAGCCACATTCAAGGCACTGATGTAGTGTGTAAAACGCTCCTAATGAACGCTTCTGTAAGCATGAAAGCACACAGTGTAGTTATGCTAAAAGCTCCCTGTTTCATTTGTCCTCTTTCACCAGCTGAGTGAGGTCAGGGCACCGACACGGCCGCCTGTTAGATCCTCCCTTTCACAAGTGCTCTCTTCCTCTTTTTTTTCCCCCTCCCTTTTTCTCCTGCTCTCTCATCTTTCCCGTTCGCCCCCGTTCCCTCTCGTGTGTCTTCGGTTTTAGCTCGTCTCTTTCCTGAAATCGAGGCGCCGCCACAGGAAGGTGACTGGTGTCCTGTTGTCTCGTGCAGCGGAAAGTGTGAAACGCGCACGCACACACACTTACTTTCAAAAAGTGAAAAAAATAAACATTAAAGAACACATACTCTTGCACCTTGTGAAGCGTTGTTATTATTTATTATTATTATTTATTTGCAACTTCCGAAGTGACAGGAAGCGTTTCTGGCATCTCCTTGAATTATCAGTAAATATGAGAAACTGAAGGACAACCAGCAAACAGCATATTGTATGCCTTATTCAGAAGCAACGAGAGAAGCCCTTATCCAACTAAAGCTTAGGGGCCTTGCTCAAGGGCCCACTGGTGGAAGCTTGGTGGTGGTGCGATTTTGAACTCGTGAGCTCGCCAATACCTTAACCACTGAGCTAATTTAATAAGAGAAATGAATAGCGAAAAGTGTGTGTATATATATATATTTATATATATATATATATATATATATATATATATATATATATATATATATATATATATATATATATATATATATATATATATATATATATATGAGACGAACAAATCGCATGCAACCCTGCTTGGCCTAAAATTCTTCTTCGTACAGGAGGACGCGTTTTACTCTGCACGTCCTCTCCCTTTTTCACCCCCGCCAACTCTCTATTGCTGCCTCCATCACTTTCTCTCTCACGTCCCTCTAAAAGTAACTTGCTGATGCTTTTATAATGATTTATTTTTTTATTTTTTTATTGTCTCCCGCTATTTTCTGCAGGTTGGTAGATATTTTGTGCTTTTTGGCTTGCTTTGTGCTGAGCAACGATGCCACATTTTTCTTTTTTCCTACAAAACCCTTACTGCACACACACACACACACACACTGACACCATCTCGCTTAATATATCCACCATCGTTTCAATCTCCCACCTCCACCAAGAGTGCTCCATTTTAGATAAGCAACGGATGTGGTAGGATCATTAGCCATGCTAAGCTAATGGAGAAGAACCCATCTTGCCCAGTGCTTGCTTGCTTATTTATCTATTTATTTATTTAGCTCCGGCTTCTTCCAGACTTCTTTCGGATGCCGTAATGTTTAATGAACGATGCAGTGTGCAGCTGCTGGGATACAGACCGGGTGAATTGATTCGGCTTCGTTTAGCTGTTGTTTAACCAAACCCCCCCGGTGCACAAGCCGGACCTAAATAGCTAAAGTGGGCCTCATTATCTTTCAGCACCACGGTGTGTAAATGTTTTCTTAGGTCGCAAAAACAAAATGTCCTGCCAGATTTACACCAGTTTCGCAGTCTCTTAATGCTCATGCACATAACGTTGAAGAACGACAATTAAATCCGTGAGAGGGCGGCGTTTATACATCACGGCGGTATGTGTGTGGTCATGGACAGCGAACCCGCACTTTACTTTTTCCTCCTGTTATAAGCACCTTTCATTTTTGCCATCATACATTTAGGCATTTTCCTTGTTGAATCATTTATGAATGTGTGAGATATTGTGATTAGGGTATATTTTATATATATATATCTATAGATGATATATATATATATTATATATATATATATATATACACATCCACACACCCCCCCAACACACACATATATATGTGTGTGTATGTATGTGTGTGTATGTGTGTGTGTGGTGTATGTGTGTGTATATATATATATACACACATACATATACACATATATATACATATATACGAATATATATATATATATATATATATATATATATATATATATATATATATATATATATATACATATACACACACACACACACACACACACACACACACACACACACACACATACACCACACCACACACACAACACACACAAACACACATATATATATATATATATATATATATATATATATATATATAATATATATATATCTATATATATATATATATATAATATATATAGTATATATGATATGTATGTATGTATATGTATATGTATATCTACTACATACCACACACACACACACACACCACACACACACACACACTTTTTTTCCCCCACGCATACAAATATATATGTTTTGGACTTATTTTTGAACTTATGCACAAGTTGCTGTAACACTAACCACGGCTGTTCTACAAAGACTTTTTGAAGCCCCTGATGCATTATTGAGACCTGATGCTGGTGCTACAGTTCATCCTAAAGGTGTGCAGTGAAGGTGAAGCTGGCGCTCTGGGCACTTCTTCCTCTACACCTTCATTTTTTTGGGCTGGTAAATCGCATACAAATGCATTCAAGACAATTCTGTTTTCGAGCTGGGAGATAACTTTGTTATCGATTAATTCCACTTTATAGTGTATGTCGATGTTGAAAAAAATATTTTCCGATTTTACCGCTTCACATTACACTTGCAAAATACCAAATACGACATGGCGGCGCTCTGACGAATCCGAGATTCAAGATGGGGCGTGGTTTCATCAGTTATATCGAAATGTAACTTCAGACAACAAGCCAAAGCCCCGCTGTAACATTTACTAAAAGTTTGTGGCGACTAAAGGAATCGACACGGCTCATTTATTCCAGCACTTCAAACACAATCACAGTGTTGAATGGGGAAGTGTGTGTGGCGCTGCGGGATAAACATGACATAAAAACAGGTACAAAAAAATTCGGAGATTTATATGACACATCGATTTTGTGGCAACAAAGAGGGATCCTCATACAGGCCTCATCATACGAATCAATGCTCTCAGCTTCATAGCTTCCTATATACAGTGTTGAAGTGTAGCTAGTTACATGTAACAGCGTTACGCAATTTAATTACAAAATAAATGTAACGGTAATTCGTTACGTTACCGAGAAAAAAAATGTGTAATTAAATGACTTGGGAAAATGTTTAAAGCGCCACCTAGTGGACAACTGAAAATAATCAAAAAGTAATCAAATGTAATCACTTTACTTTTAAAAAGTAATTAAAAAAATACAGTAATTATCTTTTGAATAGAGTCATTTATATATCTGTTATATTACATTTCCAAAGTAACCTTCCCAACACTGCCTATAACCATTTGATTATGATGTGGAAAAACACCCACAAACTCAATGATGCACCATCAGAAAGTGGCACATGCATCTCCTAGTCGTCCAGCCTGAAGCCATTCATCCCACACACACACACACACACACACACACACACACACACACACACACACACACACACACCAAAAAGAGAGACTTTTAGCGAAATATTAAAAGTGATTTCACCAAAAATTGCTTCTGATCAGGACGTTCTACTATTCATTATTAACGATACCCCGGCTGTCAATCAAACAAGAGCTGGATTGTGCTCTCAGCACATACAGTCCCCCCCCCAAAAAAAAACAACAACACATTTTGTCAATTGCAGTCTAGATTTATAACAAACGACTTCATTGCAGGGTTTTGCAAGAAATGACAGCCGTTCAAAGTCGTTCAGGTTCTGTGATGCTGCATGGTTTATAAATGAAACGCCGGAGTCAAGTCACTGCGAAACGTGGCAATATGAAAAGCTCTGCTGCTGGTAGAGATGCAACTGTCCCCACAAGTGTGTGTGTGTGTGTCTTGAACAAACATTCATCACTGCAGCAGAAACTAAGCTTCCATCAATTCTCACCCTCCTCCTTACTGCCAGCCAATATCTGCAGAGGTGGGCGGCACATGCCGACATTTCTGTTCTACAGGGTGACTTTTCTGAATTGCCTCAAAACGCCCATTTCTCAGAAGTGCTTTAGCGAGCTGCTTCGGAAAGCCTGATTAAAAGGAGCCACGAACCTGCTTTTGCATTTCGAAGCAGGTTTCGGATCTGCTTAAGTGCAAAGTTATTTACATTTACAAACCAAAAGAAGTTAAAAAAACAAACCAAAAAAAAAAAAAAAAAAAAAAACAAACGCTTGCTGCTGATTGGACACAAGGAATGACTTGTGGGGGGAAAAGAAAAAAAAAACAACAGAATTATAAATGTTTACGGTTAGATGGGTGTTTTTTGAGCATCCCATTCCTCATTTATTCCCAATTCGCTCTTCTAATGACCTCCACTCTTCTGGGAAGATGTTCTACTAGAGTTTGGAGCAGGTCCTCCAGTTCATCCAAAAGGTGTTCAATAGGATTGAGATCACATGATCTTTTAGACTAACCCACTCATGATCTTCCACCCCCACCCATGTAGACCATATCACTATAGGGTTCACTTGGTGCATAGGGGCATTGACATGCTGGAACAGGTTTGGGTCTCCGATTTCAGGTTAAAAGGGACAATTTACATGAAATTATATTATTATATAATAACATCCGTTTACTTGATGTCTTTTAGACTGATGTGAGCTTTAGCCAATCAGGAAGGACCATGTGGTATTTAATAAAGTCAACTTAATAAAGTCAGGTATTATTGGTGTTTCTGATGCAGAAAAAAAATAAACAAAAAAAATTAAATCTTTTGCTTTTAAAATAGTGGAATTTCTCCCGATTTTTGCGTCTGTGATTGCTTTCGTGCTCTTGAACGTCTGCGGTCACATTAACGGCGTGTTTCCTTCACAATTATGAAGTTGTGTTTTCAATTGTACTATTTTTTCCTGTCTGTTTAATTTTAATTGTATTTTCTTTTCCTTTGTGGTGGGAATAAGACTTTTTTCCCTTTATACAAAGGAACGTGCACGCCGCCACGTCGCCGCCACATAGCGACGACCCTAACGAGTTATTACGGTATCCAGAGGCAGCGAACTTGAAATGTAATTGTTCAGATTTTCTCTGAATGACAGATTGAGGGCGTGTGTTTTTCCTAGCAGCCTTTATTTAATGTTAAAACTATCTCTGCAATTATTAAGTTAAAGGCTGGAAAAAGTGTTTATTGCTAAATTGCTTTGATGATAAATGGAATTATACTAAGTGCCTCGAGAAAGATGCTTTTGAAAGTTTCGCTTGCACTTCGCATCGATCATATATACGCTACAGGCGGCCAAAAGTATGCGGACGCCCGGTTACCACAAGCGTGTTAGTTCTCTTTATTGGAGGCGTGAAACCTGTCTCGGCATGACAATATACACAGAACAAGGTGCATGCGGTTTGGAGTGGAAGAACTCTGGAGGCATGACCTCAAACTCGCTGAACACCTTTGAGGAGAATTAAAATGGTAGACCTCCGGACCATGGGATTCTCTAAATCCACCGGATATTCTGTCACCTGCAATCCGAAGGTGCATAAAGTAAAGAGTTGACCGGCTCCCTTTCAGTGAAGCACAGCAGACAGAATCGGATTACTCCCTTGAAGCCACAACTACCCCCCCCACACCCCCGCCCTCGCTCTCACTACAATAGACCAGCTGGGGGAATAATCCCATTAAGACAACAGTACGGGCTGCTGAGCATCCTTTTTCTCAAGCAATTATAAAACACCAGAGACAGGCACAAGCCCATTCCTTTCTCCTCTCATCCCATCCATCATCTGTTTAGCTGCTGATGGAGGCGCGCTGCTCTAAGCTTTGTTTGGGTTAGGGCTGCCTGGTGCACTGAGTGTTTTTTATAATATTATATATTATATATATATATATATATATATATATATATATATATATATATATATATATATATATATATATATATATATAGATATGATAGAGAGAGAGAGAGAGAGAGAGAGAGAGAGAGAGAGAGAGAGAGATTAGGGATTGTTAAAAAAGAGAAAGAAGCAACAGATTTTTAGCTCTACTGAGAGAAGCAAGCAAAGGGGAAATTACTGTAAGTAGCATAATAATTATAATAATAAGCCAAAATGCTCTAAAAGCAAATCATACATATATGGAGATAAAATAAAACAAAGTGTATAAAGCGTAAGGTATCCAGTGTAAAGTGTCCAGCATAATGTGTCCAGTGTAAAGTGCCCACTGTACAGTGACCAGTGTAGAGTGACTAGTGTAGGGTGTCCAGTGTAAAGTGACCAGTGTAAAGTGACCAGTGTAGAGTGACCAGTGTAGAGTGACCAGTGAGAGTGTCCAGTGTAAAGTGACCAGTGTAAAGTGACGGTGGTGTAAAGTGACCAGTGTAGGGTGACCAGTGTAAAGTGACCAGTGTAGAGTGACCAGTGTAGAGTGTCCACTGTCCAGTATAACGTAACAAGTGTAAAGTGACTAGTGTAGGGTCTCCAGTGTCCAGTGCAAAGTGACCGTTGTGCAATGCTGTGCTGATCTAGCAACAAGACATGAAATGTAGAAAGCTATGTTGTGCAATTAATGTGGTAGAGATCAAATATAGCTCGCAATTAGTTCTTTTTGAGTGGATGGACACAAGCTGAACATTGCACCTACGAGCACGTAAGCAACCGAGAGAGAGAGAGAGAGAGAGAGAGAGAGAGAGAGAGATTGCTAGATGACATTGAGTAGCTATGGCACTGATGAGATGAGATGTGATATGCCCACACCAGCAGTGGCACTTTAATTAAAACTGCCAGCCACACAGCCATTTCATTATAGATGGGCAGGGAGAGGAAGCGCGCCGGATGACACCGCGGCAATCTGTGACCTTTGCTTTCTAAAACTATTCATATGGACAGACATATGAGGGTTAAGTGATTACATCTACAGAGAACATAACACTATAGAGAGAGTATAATGCGCGCACACACACACATTCATGCTCAGGGATCAAGAGAGAGATCACATAACTAAATGTGTTATAACAGGGCTCAGGGGTGCCACATTAGACATTACCTGACTAGCTCTTCCCCAAACACCTGCATCCCAGTACAGACCCATACTAAACCACGGCGCCAAGTTATTAATACACTGTGACTTCTCGACTTCTTCATCGCCACATACACTCACACATGCACACGGGGAGTATGTCATTTCTGCACATTTCTTCATATACGCCTCGACACCCTGCTCAGAAATAAGTGAGAGTCAGCCAAGGGACACCAATGAGGTGTTGCACAGCAAGTTACTCTATAGGGACATAGCAGATGTGAAGCCAACCTGTTTATAAGCGCTTCGGCGCTACCTCTAGCTCATGCCGAGGTACTCCATCTCTCTTTATATCTATCTATCCATCTATCCACATTCATGTAACAGGTAGCCCAGTAACGATGATGCGTGCTTGCCGATCGGAAGGTCACAAGCTGAAGTCGCAGCCCTACCAAGCCGTCGTTCCCTGGACTGAATCCTGAACTGCTCAGAGCTTAAATAAATGAGATAAGTGTAAGTAGCTCTGGATCGGGGAGTCTTGCCCAATAGCGTAAATGCAAACGCAGAAGTAAACCGAGGCTTTTTCACAGCCGAGGCTTTTATCGCAAACGCAAAAGTTAGTGGGAGACGTCATATATATACTTTGCAAGCTGCTAACTGTGCATTTAACATTTAATACAATTAGATTACGGCTAAATGGCCAGCAGACTATTCGATTTTACATCGGCAGAAAAATTACGTCTTCCGTTTATGCGGGACGCACGCTTCAAGTAACAAAAAAAA
>JACRUU010000027.1:24299890-24324890 GCA_030449085.1 Kryptopterus vitreolus | reverse complement strand
AGCCATTCAGAGGTGGATTTGCTGGTGTGTTTTGGGTCATTGTCCTGCTGCAGCACCCAAGCTTGAGTTGACGAACTGCTGCAGCTTTAGCTTGAGTTGACGAACAGATGGCCGGACATTCTCCTTCAGGATTTTTTGGTAGACATTAGAATTCATGCTTCCATCTATCACAGCAAGCCTTCCAGGTCCTGAAGCAGCAAAACAACCCCAGACCATCACACTACCACCACCATATTTTACTGTTGGTATGATGTTCTTTTTATGAAATGCTGTGTTACTTTTACGCCAGATGTAACGGGACACGCACCTTCCAAAAAGTTCAACTTTTGTCTCGTCAGTCCACAAGATATTTTCCCAAAAGTCTTGGCAGTCATTGAGATGTTTTTTTTAGCAAAATTAAGACGAGCCTTAATGTTCTTTTTGCTTAATAGTGGTTTGCGTCTTGGAACTCTGCCATGCAGGCCGTTTTTGCCCAGTCTCTTTCTTATGGTGGAGTCGTGAACACTGACCTTAATTGAGGTAAGTGAGGCCTGCAGTTCTTTGGATGTTGCCCTGGGATCTTTTGTGACCTCTCGGATGAGTTGTCTCTGCGCTCTTGGGGTAATTTTGGGCGGCCGGCCACTCCTGGGAAGGTTCACCACTGTTCCATGTTTTTGCCATTTGTGGATAATGGCTCTCACTGTGGTTCGCTGGAGTCCCAAAGCTTTAGAAATGGCTTTATAACCTTTACCAGACTGATGGATCTCAATTACTTTTGTTCTCATTTCTTCCTGAATTTCTTTGGATCTTGGCATGATGTCTAGCTTTTGAGGTGCTTTTGGTCTACTTCTCTGTGTCAGGTAGCTTCTGTTTAAGTGATTTCTTGATTGAAACAGGTGTGGCAGTAATCAGGCCTGGGGGTGGCTACAGAAAAACTCAGGTGTGATAAACCACAGTTAAGTTATTTTTTAACAAGGGGGGCAATCACTTTTTCACACAGGGCTATGTGGGTTTGGATTTTTTTTTCTCACTAAATAATAAAAACATTCATTTAAAAACTGCATTTTATGTTTACTTGTGTTATCTTTGACTAATATTAAAATGTGTTCGATGATCAGAAACATTTTGTGTGACAAACATGCAAAAGAATAAAAAGTCAGGAAGGGGGCAAAGGCAAATAGTTTTTCACACCACTGTATACACACACACACACACACACACACACACACAACACACACACACACACACACACCACCTACATACACAGTAAAAAATGTTTTTCCTCTTTCAGATATTAACGCACAATTATTAAATACGAATATTCAATAATATTAGTGCACATTATTTGTATAATAATTTTAAGTGTTACATTTTTGCTCGTCTGGAACGGATTCTCCGAAGTTACATTATTTCTTATGGGGAAATTTGTTTCAGCATACTAATGAACTAATACGAATTAAATCTACATATATATATATTAATACTCGTACATATATATATATATATATATATATATATATATATATATATATATATATATATATATATATATATATATATATATATACATACACACATAAAAAAAGAGAGAGAACGTGGCAAAATAATTAGAATCGCACATACACACACTCACCCGCTTCACCTGAGCTCCATACTGCCCGATCCAAAGTCAACGTCATAGTCGTCATATTAGGTGACAGGTGTGAACTCTCGGCCAGGCTGCTGGTGCTGAACTCACTTAGCACACATATTTAGCTAGTGGGCCCCCTGCAGGCGCTCGCGCTATAATCTATGTAAAATACCCAGGAGCTTTATACTGCTGAGGTGCACAGAACTCGTGTGTGTGTGTGTGTGTGTGTGTGTGTGTGTGTGTGTGTGTGTGTGTGTGTGTGTGTGTGTGTGTGTGTGTGTGTGTGTGTGTGGCTAATATGTGTATGAGGATTTGTGACAAGACCTTGCAGACTCCACGTCTGCAGCACCCGGCTCTCTAACTGATTAAGTCTGCGATGTCAAGGGCGAGCTTTTATGTCTGAAAAAGATTGACTCTGGCTGTCCTTGATGGACACTGGAGTGATGAAGCATCAATAAACAAATGTGACTAACTGAGTTTATTTTCAAGAAAACTTAATCACAAGTGTAAATAAATACCATCCGGCTATGACTCTTGAAGGACATAACACCAAGACGGAGAAGGAGGGGAAAAAAAAAAAAAAAAAAAAACAGCAAAAAAAAAAAAACAAAAAAAAACAACAATAATAATAATACCATTAAAATGCTTATGTAACAAACAGTAAAGAGTACTATGACCTTTTCTGATTTTAATAATAACTTATAAACTTATAATATTAATTTAATAATATTATTATATTATAATACAATATTGTAATAATAATATAAATTATAATAATTATTAATAAAAAATAATAATAATTATTATTATTTGGACCCAAAACCAAACGCCATCAGGATTTTTCTGCCCAATGTGCCTCATCCCACAGGACTAAAATATAAAACGTACTTTGTATTACAGCCATTATTATTTTAATATTGTTATTATTATTATTATTATTATTATTATTTATTATTTTTATTGTTTATTATTATTATTATTATTATTATTATTATTATTATTATTAATAGCTACGCTATTTGGACAAAAGTATTGGACACCCCCCACCCCCCCGACTTTTCCTTCCAGCTGTGGTATTTCCCCCAAAATGTCAACAACAAAAAAAATAATGCATGTGGCTGTATCTGATGTTCCTAGACGAGTATGAATACAATTTTCTCTTCACGTGAATTGGGATCTGACTGCACCCAGGCCTCGCTATTCTACATCAGTACCTGATCCACTATTGTGGATGACTAATCTGCACAAGCACACTCCAAAATCTAGTGGTGCATACACTAGTGGTGCATATTGAAAACGCACATAACAATCCTACAAACTTGGGTCTAATTGGTAAACAATTAACATACGGTGATGAAAGTATTAAAAATGTGGTGTGGCAGTAAAATGCAGGTAATAATCAAGGGGTTAATGCCAAAAATATAAATATGCCCTTAAACATTTGATGGACGTCTATACCAAGTCATGGCAAAAAAAAAAAAGATAAATAAGGTCTCCTTTATGGGTGCTCGACTCTGTGGCTGCCTAATGAATAATTGAGAGAGTGCTTGCTATTCGGAGATGGAGGTAGCAGGGGAATCAGTGTCAACTCGCTCTACCCCCCTCCCTCCCCACCGGTCTCTTGCTCTATCCTTCAACCCCCCTCTATTTGTCTTTCCCGCTCACTTCCGCTTGCTCTCTCGAACAAAGCTACAGATCGCTGTCGTTTCCTCACTAACCTTGTCCTCACTCTTCCTTCCTCTCACGCTCTCTTGATTCTCCAGTTTCTATATCCTTCACTTTTTCTCTCTCTCTCTCTCTCTCTCTTACCCCTCTTTCTTTCCCACACTCTCTGGAGAGGTTTGACTGAAAGGAGTGCCATTTACATAGACGACATTAGAAGCGTGTATTGGGAATGTGAGTTCTCTGGGGTAACCAGCAAGTTTGCATGAGGACGGTCCGACGGGGTGGCTGATCAAACGTGACGCGAGCGGGACAAGTATGAGATGTGTGGGAATGCATTAGACGCATTTGCGTTTGCCTTGTTTGCCGCATTTTTTCTAATAACGAGGGTTTATTTACACCTTTGTGGCAGACGCTGTTATCCAGAGTGTCTTGCAATTTAGAAGTTGGGGGATACGGGCGTTGCTCAAGAGCCCACTAGTGGCAGTTTGGTGGCAGTGCGATTTGAACTAGTTCTTCCTGATCCAAACTACTGAGCTGCCATCTCCCAACTCTTCCAACGACATATGTTTATCTCGGAAGAGTTTAAAATTTTCCCCAAAACATTTCACAGCAGGAAGAATTGTAGGAGTGAGCAGAAGATTAAAACTAATTGTCAGAATGACCAACATTTATTAAAGTATTATTAAAAAAAAAAAACTATGGATACTAATATTGTCTTTTCTTGTGTAGTTCAAGGGTGTGGCTCAGGCGTGGGCTACTGATCAGAAAGCTGCCACCCTTGGGTCCACGAGCAAGGCCCAGGAAGCGGTGTATCATGGCTGACCCCAGCTTCCAAAAGAAACAAGGCTATGGGATATGCGTTGTAATGTATATGTGACAAAGTCTATTCTACTCTGCTATTTTCTGACATTGTCTGATACACCTTCATGTTTAGATCGCATTATTCTGGATTCAATAAAACAAATGCACCCAATACAAGCACTACACCCATTTACATCAATGCTGTCTATTTCCACAATTCTCCACACTTTATATGTCAAGACAATAAAAACATTATTGTCATTTCAACAGTATACAGTGAAACGAAACAGGACCAAGGTTTTGGTCCGAAACAGGACCAAGACAACATATATTACCAATTGAAAAGACATCGAACTAATGGGGGGGGGGGGGGAAGCAAAAAAAAAAAAAAAAAAAAGCAACCACAATGTTAGGTTGTTTATATAATATCCACCTGCTCCATCACATAGTGCTGCATTAATTAAAAAAATGAAGGGGGGGGGGGTAGGGGGGGGGGTAGTCGTTCTGGAAATATTACCTGGCATAAATAAAGGTGTGCTCAGACCATAACTGTACCAAAAATAAATAAATAAAAACAGAGGACAGTTAGAATTACACAGATGTGCCTTGTCTATGCAAAAGTTACACTGGAGGAGTCTCTCTCTCTCACACACACACACACACACACCAGTCATAAAATCATCAATAAATCCATACACACATCCAGGCACAACCATCCACCAATGGTACAGGCAGAGAAAGCACCGGGCATCAGGTAGAACGAGAGGAAAAGGCGCAGCCGAGCCAAAACAAAGAGGCCAAATCAGATGATAGATGACGTGCTATTTCTGTGGTGAGATTTATGTACTGTCAACATTACCTGCTCTATTATAGAGAATGAAATTGTTGTGTTTTCCAGAAGAGGCATAAAAAAATACAAACTGGCTCCTAACAAAGAAGTATGGAGAGATGCAACAGAGAGAGAGAGAGAGAGAGAGAGAGAGAGAGAGAGAGAACGAGGGGATTTGCAATGCAATTTATATATGGGGGGGAAGGGGGGTGCTGAGCTCTATGAACCCTCCGAGATAAACAGGAAAACATATTCTAACGTGTCATTACTTCTGCTCTAAAAGCAAATTATTATTGATCTTTTCATTAGTGCATTAATACTAACCTAATAATAATAATAATAATAATAATAATAATAATAATAATAATAAATAAATAATAATAATATGCCATCTGTGATTGCTCGTGTGGTTAAGAAATGACCGTGTTTGGATTGAGCTCCAGCTCCTAAATGAGTCAGAGTGACCTTAATGAAGGTTCGGGAGCAGACGGCACTACGCAGTCTGGCGATGCCTCTGCACACTGACACTTGCCATCTATCTGAGACGAGAGATAAAGAGAATCATTTTTATTTATTTATTTATTTCTCCCTCTCTGACCCAGCCTGCCTAATTGTGAGTAATAATGCTTACTGAACTACATGAGACATTTGCATTCCGCGAGCAAAAAATAAATAAATAAATAAATCGCAGAAATGAGAAAGAAGCTGTGAGGTATAGAGTTGTGCGTAGACTTTACTGAAAGACCGCCGCACGCATATTCTCGCCTCTTTTAGCGCTGGCATGTTCTTTCGCTTTCGCGTCGTACTACGTTTAATGCGTTGTAATCTTCAGTTCGGTCGCATTTCTTTTGCGCCTGTCAGGAATAGCAGCTTTTGAGAAAAAAAAAAAAAGGAATGGTAAATTAATATCAGTGTTTCTAGAGATTTAGGTCTGCTCATCTGCTCATCAGACCGGGGTTATATAATAATTAAATTGTATTTGTAAATTTTGCTGTAAAAACCTGTTTTCCCTTGATTTATTATTTTTTCATATTAAATTTAATTAGGATTTACAAGTTTTTTTTTTATTTGTTACACACAATATAATCTAAAATAATAATAATAATAATAATAATAATAATATAACTAGCAGTCAAATATAGGGCAGGTTCACTCCAACAGAAGAAAAACAAGAAATAAAAAGAATAATAAAAAAGGAAAACAAGAAAAGAGAACAGAAGGAAATAAATAATATTTGATTAAAAGTGATCAACAGAATGAGATGTTTCACTTGTACACGTGAGGTCATGCGTGAGGTGACGAGTTCCCGGGAAGTTCCGAAATGGGAATGCTCTTAATTCCGAATGAAACCATCATGGTGGACTTCCAACCAGTGCTACACTTATAAAACATACATCTGTCTTGACAATTTTATTTATTTTTTTATCCTTGTCAGTCGTTTCTGCTTTTTACAATGTCCATCCTTCCCTGCCTCCCTCCCTTCATCTCTCTCTCTCTCTTTCTCTCTTTTACTGATTCTCCTGAACGAAGGATTTAACAGTATGTGTGCAACGATGACACCACCTTTAAGTAAGGTCGTGTAAATTAAGTATTTAAATGTGTGAGAGATAAAGAGAGGGTTAGAGATCACTATCTCAGCCTCGGGGGGGGGGGGGGTTTAATGCTTGCTGATGTCGCTGTTGTTTGATGTAGATGGAGTTCAGTGAAGTTTTCAGATTTAATCCCCTTGGATGAATTTTTTTAATCTCAAAGTCGACATGTTCAAGGCCTGCTTAATAATGGAGCACATGATAAATTCTAGGCCATGTTCATATGGAGACTGAGATTTTTTTTTTTCCAATTATAGCTGGTGGACTCATACAGAGAAACACACTCTTGGGGTTTTATAAAGACAGATTTGACCGTGTAACGTGCACCGTACGCGTCATTTCTGCTCTGTAGGATGGAACAGGTAACTTTTTTTTCGTGTCATTCGAACGCATGCAGAAAAGCTTACATGCACATTGACGATTAATTCTAGAAGTGTCTAGAAATGTGTGAAAGATATTGCCTCAGCCGGTGTTTGGAAAGTCATTGAATATCATTCACACCATTTTTATATGCACACTCTTAAATGACTTTACGATGGAAGACAACACTTTTTATAGGATGAAGGCAATCGGGAAGAGGAGCCTTTCTGGGAATGCCAATACACCAAGGAAAACATGCTGGATAGGATGCTACACATACATATACATACATATACACACACACACACACACATATATATATATATATATATATATATATATATATATATATATATATATATATATATATATATACAGAATATACACACACACACATGATGTTGCAGCACGAACCAGTTTTCAGAGAAGCACATCGCGAGAGAAGGGCATGAGCAAGGAGAAGTGTAAGAGGAAGGAGCGTAGAAGAACACCAGAGATCCCAGAGGAAACCCATACAAATACAAGACTGAAATTCCATTCCAGGAACCAGAGCTCAGGATCAACACAATCCCACTTGATAAGAAGCGTTTTGCTATGATGACGTGGAGAGTCCGAACGCTGAAAATAGCCTTAGGACTGCAATTGCCACAAGCAGTTTTGCACTCTTGGAAAAAACAAAACACAAATGAGATTTTATGGTTAAACTATAATGTGTTAACCATGTAATAACTGGTCATTTTTAACAAGTGACTTGGTGTATTTATTTCATCTGGCCTGCCTTTTCCATCCATACTCTATGTGCTTCATTTCTCAACTATTACCACACAGCTCAAGGCACACAATCCTATACTGTTTCTTTAGTTGATGTAGCGTGAAAGAGTTGATGTAGCTGTTCCAGCATGACAATGTCCCTGTGTACAAAGCAAACTATGAAGAATATGCTTTGTTGGAGATTTCCTGCTCCCCGACTCCTCACCTCACCTTTACTATACCTTTACTAACACTTTTATGCATGAATGAACACAAATTTCCACCAATATTTTCCCCTCGAAAAGAGCGGAGGGAATTATCGGAAGCAAATCGGGACTAAACGTGGAACGTGATCGATGCACAAAACAAGCACAGTCCATACTCATGAACAGTGACGGGGAGTAACTAGTTACATGTAACAGTAATTTATTTACGGAAGAAAAAAAAAACGTAACAGTAATTAATAGTAAATACGAAAAAATGTGTGATTTTGATTTGCATGATGACAAATCGTTGGAACGTTTTTTCTTAGAATGGTAACTTAAAGCGCCACCTAGTGGACGAATGAAAGTAATCAGTAATCATCTACTTTACTTTTATAAAGCCATTGAAGTGTTACACTATTTTTTTAAATAGAATCATCTGTAGATTAGATTTTTATTACTTATAAACATTTTCCACATTCTAGAGCGAAGGTTTAAACAGGATATTTTCCTCGCCATGCCACCCTCGTCTCCGGCTTGCTCTGAATCACACACGCCACATGATGTTCTTGCCCATCGTGGCCAAGCGCGGTAGTTGTCAGTGCACTCTGAAAACAGCTCGGTGTACATCTTTCTCCACTCTAACCCGATAGCGGGGTGTAGAGCATTTTTGACAGGGATTGTGAACCGAGCCACCTTCAGAACATCGGCGTGTCTCTTTTTTTTTTTTTTTTTTTGACTACTTTTGCGCTGCTGCCAAGAGTATTTTTAACAACCGCTTATTAAAATGGATTGCGTGCCACCCCCCCATCCATCCCCCCCACCCCCTTTTTGAACATTCCCGTGCAAGTTTTTACGACCCTGTTGTTAGACTGTATATAATGTGAAAGGGCCATATTTTGAGGATTCACATTTTGACCTGCGTTCTGACATATTTGCACAAACAACAACAACAACAACAAAGTAACAGCAGTGTCCTTAGGGGAAAGTTGCGTTTTGTATTCAATGACAATGGGGCCTGGAGAAAAAGAAAAAGTTCGGAGTGTCCGCGCTCCCCTGTGTCTGCCCATGTTTCCACAGACGGCGCAAAAATTCGGTCGCACGAGCAAAAGATATTTGATCTTTAAAGCAAAAACAGCAAATGGAAAAACAGCGTCGTGACATCTTTTAAAGTGTCTCCGTGTTGCATCTTTAGATGCATTCGGATATAATTGATCATCTTTTACCACGGCCGGATGTAACGAACCCCACCCGACACCATTGGCACGGAAACGAAGGTCAATTTCCTGCTACGCCGCTGCTCAAAAAAATCCGCCCTGATTGATTTGATACATCGGTCCTTTGAGAGAAAGGTGGAGAGACCGATAGAGAGAGAGAGAGAGAGAGAGAGAGAGGTCCTATTGTTAACGCTTGTTCTTCCGAGACTTGCGATGATTATTCGGGATTGGCGAAAGGGAGAGACACGGCTGAGATTGACAGCCCGAGCGCGTCTTTCTCCTCGGAGGGAGCGCTCCGTTATTAAACACTATAAGAAATGTGAGATATGTCTATGCACTCACACATCTCCGCAGAGGGATCGCGAGATGTTTACTCCATTACGCCCTGTATCAGATCAATGCACTCCTTTCCTACCACTCCGGGTGAGATGTGTTCATTATTCGCCAGATCAGGGATGGTAATTGCAAAAAGGGGAGGAGAGAAAAATAGATGGGGGGGAAAAAAAACCCCACACAAAACAGAAAAAAAAAACGCTCGAGTGAAGAGAATTAGGCCATTTGTGCGTGCATTTTTATGGTTCATAGTTATGTAGGTCAGTTTTATACTCTAGAGAGAGGAATTTGTAAATCTGACATAATAATGCATTTAGCCCTGGGTGATGCCTTCATGGTGTGTTTCTCGTTTCGGGGTTTCGTTGTGCTGATCCTCCAGAATAAAGCAATATCTCAGCAACCGGGCCACAGAATGAGGCCATGCAGGTGCTGCTTGGCTGGGGAAGGTCCTAACCAGGCACACACACACACACACACACACACACACACACATGCGTGTGCTGTCTAAACTGGCCTAAAATTAAACTGACTTTCCTAGTGGCGGAACATCTGCATGACCTACTAGCAACTAGCCAACGAAGGGTAACAAACTTTTACTGCAGAACTGCACCCGGCTCATCCAGCCGTCAGCTTCGGAAAAGCCGGAGTAAATAAATAAATAGGAAATTCATCAATAATTCACTTGCTCATGCAGAACATCAAATCACTGCTTTTCTCCTGATGTCAATGCCTGTTGTGTTGTTTAAAATAGGACCATTACAGCTTCGCAATGATAACGAAACAACAGAAACGCGCTCGGAGAACTCCACACCTCCGTAAACTTGGTTTAAATCCGAAACAAGGTTTTTGCATGTGACCTTGGAAGAGCAGAGTGCAAAGACGAGACTGTTAGACAGGGCATTTGTTGTGTTGGTTTTTTTTTTTTTAGCCTGTGTGTGTCCCACAGGACAGGGCCTTTAAGTCTAAAGAAAGACCGGTGGTGGAGAGAGAGCTCCATCTCTCCCGAGTACCTCTAAAAGCTCTAAAACAAGACTGTTGAAAATGCACACCAAGAGACGAAGGGGAAATGGAAAGGAAGGCCGAAAGGAGGAAGCAAAATAGCAGTGGAAAGTTTGGGGCAGATGGAAATAAGTCCAAAAGGGGGGGGGGGGGCAGCTGCTAGGTATTATATGTGTCAAATATTTGCAGTATTATAGATTAGATAAGATGGATGGATGGATAAGATGGATGGATGGATGAGATGGATGGATAAGATAAATGGATGGATGGATGGATGGATGGATGGATGGATGGATAGATAGATAGATAAAAAAACGCGTGTAGATCAGTGGTGTTGATCAGAAGGTCGGGGGTTCGCGCTCCTCTATCGCCAATCTGGCACCGTTGGGTCCTTGAGCAAGGCCCTTAACCCTCTGTGCTCCAGGGGGTGCTGTTTCATGGCTGACCCTGTGCTCCTAAACAAGCGGAGAGGAGAATTTTCCCTCACAGGATCAATCACACATGTAAAATAAATAAATAAATAAATAGTGTATGGTCCAAAATGATCCAGTATTGATCATGAGTGCATGGAGGGGAAAAAAAAAACAACTATTAAAAATAATAATAATACCACGAGAATGATCCGATATTCCCAAAGAATTCCCAAATAGTAGGATCCGGTCACTATAGTGAACCCTGAAGATGATCTGGCGATGATCAGCGTTCCTCCATTACTGATGCACTAATGGGAGTCGACGTTGCTCGCGGATCCTTCCATTTCCACAGCCAGCGCGGTGATTAACTCCAACTTTTCAATCAGCATAAGCTCTCCTTCAGTGCCTCGATCTAATTATCGCTGACATTCAGCTACAGAAGTATCCGGAAATCCATCACGTTTCATACGGGGGCAAAGGCTACTAATCTTTGGAGTTATTTCCAATCCCGATTTAACACACCGTCCGCAACTAATCCCAGGCCTTCATGAGCTTCTGATCGTGGGATTAGGAGTGACCGGTAGCTTTGGCGCTTTCTGTCGGAACGCTATAAACTCCAAATGTCAATATGTACGCTGTTAATAGACAGAATCCTCCCAGCGATGATCTACTCAGCATGCTCATCTCTACGTATCTGACTACCATGGCGCTCCAACTGAAAGTGGTTAAAAAAAAAACTAAATAGAGGTGTTGCTGTCGCTACACTTTAGTGCTGGAATTAAATCAACATTCTGCTCCCGAACTCTTATTTTTGTTTACTCTCCATAAATAGAGTAGGAGTTTAAAATTGGCGGCTCGTTTCTCTAAAATTCCGTCAAAAACATTCCGACCTAATCGCCATTTGGACATATCCGAGTATCTCTTGCGTGCTTTATTTATGTGCGTTTAAAAAGATCGCTTCCTGACAGCTCTCTCCATGCTTTGGACTCTAAATGAGATTTCTAACAAAGCAACAGCCTCCATCCCCCCCCCCATACTAACCGCCCACCCCCACCCCCACCAGGATCCGGTCACGCTAATTTCACTTGCTGCTCCTGTCTCCGTGGGGAATTCAAATTACGCCCGCCAACATGTTGCCCTCTGCTGCCACGGACTTCAACGAAAAAGCACAGATAAACAAACTTCCACCCCGGCTAGCGGCCTGATGAAGGTAAACGGATCTCCTCTGTAAGAAGTTTGAAGACAGACTTGTCCCTTTACTGTCTCTACAAAGGTAGACATAAAAACAACAACAAAAAGTCCTCCATCCACTGCTTTAGTTCTGTGAGGGAATGAAAAAAAAAAGCAACCCTGAAATAAATCCAACGGAATCCTCCTCAACTCCCAATTTCCAAAAGCATAAATGGTGCAATATCAAGCCTACATCATCATGTCATACTCTGCATTTCCTCTAGTGACAATACCAAAGTGAAATGGGAATTTCTCTAGTGGTGGTACCATGGCGCCGAAAAATGCATTTCACCCGGATGCCCATGAGCAGGCACTTCAAACCGACACTCTAAAGATTGCAGAGGGAGTTCTCAGTGCGTACGCGCCGCTTGATCTGCTGCAGCTATGCTCAGTTTAAACTTATCTAGCTGCACCATCCTCTTAAGCCTCACAGCAAGTCTCACAGGTGGAGCGCAGGGAGAAAGAAAAATAGATGACTTTGGTACGAAAGACAATGTGTTTTTTTTTTTTTTTTAACTACGAGCAGGTCGACACGACTGTCTTCACACATGTACCCAAAAAGGGGGGGGGGGGGTGTAAAGTGATGTCTGTATTTATAAGATATTTTTATGAAAGATATTTTTCGATTTTTACTCTGACAGTCGCTTTTTATTTATTTATTTTTTTTAAAATGCTCGATACGATTTTACAAACGACTACTAATAAAAGTTCAGAGGAGAATAAACACCTTGGTCTTCATATTTAAAATGCTTTTTTGATCCCATATGGAAAACATTAACAATAATAATAATAATTATTATTATTACTGTAGACCAAGAATGCCCAATGACATTAAGCAGGGTTGAGCTCCGGTTAGTACCTGGTTGGATGAATGACCTCCTGAGAAAACTAGGTTGCTGCTGGAAGAGGTGCTAGTGAGGGCCAGCAGGGGGCGCTTTCCCTTTGGTCTGTTTGGGCACCTCAGTATAATGACACTATACTGTCAAAAAGCACCGTCTTTCGTTTGAGACGTTAAAGCGAGACACTCTGTGGTCATTAAAAATCCCAGGATGTCTTGTGTGGGGGGGTAGAGTAGCGGTGTCCTCGGCATTCCGGTCAAAATTCGCCCATTGCCCTCTGACCGTCACGGCCTCCTAACCCTCCACCATATCTACTGACTGGCTTCATCATTGTGTCTCCTCTCCACCAGTACGCTGGTGTGTGGAATTATAGTGTCCAGAAAAGCGCTATATTAAATGTAACAAATTATTACTATTATTATTATTATTATTATTCCTATGGGCTCAAAGTAATGTACATAAAATAAGTGGAAAAACTTCCAACATGGCAACCCTTACCAATAATGTGTGCGCGCGCATTAGATAAACAATCCCAATCATCTAATCAAGGATTAGAGCGACGCTATTGTGTGCTCCCCTCGGCAAGAGCTGATTCTCCGGGAGGGAATTGTAGGAGCATCAGGTGGAGAGAGAAGTGTGTGTGTGTGTGTGTGTGTAGGGGGGGGGGGGTGTGTAGGGGGGGGGGGGGGTGGGGGGGGGGGGGGGGGGGGGGGGTGGCTCGCTCTCTCTTCGTAATCACCTGCGCAGGAGAAGAAAAAAAAAAGTCCTACCGAGATAAGCCTTCCACCGTGGTTCTCTCACACACCTTTTTTCCACCTCTCGCTGTTACAGCCTCCTCCAATCTCTCACACACATATGCAGAAACACACACAACCTCAATAATGACATACTGCAACGCGGGTCACGGCTCTGCCAATATCTGGGGGAGAAAAAAAAAGGGGGGGGTGGGGGTTTGATGATGGTTGTCATGGCAACACCGAGGCTGACGGTACACCTCCTTCTTCACCCCCCCCCCAACCCCGACCCGAACGTCTGCCTGACAAAACTCGTTGCTTCCCAGAAAGCACTAGGAGACCTGGAATCTCGAGCTACGCGTATTTTCACACCTCCCACTCCCTCGCAGGGATCAACGCACGGGTGATTACGGAGCCGGAAGGAGAAGGGGGTGAATATGCGGAGAGCACTCCGATAATAATGCTGATATTAATCACTTGTTTGTCACCCACTAATTGTGCCAGCTGAGTGCTATCTGGAGACGCAGCATGTGGGGAGTGTGGAGGAATGCTCAATGGAGTCCTGTGTAATTAGACCACACTTTTGTCCAGAACGTGAAAATAAATAAATAACTTGTGCACAATGGAAACGCTTGTTCGCTTGACACAGGCAAATAAATAAATAAAATAATACTGAATGTCCCTCTAAAATAGTAACAGATTCTTGTTTTTATTTCATTTTCTGATCCATTACTTGCGCTGATTGTCAAGCGAAATAAATAAATAAATAAATAAAGAGAGAGAGAGAGAGAAGGCGAAGTAAAGAGGAAGACAGGGATAAAGAGCGAACGGAAGCCTGTTGATTGTAAGTCTGTTTCTCCCGCTCCCCTACACACACCCCCCACACCCCACAGGATGACCCGCTGATTACTCGAACGCTCTGCCGTATCATTTGCAATGTTTGAAAATCACAACAGCCATCAGAGACGGAGAGAGGACTTTTAGAGGGAAATTACACACGTGTGCTTACAGGCCATTATCAAGACGGAAGGGTGCAAAAGCTGTAAATAAACTTGCCTAGTGACATCCCAATGCAGGGAGGGTAATTACAGGAGTGTGTGTGTGTGTGTGTGCACTGATATTGTCATGCAACTTCTCCCAGTAGACTCTTGACATTTTGACACTAAACGCTCGTCGTTGAAGTCACTTAGTCCTTTTTTTACATTTCAAATTCAAATATATGCGGGAATGTTGACAGCGGTTTATTGCGATTATCCGGTATAACATGCGTGCGACTAACGAAGAACAACTGCAATGGGGAAATCCTGCTTAAATCCCAAGGAGATGCGCCGAGGTCAGATAATCACACGGTCTCCCAAGAGACCGAGAACCAAGTCGTGTGCCTACTAAAGGCATTATTCAAACCATGGTGTGAATAAATAAGTACATGCATGTGTGACGGCGTGACGGGGAATTTGAAATAATGGTGCGAGCCTCCGTCCATAAATATGCAATAAATATACCCAATATACTGTATATAATGCCTGTATGATAAACTGGAATGACAGCAACAGTAATGCGATGCAGAAAAAATGGATGGATCACCGTGAGAAATATTTTGCTTATTGTTCAGCTAGAGCTCATTTATCGATTAATTCGAGTTTATGGTTTATGTCGATGTTGAAAAATCCTCTCCTGCCCTGAATTACACTGACGAAATACAAAATAGAACATAACTGAGCTCTGACGAATCCAAACAGCTCGTTTCCAAGAGGGGGCGGGGTTTCATCAGTCGTATGGAAATTTGCACCTTCAGATGTTCAACAAGTCAAAGCCCTGTTGTAACATTTGTTTGTGGAGACGCCCTTATCCAGAGAGACATACATATGAGAAATTCAGGGTTAGGGGCCTTGCTCAAGGGCCCACTAGCGGAAGCTGGGGTTCTAACTCGTGATCTTCCGCTTGGGCTATCACCTCCCTACTACTCCTTAACCCGACTAATTTATTCCAGCACCACAAACACAACCACGTTGTTGAATGGGGAGGTGTGTGTGTGTGTGTGTGTGTGTGTGTGTGTGTGTGTGTGTGTGTGTGTAATGTGGGCTACAGTGTTAAACCAGAAGACAAGAGTAATAGATTAGAGGGCTGGGCCAGACTGTGCTTAATGAGACAGCAGGAGAATGATTCATCCACGTCAGCTGTGCGGCCCGTCACGGCCAACCCACATCGCTAATGCTCCTGATCTCAGTGGTACACACATCTGCACCGCTCTCTCTCTCTCTCTCTCTCTCTCTCTCTCTCTTTCTCTCTCTCTCTCTCTCTCTCTCTCTCTCTCTCTCTCTACCCGGTCTCTCTCTCTCTCTCTCTCTCTCTCTCTCTTTATCTCTATCTGTCCATCTATCTCTGTCTCTCTTATGCCATCCTGGTGATGCCTCTCATTTGAGCCTGGATTCATCTCCAATCAATTTCTTCATTCATTTCTACCCGGTCTCTCTCTCTCTCTCTACCCAGTCTCTCCCTCTCCCCTTCTATCCATCTGTCCATCTATCTTTGTCTCTCTTGTGCCATCCCAGTGATGCCTCTAATTTGAGCCGGGCTTCATTTACAAGCAGTTTTTCCCCATTCATTTATACCCGGTCACACTCTCCTTCTATCTGTCCATCTATCTCTGTCTCTCTTGTGCCATCCCAGTGATGCCTCTCATTTGAGCCTGGATTCATCTCCAATCAATTTCTTCATTCATTTCTACCCGGTCTCTCTCTCTCTCTCTCTACCCACGCAGTTTTTCCCATTCATTTATACCCGGTCCCTCTCTCTCTCTCTCTCTAGTCTCTCTCTCCCCTTCTATCCATCTATCTCTGTCTCTCTTGTGCCATTCCATTGAAGCCTCTAATTTGAACCGGGCTTCATTTACAAGCAGTTTTTCCCATTCATTTATACCCGGTCACACTTTCCTTCTATCTGTCCATCTATCTCTGTCTCTCTTGTGCCATAACAGCGATGGCTCTAATTTGAGCCGGGCTTCATTTCCAATCAGTTTCTCCATTCATTTCTACACGGTGTCTTTCTCTACCCCCCCCCCTCCCTCTCTCTCTATCTATCTATCTGTCTGTCCATGTCTCTCAGTCTCTCTAATGCCATCATAGTGATGCCTCTCATTTGAGCCAGGCTTCATTTCCAAGCAGTTTTTTGCATTCATTTCTTCCAGGTCTCTCTCTCTCTCTCCCTGCTCTTTCTCTTTTGTCTTGTTTTACTACTAACACTAATGCCATTATCTTTCTTCACTCGCTCCACCTGGTCTTTTAAAAACCCTCCACTCAACTCCCGTCGTTCCTTTGTCTGCAATTTTCACTTCGGCTTTCTAGCTACTGCATTTAAAGCATCCAGCAGGTCTCACCGCTGCACAATCCGTCTTTGATAACGTGTGTGTGTGTGTGTGTGTGTGTGTGCGAATCTTGCGATTGTATGTTTGTGCATTTCCACAGTGCCAGAGATCATCATCAGAGCAGGAGCCCATATGCGCCGCTGCCATCATTCTGCACATAGCTGCAGGACACAGTGCGTGCGCAAGATGAATATGACATTCGGAGGTGAAGCCACCCCAAGCCATGCAGATTTGCATTTGTCATTTCCAGCATGCGTTCTCTTCCTTTCTTTCTTTCTTTCTCTCACTCCCCACTGCCTCCTTTTTGTTCCGCCACCCCCCCCTTTTTTTTGCCCTTTTCTTTTCTACTCCACGCCAAATTCCAAGCTGAAGAAGTGATGATTTGGGAGAAGCTGCCATATCTACCTGTGGGATTATCCGGCATTACACAGTTAATCCTCCTGTCCTTGTCCTCAGAAATTGCCAGTGTGGGAAGAAGGGAAGAATATTTAAGACTGAATATTTAAATGATATTGAATGTTGGCGCTTCACGTGATAACGGACCCAAGGGGCTGCTGAGTGTGCTTGGGGGGATCACTACGTCAAAAGCACCCGTGTTTTTATTTATTTTCCTCCTTAATCCACGTGCATCAGGATTCCATTGTAACTTTTCCCGAATTTGAGGTGTGGCGCAGACATAACAGAAAAGCGGATTTTTTTAGGTGAGGGACGAATAAAACAGTGGTCTTCATGATGTGAATCCGGGTGTAGAGTGAATTACACTGTGCGTATCAGTGGCGATATCCGTTAGAGCGAGACTCTGGCGCGAGACAGGTGTAAACATTCCTGCCGTGAGATTCCCAGCGATCACTAAATCTAACTACAGACACACACACACACATACACATACACATAAACACACACACACAAACCACAGCAGCAGCCGCACAGAATGTATGAAGCCTGCTGCTGTACACCGAGGCAGAGAGGAAAAACCTCAGTCACCCACGGCGCTGCACAGAGCTGGATGTGAGCCCCCGTGGAGGAAGCAGCACACAGCAAGCGACACCCTGCACACCGCTTCAATACCACGCAGCAATGTGAGAGAGCGTGCGGCTTAATAGGAACAGTGGGTTAGTAACGGCTCCAGTCGTACTGCTTCGGGGTATATGTGTGTGTGTGTGTATGTATGTAGAGCCACAGACTCAGACCCTGGCTTCCGAGCATTGATCTGTTTGAAATGCAAAGCTCTGCCATTGACCTACTCCGGCTCAGAGTGTGGCTCGTGTATGCGTGCACACGTAATCATGCACAAAGCCAAGAAGAAAAAAGGAGAAAAGCCACTATCTTCAAAAGAAAAGGATGATTTCCTTCTTCCCCCCTCCCCTCCTCACACTTGCTATTTCTGAAGTTTAGGCAGCCGCGTAACAGGACAAATTGGGGTTCAATGCTCGTGCAAAAAGAAAGCGGTTACATTTTTGTTGAATTCCTCCGAATAGCATCAGATCGTTAATGATTGATGGGCGTCGTTGGGTTTGTGAGAGCCTATGGCTACACCTTTGTGAGCATGGCCTCTGGGCAAAGTGGAAGGTTTCAGGTTCAAATCCCACCACCAAATGCTCACTACCCAATGACATGGATCAATCATTAACAATCTAGTACAATCACCTTTCATTATTCGGATAAATTAAAAATATATATAACATTTAATATTTGTATTGTCCTGTCTCCTTTAACATGTGAAAGGCTGCCTACAATTTAAACTTCATTAAACATTTTTAAACAAAAACGTTTTTACTCATTTTAAATGTTTTTATTGTAGATTATTACTTTTTTAAAATTATTTTAACAGTTATTTTTATTCCCTTTTATGTAAAGCACTTTGAATTACCATTGTGTATGAAATGTGCTATATAAACAAAAAATTGCCTTGCGGGCCCTTGAGCAAGGCCCTTAACCCTTTAAATTCTCAGTTGTAAGTCGTTCTGGATAAGGGCGTCTGCTGTAAATGTAATACACGTATATGTCCCTGTAATGTCTAGGTTTTTGGTGTGTGTGTGTGTATGTGTGTGCTGGCACGAGCTTCCCAGACAATAGGCGATGAAGAGACCTGATGGCAGATCAATAGCAATCTGGAGATGGCATGAGCAATGCTAATCGTCTGCCCCTCCATCTGGCAGTGGTTGTGCGCACTACACACATTCGATTCATCCATAACGGGGACCCCTTTATGTAAATCCACTTTACGGATACAAAAAGCACGGCTGCGCACAGGTACACAAAAGACGCCGGCCACGGGGCTTGTTTTTTTTCCTTCATCCCCTCGGAGGGTGAAATAAGAGTGAAATAAAAAGGCAGACGCGAGGGTGATGTCACTGGGTAATCTGAAATGATGGATTGAATAGCGCCTTCCTCCACCCGTTTAACGGCGAGCCATTCCTCTGTGTTACAAGAAAACAGATGCAAGGGGACGTGCCGTTATTGTCCCCGAGGCAAGGTCACATTTCTATCACCCCTACTTCCCTTTATTAGCTCATGCTAAATCATGGCTCCGTGGATCCACACACACACACACACACACACACACACACACACACACTTAAAAACGCAATCTTTTTCCTTCTTCCCCACTTGTCAATCTCCGTCCGAAAATGTATGAGGGAAGAAAAAACAGTTTTTGCTCCGTCTCGTCTCCATTCGCACGCCCGGCGTGTAAGTGTGACCTTTCTCGGCGCCGCTGTTCATCTGGCTCGCCGGCACGGATCTCGCCTCGTGTCCTGCATGCGTCAGGATAACAAAAGCTCCCTCCAGCTAACTTTCTCCTTAAGCGCTGTCAGCGGCTGACAGGGTGGGAACGGATCAGCCCCGGAGTCATTTTCACCTGTTTAACTCGCTTTGAGGTGTGGCTTCCCACCTGCTCATCCTAACCGACGGAGGAAACCCGAGGAGGCAGCACAAACTTTCAAGGAGGAGGACATAAATGTCGCTGTTCGAAGAGTGAGGGATATATTTAAAAATAAATAAATAAATGAAATAAATTCTAACTAAAGAAGGATACAGGTGCGTAATTGTTGACAGGTCTTTTATCTTTAAGTCAGTTTCCTATGGATCATAACCTCCACTTTTCAGGGGCGATGCTCCACATGGTTTTGGTTGAGATGATGTGTCATCATTCAGCCACTAGAGCTGGACTAAAAGTCGAGGACTGGTACTGCTCAGGTTCCAGTCTGGGTTCCAATGTATCCCCTACGAAGTTTATTAGAGATGAGATTAGAGCGCTATAGAAGGCTACTCAAGATTCGTCCACTCAAATCCATCGACCACAAAGTGAGGACCCTCTGAGACCTCACTTTGTGCACCTTGGGTATTCTCACACTTGGGGAGTAACTAGTTACGTGTAACGGCGTTATGTAATTTAATTACAAAATAAAAGCCATTTGTTACTGAGAAATAACGTGAAATTAAACGACGGTTACTTTTAATAATGGCAAAGATTACAAATAATTTTTCTTTGGGATTTTCGAAAGTAACTGATTTAATTACATGTTTTTTACGCAGTAACTGTAACCGATTACTTTTATTTTGTAATGATATTACGTAACGCCGTTACATGTGACTCCCCAACACTGATCCTAAATATTCCTCCATATCACTCATATAACCAAAGGAACCTCAATTAAAAGGAATAGGTTTTTAGATTAAAGTTGTTGGCGCTGCTCCTTTTCCTCAGCACGTGACCTATACCAGGACATTAAATTCGCATAAGCACTACAACGAAGGCACTAGAATTGCAGTCCTCGCACACTTCATTGACTAGCTGCACGAGGAAGCTCTCTCCTAACCAGCAGCCTGCAGCCACCTGTACCAAGGAGTCGCTGCGATATCGAAACTCTCACTAAATCTGGCCCACGGAGCAATAAATAACCTTTCTATATCTGACCACATGCAACACAACTGAGCACATTACATCACCCACAGGGGAAAGGAGGGGAATTCAGGAACGGATGGCGAGAACAACAGATAAGAATAGAGAAGGGTAATGGAGGAGTGACGTCAGGCAGCGCTTGGCCTTCGCACAGGTGACCAAGCCGTGTCGGATGCAAGCTAATCAGAGGACAACTGCCAGAATGGGTGTTATTTCGCTTCCAGTTATTTCGCTGTACACCATAAACCATTTAACACTCCAACACCCAAAAAAGAATTACCTGCCAGGCATAGAAGATATTTAACATGAGCATGAGGCTGTGAGGCACGCCTCGCCTATCACGAGAGCTTTCTAGCATGGCGTTATTATCTAGATTAGAATGAGTCCGATTAATTAAAGATAATATAAAAATAATAATAAATGTAGTAAGGGACCATTTATAAAAACAGTACCGATGTGCAACTTTTTACTACAGAATCGACCATATTAACCCGAGTGTTAATATAATGGGGGGGGGGGGGGGGGGGGGGGGGGGGGGGGAGTCAGAAATGCCATATGCGTTGAATATATGCCTTTGAAACCAGATTTGAATTCGCTCGCTCGACCCTCTACAGGAAATCTGAGCCCCACTTTAGCCAGACGCTATAAAAATGTAAATGCATCTCTTTCCAGCAGAAGAGTATCTAATGCATACCTCATGACGTAATGGATTCGTTTGCATATTCATTGAAGCGCTACGCTCGTTTGCATATCAAAGCGCGTTACATGAAGAGGGAAGGCTTTCAGAAAACTGAATAGAACAGAGTTAAAAAGTTTTTTTTTCCTTTTTTTTTCCCAGAATAGAAAATTAATAGATTATGAATGATTTCTTATGGGAAGAAAGGTGTTTAATTGTGGCATCACAAACTGAATAATGCAAGCCAAAAATGAAAACTTGCTCATGAGTAGACGAGGAACAGACACGGCGGTGAAGGATGGATTTAATTACATGAAGAAGAACGAAGTGCATGGGTGAGACAAATAATGGTGATATGTGACTGGACGTTAGGTACAATTGTGAACAGCGATTGGTTAAAATTTTGCCATGGGTGGGTGCTAGGGCTTGTCCTGCACCAATTGTTAGTGTGATGGTGCTGGATTTGCACGTCTATCTTTAGACCCAAAGCGTACAACAGCTCAAGAATTCCGACTCTCCTAATGATGGTCACAGTAATGAGCATTTAACTGAACTATAGTGATCAGTGATTGATCATGGGGGGAATGGTGATTAGTGATTTGTCAATGTGAACATTGATAAGTAATGATTAGACATTATGAATTATAGTGACCGCTTATGGAACACTGAAAATAATGCTGAGAGAATCATTGGTTATTTGGAGTAATGATGATCAGTGATTGGTCATTTGGAGTAATGATGATCACTGATTGGTTATTTGGTGTAGTGATGATTACCGATTGGTTATTTAGAGTAATTATCACCACCGATTGGCCATTTGGAGTAATGATCACCACCGATTGGCCATTTGGAGTAATGATCACCACCGATTGGCCATTTGGAGTAATAATGATCAGTGATTGTTCCTTGGGAATGTAATCTGTGAGTAACCATAAGGAACGATGGATATTGTTAGGAGCAGTAGTGATAATATAACAGCTGTGATCTGAAATGCAAAGCTGCAAGTAAAGTCATGAAATCGACCCAAAACTGAAACTCTGGTCAGTGATTGGTCTGCGCCCGGCCCGACCTTGGTCTAACCCATCCTCACTGCTGGAAGCGCTATGCCATGCCATGTTTGGAAACTCCTCGCTATCCACCTTGGGATGTAGTGCATGCTGCATGATTTTCAGACGTGCTACCTTTAAGGAAACTTAAGGAGACCCTGAGGAACTACACGTGTAAATGCTTGTGGTGGGAATCTTATCTAAACACAATCTAGACACAAGCCACAGGGTCTCTGTCTCTGTCAGTATAGACAAACAGTGAGGAAGATTTAGACCAAGGTCGGGCCGGGCGCACAAATGGCACAAAAAAGGGGTGTGTAAGATGGAGAAATGGTAATAGCAGGCCCTCAGAACATCCATGGCCTGTCCACGTGCAGCTGTGGTGATCGAGCGAGTATCAACGCAAGCCAAACGCCTGAGACGGCCAACTGGCACAAACCAACACGAGAAAATTAATACCTCCATCCATCCGTCTCAACAAGCCAGGCCAGGCTAAATACACATTCTTAAACACACAGCCATTCATCAGCCTAGTTGCTATCAACACAACTAATCGCCTAAACACATAGCATGTCATCCAACACACAGACATGGATCCTACAAGACGACGGAACCAAACCTCTGTACATCAGTGATTTCACTATAACAGACACTTGGAATCAGGGTGTTGAACGTGCACACACACACACACGGTATACACCATTCACCCAGATGTGATTAAGCATGTGTGCTCTGAATCGGAGAAATTGACTCTGCTGTATCTCAAGGGCATATTAAGCAATGGAGAGCTTAATGGTTTTACGGAGCTAATGACTCAAGTGAGGAGTCACCTCACTTGACCGTGTGCTCCACATGCTAATCAATAGCACATTTACAAACTCTCCTACACTTCTTCATTAAACGCCTCAACACCTGCATGTACAGTCCGCTCCGCTACACAAGTCCTGAGATGCTCCGGGAAGTAAGTGACACATGTTATATTATATATATATATATATATATATATATATATATATATATATATATATATATATATATATATATATATATATATATATATATATATACATACATACATACACACACTTACATATACACACACACACACACACACACATACATATACATACACACATATACTCAAACTAACTGTAAGAGATGTTATAAATATATACATTTCTCTCAAAATCTCTCCCTTAAATAAAACTATTTATTTTACTGTGAAAATTATTGTTTTAATATCAATTTTCTTGCCAATTAATGAATTTCTTGTTAATTTCAATGTTATTTGTTTAGTGGTAGTTTTAAGTGTAAAATATGGGACGTGGCTCCTTTAAGAATTGTGTTCCGGTTGCTTTTCCATATAAACTGGTGATACGTTTAGGTTATACGGAAGCACATTGCGTTCACGAAAGGAAAAATGCGCTTTATTGCGTATTTGGGAATGCGATGTGCTTGCGCAAGGTTCCATACGGTAATATACAGTAATATAGTGAGGAGATCATACCTGTTGTGAATGCGCAGCTAGTAGGCGTAGAGAAATTTAGGAAGAGTGAGTGGATGCACTGAAGTTTTATTATAAATCTCTAACGCTATTGATACTTAACTTAAAAGTTGGCGTGGCCTTCAACCAACATGATCACGCATTAGCACGGCTGCCATGTGATCATATTAAAATCCGTATAAAAGAGCCTTTTTCGCTGTGGCGTGATTCTGTATGTTGACTTATCTTCTCCTGAAACAGGAAGCAGACATGCAACGATGGACTTGCGGGGCATGCCGCTGGCGTACAAAATTCTCCACGCTCGGATGGACACAAACCTAACGCTGACAATCCGTACAGTGTATTATTTTATATTTAAAAAATTAATAAAAAAGATTAACAAGTGCCTTTGATTCTCTCCTGCGTAGATGGTGAATAACGCATGGATTCGCGCTCTTAATCATCAACGACCTTTCATCATTGACTATGAAAAAGTGTGCCATACAGAAATTAGTGTCAATTTGGAAAACACGACACATGCGCCGCCCAATCAGCACTCGTTAGCATCTGAGCTCCAGCGTCATCCACGGAAACATGCAGACTACCCCATCCATCCAGAAAAATAAATAAATAAATAAATAAATAAATAAATAAATAAAAGCCCGATTGCTTTTCAGGACCGGAAATCTAAACAATATTAACATTTGCGAGTGTAAAACAGTGAAGGGTCGGAACACCTTGTTTAAACACTTCCATTATGCCATTACTCTCCAATTACAAAGTGCCAGGTTAAAAACGACAGTCCTGGTTGAAACCAGGGACACAAAAAAAAGAGAGACGACTTATGTGTCCAGACATAAAATTGGAATGATGACAGGCTTTACAAAGCCTCTTTGTGTGCAGAAATAAAAGCCAGAGCGAGCTCAAAAATGTGAGCCGACACACTCTCGGCAGAA
>JACRUU010000027.1:24247390-24294890 GCA_030449085.1 Kryptopterus vitreolus | reverse complement strand
CTGGCACCTGACTCCAGCGTCGAGGCCCCTGCTTATCGGCGCCGCGTAGAAACGCCGGAAGTGAGTCTGAATCCTTAAATGTATCGGCTTTGTTACACGGATCCTGCGCGCTCTAATTCTGGATGGCGGTGGCTTCGAATAGCGCTGGTCCCATCAGGCCGGGTTTATGATAGTGGAGGGCGAATTGCGATGCGCGCATATTTTGCTGAGATCAGCTGCTCCGGTGTCCCATGATGCTCCGCCGTCTCCGCTTCGCCAACTCGTGAGGTTTGCCGTTACAGCGAGCGCCTTTCTGCCCACCTGAGCCGTCAGTGCTAAGTTATGTTAAGTGCTTTCTTACATCCTTTGCTCAGGATGGAAAAATAATTCGCAAATATATACGGTATTACGCCACCCAAACACCTTTTAACGCAATACAATTCTGCCAGAACTTTATGAGCAGCGTTCTAATCACGCAGGTTTATAGCCCTTCGAACGGCCGTTTTAACTGGTCTTATGATGATGTGTTTAACTACAAACACCGGAGCATATCCATCAGACTCGTTTCTCATGCCTTTATACCCTTGCTGGTCAACGATATATACCACGGACAAAAAGTGATTAGAACGTCTTCGTATCGATTTGCGCCGATGCGTTCGCTCCAAGAATAAAGAGACATCGTACCTGCTCCCTGTAGGGATTCTCCCACTTGGGTGGACTCTAATTGCTGACGCTCTAATTACGTCCTGATCGCATGGAGAATGTCGCCCTGACGAAAAAGCATCTCGGGTTTACCCGTCATTCCCAAAGTGCATCTTATTCCTACTAGGACTCGAGCTGTGTGCCCTTATAATGAACCCTCTCTTTCAGAGTCACTTCTTGACATCTCGAGTTAAGGAAGGAAAAAAGAAGAAGAAAGAGGATCGACGTCGGGCCGGGGCCTGCTCGCTCACCGCTTCTGTACGTGTCACAGCATGGCAGCAGGTTAATTGCTTAATGTCAATCATTTATTCGCATAACTAATACTAATGATAGGGAGCGTATTAATAATAACTTGACAAAAAAAAAGGGGGAGGGACCTGGTGCAAATTGGTTACACAGTCACCCAGGATTCCAGTCGGTAATTGCTACCATGGGAACATGTGGCCACTGCAGACTGGATCATGCCAATCACATGCCATCTGCGTAGTCAATGTGCTGCAGATCCCCCTCGCTGTGTTCTCCGATTCTGCTCCACTTACACACTCCTACTCTACCCTCGATCAGGCTCGGCGTTATTCCCGAATTTCTCCGGGTTCTAAAACGCAAGCATCGCCAGCTTCTTTGCGTTAATTCGTGATTCCGGATAATATGACAGAACGAGCAATTCCGAACGGAATGCAAATATGATAAATACTGGTAAATCTGTACACAAAGAGGCAAAATTAAACGGCTTGTAAATACTTAAACGCGCATGCACGCGCACACACACACACACACACACACACACACACACACACACACACACACACACACAAGGGTCTGGGAAAACTGGAATGTGTGCATATGTGGGGGCACTTGCACACACACTGGAGGGAAAAAAAAGAGGGGAAAAAAAAGCTGTGAACATTTGAAAGAGATGACGCGTCATGTCACTCGTGGTAATCACCATTATCTCGCGTCTCTGCCTCAAATGCCAGAGCTTTTTTTTTTGTGTGTGACCTTCAAGTGGCGTGCAAAACACATTTACATGAGAAGAGTGTTCCACAGCTTGGCGCTGATGGATTCCGACATATCGCCAGGTGTAATTCCGTGGTTAAAGACTTAAACCAAGTCTGATAAAATCCCGCTCGGAATAATGTAATCTGCACTTTGAAGGCAACTCTCTCAGGGTTTGGTAACATGCATTTCCAGCCATACAGATACTTGTACTCCCTCTCTCTCTCTCACTCTCACTACAGGGTCCTACCTGTCTCCTGCGGCAGCATTTTCGCCCTGATGCCAATGCTGCCTGTGTGATGCATGGCTCCGTACATGCAATCTCCTCTCCTATCTTCTTTTCCTCCCCTCTCTGTCCGTCCTCTCCACAGAAGACAGCGGCGCAGCGGTGGACAGCGGCAGCAAACACGTGATAACGAGCCTCGGCGTTCAACAGTGAGCAGCAGTCCTCCCGTTCCTCCTGCTCAACTTCTCTCTCTTTCCTCCAACACACACACACTCTTTTGTCTTCCCCCGATCACGCGATGTACGAGTGCTTCTCTGTAGTAGTCCACCGATTAAGAGGTTGCACAAGGGCTAGAGATGCAGATGAAAGGTAGGGAAGAGGAGGGAGGGATGGACTTGAAAGAAAAAGGGGGAGGAAAAAAGGAGAGGGGGGAGTGGAGGGGGAAAAAAAAAAAGGAGCGCGCCGGTTCCTTTCAGCCTCTATCAGGCAGCGGGAAGGAGAGCAGAGACGAGTTCTCGGAGCTGTGGATGCACATGGCTGTGCCTACGAGCGCCGCCTGAGCCACGCGAATTATACAGGCTCGCCGGCTGAGCGAAAGACAGTGCGAGAGAGAAAGCGAGCGAAGGAGGGGTGAGTGAGAGAGCGTGTGTGAGAGAGCGAGAGAAAGTGGGAGTGTTAGGAGAGGAGAGAAGAGGAGAGCAAAAGGGAGGAGGGTGACAGGGGTGGCTGAGAGCGCGAGCAAGAGAGAGAGAGAATGATGGAGAGAATAAAAGAGGGGTAAATAAGCCAAAATGGAACCAAAATGTTCACCTCCGGAAAAGGTGATGAGGGGAAGAAGGGAATTTTTTTCTCCTGGTTGTAAGCAGAAGAAACGCAGAATCCGACCGGAAAAAACACTGGTGCGATCGCTTTGTGTGTGTATATATATATATATATATATATATATATATATATATATATATATATATATATATATATATATATATATACACACACACACACACACAAATTTCTGTATCAATTTTATATATTTATTTATTTATTTAACTGCATAGAATATCTAATTTAATTCTTTTTTCTTTTCATATTTTCTTCAACAACCATGAGATCAATTTGATCTCAACCACTATACAGGATATTATGAGTGGTTGTGTGTGTGTGTGTGTTTTTTATTTATATATATATATATATATATATATATATATATATATATATATATATATATATATATATATATATAATATATAAAAACCCTCATTCCAGCTTTACACGACTTTACAGTAAATCTGGAAAAGCGTCTAAGGATGACATCATATCGATAGAATATTACACCTCTATATCACCCAGTCCTATAAACACCATGGAAGTAGAGAATTGCAATAAATCCATAGCTAGAACTGCTGAGGGTCTAGATTTATTTACCTCATTTGGTGTCAGCTTACCTTTAACAGCCTTAACGTAGCACAAAGGCATTGCAACTCAATTCAACAAATAACTGGATATATACAGTAGACCTACGGCCACCCCAATCCCCACAATACAAAAAAAAGAAAAAAAAAGCATCTTGAAGTAATTTCAATGTAAAGGTATGCTTGGAGGTGGGAATGCTGAATCTCCTAAACTAAAGCTCGAACTGTCCAACAGAGGGCAGGCAATCTGATCAGTCAGAGACCGATGGCACCCTGGTCCAGCTCTACTCAACTCAGCACTAGTCTGCCTCCTGTCTCAGCACGAGCCAGACAAAAAAAAAAAAAAAAAACACACACATACACACACTGCATTCTTCCAACCATCTGACCATACCTTCCCATTTCCTCCTTCACTGATGGACAGCTGACTTCATGTCATTCTCTGCGACTCACATGTGATTCCACTGATAACAAACATTGAAAAACCCTTACAACTACCTTTTAGATTGGACTCTGTGTGAACCACAGTTCTTAGACAGATATAAAAATAACTCCCAGTGCCAGTTCCGGTTCCCAATGGCAGCCAGAGGAGAATTGATTATTACTCTTGGTTCCTCTCAAGGTTTTTCTCCTCCCAGCTCCATCATAGCGAGCGTTTCCTTTCTGCCCTTGGCTTGTACACTGAGGGTTTAAGCCCTGATGCATGATCTTTTTTTTCTTCTTTTTTTTTTTTAATGAATGTACTTATAAATGTAGATCTGAGCAACATTTTGTCATTTAATTTTTGAGCTACTCTTATGAGAAGGGACCATTCTTATCACTCAGCTATAAAACCACATTGTTGCTTCCTCAATAGTCTTTCCTTTTCCCTCACCCTTGATGTTACTTGTAGAGGGGGGGAAAAAAAGGAGATACATCGGTCCTGTCGACGTAAAATTGGGACTAGATTTTAATCTCAAACTAATCCCAATAAGATAGCCAAAGGTGAAACGACGACACGAGGAAGAAACCTTATACGCAATCCTCATTTCGTGACAACACTGGGCAATTTATTACCTCTCTTCTGTAACTTGCACCATTCAAGGAAAAAAAAAAAAAAACAATGTTACTATAGTAACAATAACGTATTAAAATGACCACTTTGTAACCTGGCACTTGTCAGATATGCTTGTACGGCAAATCAATCAAAACCTCCTGACCAATCAGATTCGAGATTCCATCTGTCTGGGATTTTTTTATTTTATTTTTTTATTTTTTTATGCGTTTTGGAAAAAATAACGGGTGTCGGTTCTGTGCATATTCGGTACGCGCAAGTCCAGACGTACGATCGCACCGACCCGGAGGCGTGATAAAGGAAAGGTTTTAGGGCTCCGGCGCCGGCTGTGCTGCTGTGCGCACGCATCACGCGAGTCTTTCGCATCACACTGGTCACTTGTGTGGAAAATGATGTGGAAATTACAGTAATGGCCGGCATGGTCTTTATTTTATGCTGCTTATTATTAGGGATATTATCACGCCTATTATTCCATGCTGTCCACCCACTTTTGTAACGAGTAAGTAAAAAAGGACACACACACACACAGTATACAGTACACAGGACAGGACTATCAATTGGAGCATATTTCTCTGGCGCGAGTGTAGCTCCAGCTCACACCACTGAACAGTGCGGAGGGAGATTTGTGGAGCTCCTCGGGGTCTCTCTAATCAGCATAGACCGAGTCTGGCTGTAGCATAAAAGGCTCTCATTACGGCTGCGGGCAACACACACACACACACACACACACACACACACACACACACACACACACAAGCAGACCAGACAGAAAATCTCCTGCGTAGACACATCAGTGAAAGACCACAATCTGAAAGTCAGGGCGGACCACAGCACGGCTGCAAACACTAATTTTACACACCGATATATACAGTCTGCATACAGGTTAATTCAATAGGTATATGATATTAATAAACATGTACACAATTGTAGTTGACGGACGGCATTTTTATAAAAATTCTTCCTTTATATCATTCGTTCATCTTCTACCGCTTTATCCGATCTTCCCTCGGGTCACGGGGAGTCTGTGCCTATCTCAGGCATCTATAGGCATTAAGGCAGGATACACCCTGGATGGAATACCAACCCATCGCAGGGCACACACTCACACACACATTCATACACCAGGGGCAATTTTCCAAGGTGGGCGAAATATTTGCCCACATTGTTTTACTAGAGGAGATGGAAAAGCTGGCTTTGTCTTTAGGTATTCATTTTTTGACAACTCGTACACATAACCGACGCCTCGGTTGCGCATCTGCAGTCTTTGCTTGTCAAAATGCGTTTTAAAGTAGCAAAAGACAACAGGAGACCGCTATCGTTCAGCTCGGGCGCATTGACACACAATGGGTTTTCAACGGTCCATATTAATAACTCATTATCAAGCACCGTGGACAGACAGACACACACACACAGTTAAGGGAGGCAGTGGGGGCATTTGCAAAAAGCACGTTAGACTACAAAACCGAGCTAAAACAGTCTTACCAAAACTAGCAGCGTATCACTTTTACAGTCTTTTTTTTTTGGCCTCTTTCTTTCAGTCACCTTTTCAGTGTCCTCCCTCCCTCTCTCTCCTTTCTTTTCTCTTTCTCCACTTCCCTCTTTCCTACACGGAGAACAGTGGAATGAGGCAGTGGGGGAATAAGATGTGTGATAGGGGGGACCCATGAGGTGAGCATGGCGATTTGTCTTCCAGTGAAGGCTTAAGAAAAGACTAGTTAACCTTTACTGCAAAGACCTCAGGGAGAATTCAGGCTGGAAAAGAAGAAAAAAGAAACAAAAAAAAAACCAAAAAAAAAAAAAAACAACCAAGAAAAACATCTGTAGATTAATGGAAGGCCAGCAGTGCTCTGAGACCCATGTGCAAGTGCTGCAATAGACACTTTTGACATCTGGGTCGCCTGCACTTACCAACAAGGACGAGGTGACTCTATATATATATATATATATATATATATATATATATATATATATATATATATATAGTATTGTATGATGATGATAAATAAATGGAATAAAGACTGGCCTGTACAGCATGAGACCTTGATCAGTCATTTATCAAGATGTCAGTTTTATGCAGAGAGCCTGACAGCACCCAGGTGAAGAGTTATTCGAGTACGGGCGATATTTCTGAGGATGTATATGCGGGTTGTCACAGGACTCCTCCGTGCCTGGCTAATCGCAGTGCAGTGCCTAAGCCGCCCCTATCATTCACCTCAACCACCCTTGAACATGTCAATCAAGAGCTTATCCCTGTGGCAACAAAAAAAAAGGGGGAGCAGCCAATCAAGCGCCTGTTATGCCTGGAGAAAAAAAAAAACATCTATACACATGCACACAGAAGTGTACGTGTATTGAGAGTACCTGTTAGTGAGAGTGCACACTACTGAATGAAGCGTATAGCTATGACAGGGCAAAGTTTGCGAGAAGTATCCAGTTTTAACAAGGAAGAGAGGAGAACACTTGGGAAGGAACATTCGTCGTTACCTTTTGATTCCTGCTCGCTATTATCCCTCGCTTCTGTTCGCTCTAGTCTTTGTCTTGTAGACACAATCTGTACGGCGGCTCTCGTTCACGCTGCTTATTCTCGCAGGAGAAAGTCGTAATAAGGAAGGGAAAGCGCCGAATGAGATAGAGAAAGATACACTGAGATACACAGAAAGATATACTGAGATAGAGAGATGGGGGGGGGGGCGGTTTGGTTGAAGGATCTATCAGGGGGTTTTCAGCCAGGATCTATCTCTGTGGTTCTGATTAGCGAGGAGTCGGTCAGACATTTCTGGACTTGCTGGAGCAAATGCAGGCTTTCTCAAAGAAAATGACTAATAAAACGCAGACAATGTGAGTGGGAAAACATATTTGAACGCGGCTGGAAGCCAATCAAGTGGCTCCTGTGCGTCACGACGGCTTGTTTGAATGGCGACGCCGCAAGTTCACGTTTAATAACAAATGACTAATGAGCAAATGAGCATTATATATGCACATATAAGAACACACACACTCATTATCCCACTCTATCTACAGTTCTCACACACACACACAGCCTATCATCCAAAAACTCTATCCTGTGAATGATTAATCACCTCATGCTAATGAGTTATTTACTAATTAGGGTCTGACGTACAAGGGGAAGTGGAGAGCAGCCCTGGGTGCCTGTGATGCTTAGCGTACACACAGCCCAACTGTTCAGTGATTAGGACATGTGCGGACATGTGTGTTAATGTGTCGTGTGTTCATGTGTGGGAAGGTCTCCGAAAAAGGACCTAAAAAAGATAGAAAAAGAAAGAAACGGCAGCATTAGTATTTCCTCATCTGCTGCTGATGATGGACATATGCTGAGATAAAGCCAGAGCACTAGCTCTTTTATTGCAGCGGCTCTCTTGTATGCTAATATTTGGCATTTAATGTGTAGAGATGAGAGACGGCTGAATATGGGAATAAAGCTGTCAATCAAGTGCGGCTCCAGCCGTGGCAGAGAAAACAGATTCGCCGGTTGAGAACTCTCACGCACTGAAAGCATTAAAGTCGAGCTGGCCTCTCAACCCACAACCATAATGGCCCTCATACAGGTGCCGTGCAACAGGTCAGTATCAATCTCCCACCTTCTATTCCTTGACACAAAGGCTGCCAGGATATTTGTGTGTGTGTGTGTGTGTGTGTGTGTGTGTGTGTGTGTGTGAGTGCTTTCAAAACTCACACCTCACACTTGGTAGCTATTCAGCACCATGGACAGCGTCAGTGGCTGTCTCATCAGGACTTTGATCCCAGCTCTAATTGGAACAAAGGCAAAAACTCTGTCTAGACTTAACTCCTCTTCCCTCTCTTTTCACTACAAGAGTTAATTAGATCTATGGGTGTATGTATAGGAGAGAGAGAGAGAGGGAGAGAGAGGGATAATAATCCTGCCTGGTTGATATATAAAATTCTCCATGGAGTTAACTAGGGAGGCCCAGTATGTTGGGACACGCCAGCATGCAATGTGTCTCCTATAAGCTGTCTACAGTAAAGATTTCTCTCTCTCTTTCCCTCCCTCTTTCATTCTCTCTCTCTTTAATACGTCAACAGGTGCTTCTAATGAAATCTGGAAAACAAAGACAGTGCTAGCTGCCTCTCACTTTGCCTAATGTGTTATTGTTTATATTGTCTTACGTGTGAACAAATGGCAAAGTGCAGTGACTCTGCAAAAAAAAAAAAAAAAACAAACAAAATGACAGAATGACAGTAGGTCCTGACAGAACGCGACAGAACACAAACGTGGAAAGTAATCCCGAGGACATAAATGCCTCCATGAAAACGAAAGCCTGGCAGTGTCATGGCTCCATGTCAGGTGAATTTTTTCCTGGCCTGCAGTATCACTCAGACATGAGCCGTGCGATCCAGAGTGCCTCGGGGGAGCATGGCCCAAAGGTGTGTGTGCGTGTGTGTGTCTGTGCTTGTCACCGAGCCATCTCGCTATGCCTCAGGCCTAAACTCTGGCCCTCGTGCATCTGGAGCTCGGAGGAAGGCACCAGAATCCACGCGTCTCAGAGCCAGAACAGCCACCCACGGCCACCTGGGATCTGTCAAACTCTGCTTTGCTCCACTCCGAACATGCACGCACCTGCAGGCGGAGACGTTTCTGAATGATCGGTGCGCAAGGGCGAGTCGCGGAGCATTTTCCTCAACGTCAGCGTCCCCGGCACAGATGTGTGAAGAGCGAGAGTGGGAGCGGGGCCTGATGTGATTTAGATTAGCGCAGGCAAAATGAAGACTTGGGTGATTAGGTTACTACTCATAAATGACCTAGCAAATCCGATCCGCGCTGATCTTTCACATTCAGTCACGGAACAGATGTAAAGCCTGCCCGACGAGAGCACACGTGCAACGAGAGGAGTAAAGTGCAGACCTGGAGGCCAGAGAGACGCACATGCAGCACAAGTAAACTGACTGAAGAAGCCATAGAGTGAGTAAAGACAATGTATAATCTTCGTTTGCAGCATTTATAATCACTGTAATGAATTCGGATCTAATAATAGGATTAAGCAAACATCAACACAATGTTAGAAAATAAATCCGATATATATCTGAGCATAGATACAACAAACACACACACACATGTAACAAAAAAAAAAAAAAAAACACACATTCCGCAAATGCTGCTTGAAAGGCCCTCTCCTCTGCTCATCCTCCCATTATGAAGCAAGCTAGTAACAACAGGACAGCTTTTATCACATCAAAGGTCTTGCATTGTGCTACTGTCTCGCAAAGTGCTTTACTCATGGGTAGGACACTGGTCATGCAGGTTAAATATTTAACACTCTCTGGAGTCACAGGATGCAGTTTTAATGTGCTTATGTAAAGATGCCGCTGCGTACCTCTTGGGAACAATAACACCCCTGCCATTCCGCAAGACATTTAGAGTTAAATGGGAAACACACAACCACACACACAACCACTCGTTCTTGTATGTAAGTTTTTGTGTGTGTGTGTGTGTGTGTGTGTGTGTGTGATATATATATATATATATATATATAGTATATATATATATATATATACATACATATACATATATACATACATACATACATACATACATACATACATACATACATACATACATACACACACACATCCCCACACACATCACACACACACAGCATACACAGCACACACACACACACACACACACACACACACACAGATAGAGAGAGAGAGAGAGAGAGAGAGATAGATAGCTTTAACTCTACGGATTTGATGTTTAATGTTAAGAAATGGTAATGCAGATCGAGTAGAGCTACATATACCCGTGTGCTCTAAATGTGAAAGAAAGGAAAATTAGAGAAAGGTGACTAGAAGCGAGTCTTGGGACAGAACTCTACAATGTGCCTGCCATAAACAGCACACGTTTATCAAGGGCAGTGCTAATTACAGACTTTTTAAGCTACCATTTGCTAAGGATTTGGTTCTTGGTGTATTTACTATACACTATTTTCATATAGCACATGAGGGATATATATATATATATATATATATATATATATATACATATACACATACATACACACACAATACACACACACACACACACACACACACACACACACACACACATAAAACCCCTATTACTATGACTCGTGATCAGATTTTGATTCATTTCAACGCAATGCATTTAAATGGAATAAAAATATGATGCGATTGAATATGGTACAGATACAGATATGGTACATCTTTGGTTCAGACAACAAATCATAATCTTACTTCGGTGCCTTCTGATATGCTCCACAAGGCCTTTTAACAAGCAGGCATTTGTAGTAAATAAATACATACATAAATAAATAAATCCAGACGTACTTTTCCTGTTCTTACTGAAGGAAGAGGCAGCTTTACCTCTGCTTGTTAATTTACTGTATATACCGTTTGACTAAGCACACATTTAGTGTTGAGTGTTGTGATACGTAGTTTTCATGAGAAGAACGCTCTTGAGAATCTGTTTAGCAAGGAAAAATCTATTGACATAAAATACTGGTCACAAATTAGTTTTAAATAATAAAAGTATAGCGTATCTATGCATGTATAATGTTAAAAATAGTCGAACTCCTGGGATTTTCAAGCTTAAGTGAGTTTACGCAGAATGACGCGACAAAACCACAAAAACCTTCAGTGAGCAGTGTTTCTGCCAGCATTAGCACCTATGTTGATGTGAGAGATCCGGGGAGGATGGACAGCCTGGTTTAAGCTGACAGGAAGTCTATAGTACGTCTACAGTAATTCAAATGGCCACTCTTTAAAGGGATGCCAGGCAGAAATCTTCGGAAGTTTCCGCTACAACAGCAGAACACCACATGGGGCTCCCGAGTCTGAATCTGTTACTACAGTGGGCTTAGAGATCAGAGGAGATCAGAGGAATATGGCTTGGATGGGATTGGATAAAATGGGAAGTTGTCTTTGGACGTGGCAAGCCTGTTTTATTTTGTGTGTCCACACATGAGCTGACATATATAATGGGTACAAAGATGTATATTCAGATTATTCTGTTTTCATAGCGTTTTTTAACAAAGAGAGCATAAACTGTAAATGTTAATACAGTTTTTAATTCTCTGTTTAATTCACACCTTTGGTTTCAGTTGTTTAGTTTAGTCAGCGTTTAGTTTAGTGTTAGTGTCTTAAATGTAAGAAACCAGCTGATCCCACAGTATACAGATATTCCACATGATAGGAGATGCACTATTATGTTTCAGATCAAATGCCATAAATAAAACTATTCGCAAATTAGGGATGAAACGATTATCGATTTATTCATAAACCACGATAAAATGTCCTGACGATCAGAATTATGGTTTAAAATGTAATTATCATTAATACAGTGTTGTGTGATTATTGTGTTTGAAATCCTTTCCAGCATTTTAACCTCAATAGCAAAACTAATTTAATATTTGGGCAAAAAATATTGATTAGCGATTAAATACTTTTATTAAATAGAAGCGACATGTTTGTTCGCTATATTCGGGACATTTTCAACGAATTTATTTGGCTTCATAAAGTAAAAAAATTCTAATAATAATAAAAAAAATAAACAAAAAAAAACTGTAAACATTTTAAGACACAGTAAACGAAAGGGTCTTTCCGGAATCACAGTGAATCCATATTTTTCATCATAATACTCCTGGCAAATATAATAAAGTACTGTAGCATAAAGTTTCTTGATTTAGGAAAAATACCACATTGTTGCTTTCGCCCAGTTTTCGTTAAGAAAATAATAAAATCTGGATACGAAACAAAATATTGCGCCCGGATATAAAAATAATGGCATTATGTGACACTTATGTGCTAATACGCTTGTTCAAACAAACAAGGTGCACATGGTTTAACATCATTGAACAGAGTGCTAAGCCCTGGTGATTGCTTTTTTCGCTTGTCAGCATCTCGCAATGAATAATACAGTGTGTGGGCTTTGAGTTTAGTGTCTCGTTCTCGGCCCGAACATCACAAAAAGGCCAATTTCCCGGACGCGTGTTTACTCGCAGCTGCTTGTTTTGCTCGGTGGTGTTTATGAGCGAGGTAAGCGTTCCCATTTCTCGGGGCAAAAATGCATTGTTTAATTTCGAGCCCTCAATAGAACAGGGCATGCACCTGTTAAATTCAGTTCATTTGAAAATGCCCTAATCCAGAGCTTAATCCAGTTACACCACTGAGGGCCTGGGATTTAAACTCACAACCTTCCAATAACACAAGCCTGAAAAACTGCGGTTGTGTGCAATGCGTTTATATGTTCAACAATGCGATATGTTACAACAAACCAAACCCACTCCTTTGCCTATGCCAGGACGTACAACGCTCACTCACCTGCTTCGTAAGTGGCACAAAAAATGTTAATATGTCGCGCACATCCCCGCAGTACGGCTTAGTCACTCTTAACGCCCCTCCCCCCCCATTGCTAACAAAGCTGTAGAGAGAAGAAATGTCTGGCCTGTACGTTCCCTTTCTTTCTTCTCGCTAATGGTGATAAATTTGACTGAGAAAAAACTCAATTCCAATCTGATGGCTCCGAATACTCGGCGGAGTCCGAACACATGCTCGCTGCCTTTCTGTGCTCCGTGTTTCTATCGCGGCATCAGATGTAAGCCCTCGCCAGGACATATTAACATGGACATTGATTTTGAGCCTCCACAAACCCCCCCCCCCCCCCCCCCCCCCCCCCCCGCCCCCCCTCCTCCTACATGCCTCCAAACATAAGTCAAAGTCGTTCATGAAATCTGCCGTTCTATAAAGTGGAATGCATTATGTTGCTTATCTGGCTTGGATCGATAAATGTAAGCAATGGACGAATTAATTGTTTGCGACATTAAAAGGTAGACCGCCCCCTCCGCGCTATTTGGAGTGTGGAGAAGAAGAAAAAGCCAAAGAAAAACAGAAAGTGATTATGAAGCAGAACATGACAAAAAAGGCCAATTTCCCTGACGTGTGTTTACTCGCAGCTTGTTGTTTTGCTCGGTGGTGTTTATGGGTTTTGTTTATAAAAAAATAAGCTGGTGGAGGAAAAAAATTTAATGAAAGGATTTATATTGTTAACGAAGTTAACGATTAAAAGATCTGCATTCCGAGGCTTGACCTTGACGTTAAAAGGACAACCAATATATAAAGAAACGTACACGTTATAACAGTATCTAAAATCTTTAGGACACCTGATCATCCCATCTTTTTAGGAGCCTTTATAATGTCTCTTCAATTTTCAAGCATGACTGAACAAAGTGAGATCCATAAAGACACATTTATGCTTTATGAAGTGTCATAAGCTTTTAAGGAGGCTTTATATACTGTAGGCCTGACCTCTACCACAACACACCCCGTTGTATTATTTTATATCATCATATATATATATATATATATACTGTATAGAGTATATATATATACTCTTTATATACTGTAGACCTTGGACACCTCCAGAATGTACTGGAATGCAACCTGTATATTAAATCAGAATGGGCTGATCAGCAAGCCCATGTCGTTGTGGTGTGCACAAAGTGTTCACTGGTGCTAATACAGCAGCCCGAGGAAACGTGAAGACCCTGGAAAAATGCACGGGCATGTAAATGTGAATTCATAGAATATGTACTATGCATACTTGCATAAGTGGGTGGGGGAGACAGAAATGCAAGGTCACCAAGCACTGAGCAAACTGAACAAGCTGTCCAGGAGTGGATGTGTTTATACATTCCTGGCCCGATTATTCTATTCCCGACCTCGAGTACGGAATCATTTCCATCGAAAATCCTTTAGGAATGACGCCTCGCATACACAAACTTGGGTTTGGCGCACATGGATTCACAAAACTAAACATTAGGCTCATGCAAGTCGTTTTAGTGTCATTATTAAAGGTTTTATTTTTAAAGATGCCACTTCACAATACACGAATAACAGACAAATTCCTGTTCTCATATAAGACGTGTACACAAATATGCAAATATTTACCGGAAAATATTTATTTTATTTATTTTTTTCCCCTTAATGTTGTCTCTGGCCCAAACTCTAAAAAGCGGCATAATATTTGCGAATTAGCGCAGCCGAAAGTGTTTACTCGCTTGCGCAAACAACGCATGACCCAGCCGGGTTTGAATCCGAAATTTTGTACGATACGTTTTAGTCGCCATGCCGAAATTCAAGCTGTGATTTATTTCTTTTATTATTTTAATTAGGCGCGATTAGCATTTCACTCGGCAAATGTTTGCAGTACCTGTAGTTTCGGAATGAAGCGGCGCGCGTGACACGCGGCTGTGTGGTTGCGGTGAAAAGAAAGGGGAGGGTGGAGAAGAGAAGGACGAAGTAAAAGTCGGGATACAGTACAAAGAGACGGCGAGTAATGGAATACAAACAGCGATGGTTCTTCTGCTTGGTGTTGCTGGTGCGCTCACTCGCTCTCTCCATAGAGCATTAAGATGGATAACAGCATGCCAGAGGGGCTCCCAGCAGAGAGCTGCAAAAATAGCAACTCACTCCCTCTTTCAACACTTCTCTTCCTCCCATCTCTCTCCCTCTCATTTCATCCCTCATTTTGCCTCTGTGTCTAACCTTTGGCCCTTTCTCTTTTGTTATCCTGTTATCTCTCCATCATTCTGGCTCGGGAAGCTCCGAACGAAACAGCTGTAAGACAGCGTCGGCTCGGGGTGACCTCTTGACCCTATCAACGCCCTTTTAAGTATGCACTCCTCCGTGCTGTCGTCACTCTCGTCACCGCACAAACATGAAGGTACGAGGCGCTAAACACTATGTGCGTGTCGGTGTGTATAAGCGAGTGCGCTTGAGTGTGTGTGTGTGTGTGTGTGTGAGGGAAGGCTCGACTCAGCACAGGTGCCTCGAATAGGAGCGAGAATCAGATGGAGAGAAGCACAGGAAAAGAAAGAGAGAGACAATCCTTTCCTGATCCTGCATGACCGTATATAACACCACCTTTCCTTCACTCTGTGGCTCGACTTGTTTTTAATTAACAGCGGGGACATTTTGGATTTTCCTTCTCTTTTCTTTTCGGCTCTTCTTTCTTTCTTCAAAGTGGAAATTCAAAGTGCACAGAAAAACCTGCGCCCAATAAGAACGTTGACACAAAACAAACAGAATCATGTGCAGGCATCTACACGAGCGAAGTCTCTGCCAAAATCTCTTCCATCCTCCCCCCCCCCCTTTTTTTTTTAAACACAAGGCTCACGTCAAACGTAAGTGATTATAGAGCGCCGATTTTTTGACAGCGATTTAATATTTTAAAACATTGTGAATGTTTCACATTCAAGCATAACCTTCCGAAAATAACGGGGGGGGGAGGGAACAATGATGGTGGAACGAACAATGTGTAATACGGGGTGGTTTGGTTCACAGGTAACGGAAAGCAATATATATACCGCCGTTTGCGAAGGTGTACGAGACGATAGCTCCAAAGAATGGGAGCGGCACGGATGTATTCGGATGTATTCCGAGTTCGATGGGGAAAAGCGAATTTAAAGCTATTTAAAAGCCAATGCTAACATATGGAGTTGACAATATTTTATTACTGATATATCCAGTGTAGGGAGCGTAACTGTAACGGCGTTACGTCCTTTAATTACGAAATAAATGTAACTTTTATTCGTTGCAGTTACCGAGAAAAAAAAAGGGTTGTTTTTCCTGCGGGTTTTAAACTTTTTTTCCCGTACAATGTTAACTTAAAGTGCCACCTACTCAAATAAAAGCCACCTAGACAAATAAAAGTAATCAAATGTAATCAGTTAAAGCCTTATTATATTTTGAATAGGGTCATTGTAATCTATTACATTTCCAAAGTAAGGTATAGATCCTAATGCAAAAATGTAAATAAATAGAAATACATGACTTTTTTTTTCCGACCTTTAATTTACTGTTTTTGTGACATGAGTGTTCATTCTGAGACTCGGTTGTACATGGTGGTGTAAAAGAGATATGGATTACTGTAGCTTTCACACATCTATCCGTTCTCTGTCCAAGGTCTTGGCTCGATCAAGTCTATGTTGCAAAATTGTCACTTCGACGTGGTGCGATATATAATAAAAAAAATAAAAAAATAAAAATTGGCAGTAATACCGTCTCTTATGTGGCTTGTCTGGAGAAAGTTGCCTTGCTGTGCCTTCAATGTCAAATATGAACTGACCTCAAAGTTATCCTGGATTCAGACCCGGAGTGGTGACGTTAAACTAATCACAACCTCCCCCAGCCAAAATAAATAAAACACTACTAAGCGCTTTTAGTGCAAGCTTTAATGCCACAATGAATGTTCCCATCAGTTAGAAAAGAGTTTCTCCGGGGATATTGGGATAGATAATGGCTTTTTTTAGGGGTCTACTTTCAAAGGCTACTGTACATTAATGCACCATTAACTTCTACTTAAAGACGCTTAAAAAGAATAAAAAAAGGACATTAGAGGAAGCCTTTAAGCTTATGTGGATAGGTAAAGATACTGATCTTCAAAAAAATAAAAAAGGGCTCTGTTTGGAACAGATTCTGGTACTTTAGGGTTCGAGGAGGAAAATGTGAAGAGAACCAAATATACATGCAGCTTTATATGAAAATAAGTGAAACTGAACAAAACGCATGAAGATAATTATATTTTTACGTAAAGCTAATCATTACACTGTGACTAAACGTCGGGTGTGTGTGTGTGTGTGTGTGAGAGAGAGAGAGAGAGAGAGAGAGAGAGAGAGAGAGAGAGAGAGCGAGAGAAAGAGAGAGAGAGAAAGAGAGAGAGTGCGGACACCTGCATAAGATCAATAATGCATATGCAAAGATCATATCTCCACCCAGCCCTCTGTCAAGGTGAAAAGGGAACGGAACAAGAGAACAAGAGAAAAGAAACAACAGAACGTGTGAGAGAGAGAGGGGGGGGGCAGAGAACGAGAGAAAACGAGGGTCAAGACATGGCCAAAGATGTGGAGAAGTGGAGATGAGTGTGATGGGAAGAACATTACAGACATCAGAAGTGTAGGTGACCTGTGCTGATGGCTGATGAGGATGGACCCTCACGTCTTCCACTACACACGGTAACACAACCAATCAAACGAGGACGGGACGCAAACTTGGAGGGGTTGCCATGGTGATGCAGGGGACAAAGGCTTTTTAGTACTCTTTAAAGCACTAAACATGCAACAACAAAGTGAGAGAGAGGGAGAGAGGGAAAGAGCGATGAGGAATGAGAGAATGAAACAGATATACAGAGAAAGACAGGCTGTCAGCAGTACTGAATCCAGGCCACTCAAAAACTATTTATTATGGAGAGTCGCAGAAATGAGGCCAAAACACAGCACATACTAATGCCATGTTTTTAAAGTCTCTATCGGTTTTTCTCTCTGTCCAAAAAAAAAAAAAAAAAAAAAAAAAAAAAGGGAGAAATTGTATATTGTTGCAGGAATGTCGGCGTGCGTTTGTAAGACGTTTACAGGAATACATGCAACCCAGGCAGGTTTCTAAGGGTGTGTGTGTGTGTGTGTGTGTATATATATATATATATATATATATATATATATATATATAAATAAAATGGTGGTAGCACAGTGGATAAGAGCGGAGTTTGGAAGATTGCATGTTCAAATCCCCCAAAGCTGCCACTAGTGGGCCCTTGAAGACCCCTTAACCATCAATTGTAAGTCACTCTGTACTGACCCTGTACTGGTTTCTCCAATGAAGGTAAGCAGGCTGGAAAAACTGTGTTGCTGCTGGAAGAGGCATTAGTGGGGGCCAGTAGGGGGCGCTTACCCTTTGGTCTATGTGGGTTCTAGCATCCCAATATAGTGACGGGGACACCGTACTGTCAAAAAAGGATGAGACGTCTGTGGTCATTACAAATCCCAGGATGTTTTTGCAAAAAGAGTAGAGGCGTCCTCGGCCTCCTAACCATCCACTATATCTAGTAACTGGATTCATCATTCGGTCTCCTCTCCACCTGCTGTATGGTGGGAGTCCTGGAGCAATATCCAGGTGGATGCTGTACACTGGTGGTGGATGTGAAGATCCTCCTCTCATAACGTAAAGCGCTTTCAGTGTCTAGAAAAGCGTTATATAAATGTAATGAATTAATTATTATTATAAGTTGAGATCCAGTGTAAAAAAGTCTTTTTAGGCTTGTGAGGAGACCATCGGCCCTGAGAAGAACGGGGAGAAAGAACTGGAACTGAACTACGTACGGCGATAAATAGAGTCTAGAAGAGGGTAATTCTAGAGACGAGAGAGAGAGAGAGCATCGAGAGAGAGAGAGAGAGAGAGAGAGAGAGAGAGAGAGAGAGCAGAGAGAAGAGAGAGAGATAGAGAGAGAGAGAGAGAGAGAGAGAGAGAGAGAGAGAGAGAGAGAGAGAGAGATACCGTACTTTTACTTAAAGTACTTAAAAGGATAAAATGGAACTTCGGGCTTTGAGAAAATATACAGTGAGGCCATTTAATAGCAAATCATTCAGACAGTAATTATTGCACATGCTATGTGGAAATCGCTTGTAAAAGGGTCTTTTTTTCCCTTTTTAACCTTGAAATGTTCACTTTATTGGAAATTATTTTTGTTTTGTTTTTTATTCAGGGATGGAAAATTAGAAGGCTGGGAATAGTTTCTGTAATGTTAAATTACAGGGGGGGGGTGTCTGATTTTTCTCGCTCCTGCTAATTCCACACATTACTTCATCGTGCGTTTTACGTCTTTGTAGACGGATGATTCTGTATATGGAGACTTGTTCCTGAGATCCTTTCAATAGCATTTTGATCGGAGGTGCAAACATGTTTTTTCTTTATGTTTCTTGTTATAATTTCTATAATAAAATTGACATTGAAATTGGGATCCGGGAACAAAAGTGACTTCTGATTCGACATGGTTTGGCGTACATTAGATAGTTTAAGGGCAGAGGGCTGTGGGAGGACGGGGTGTTGCTCAGTGTTTTATGGTAGTGACCTGCACTCCAGTGGGACCGGACACAAATGAGTGCGGCACGGGATTGATGGTGAAGGCGATTGCAGGCGGGAATATGCTCATGTGTGTGTGGATAATAATACAATTAATAGCGGGACTGCCTCAAAATCATCTTTAAAAAAAAAAAAAAAAAAATATAAATATATATAATATATATATATATATATATATATATATATATATATATATATATATATATATGGATGAATGTATGCATGTTTGATTAAAAAAAATACAAATAAACTTTGCATATTGCGAAGTGTTATTAGTGAGGGCCAGTAGGGGGCGCTTACCCTGTGGTCTGTGTGGGTTCTAGCACCCCAGTATAGGGACGGGGGACGCCATACTGTCAAAAACGGATGAGACGTTAAACCGAGGCTCTCTGTGGTCATTAAAAATCCCAGGATGTCTTTGGATAAAAGAATAGAGACGTGTCCTCGGGACAGACCCTTGCGGGGGCGCGATGGAAAAAATCTGTCTCATGCAGGTCTCTAGTTTAAGGCACTGGGCTACTGATCGCGGGTTCAATCGGCGGTATCGCCAAGCTGCGACTCACTTGGGTCTTTGAGCAAGGCCTCTGTGCTCCGGGGGGCGTCGGAGCACAGAGCTAGGATACTAGCTAGGATATGGGGAGAAAGAACTGCACTGTGCTGTAATGTATATGCGACACAAAGGCGATTATATTCCAAAAATTCGCTGGAAAAAAACCAGGTAAAGATGCACCCCCAGCTTCTCACTATCAAATACATTTACTTGAACTACTACTTAAATAGAAATTAATAACATTACTTAATTACATGTCGCATTGAAGTAACCCTGAAGTATGCTACCACGAAAGGAGCCTCCAAACAGCAACAAGTGTCGAGACGAACCTGAATTTGACACCCTGCTTTTTTGGGGGATGAGACCACATCCAGCACCAAAAAAAAAAAAAAAAGGATAGAGGGAGGAAAAAAAAAAGGATAAGTGAAAGCGTGTTCTGGGTGAAGCAGTTCTATTCAGTGCTCCTGCTTTTAAGTTGTGCTCTCACAATAACAACAGCGACTTGATGTCGGGTTTCGGGTGCTGTTATGCAGAGAGGTGCGTGTTAGTGTGATGTTTGTGTGAGTGTGTGTTTGTAAATCTCGCTACATGTCTGTCTGTGTGTGTGTGTGTGTGTGTGTGTGTGTGTGTGGAGTGGGGGGGGGGGGGGGGGGAGGGGGGGGGGGGGGGGGGGGGGGGGGGGGGGGGGGGGGGGGGGGGGGGGGGGGGGGGGGGGGGGGGGGGGGGGGGGGGTGGGGGGGGGGGGGGGGGGGGGGGGGGGGGGGGGGGGGGGGGGGGGGGGGGGGGGGGGGGGGGGGGGGGGGGGGGGGGGGGGGGGGGGGGGGGTGGGGGGGGGGGGGGGGGGGGGGGGGGGGGGGGGGGGGGGGGGGGGGGGGGGCGCGGGGGGGGGGGGGGGGGGGGGGGGGGGGGGGTGGGGGGGGTTGGTAGTGTGTATTTTGGCAGGCGGATCAAATAAGAGTTTTTTATTTATTTATTTTTTTTTTTTAGGGGGGGGGGGAAGAGAGAGACATGAAAGGGAAACGGCTGTGAGTGTGTTTGATGTGCAGGGAGAGCAGTCTGCTGAACGGCTGCCAGCTCTCTATCAACAGCGCAACACATTGCCAATCGTCTGGGAGGAGGAACGAGCGCGCTGTTGTGTGCTAATGTGTCTGTTTGTGTGTGACCTGATTAACAGGAGAACTCCAAAAGGGGCAGCACAATCGGCCTCTCTGTCTCTGCGGGATTGGCTTCTCTCCGTCTCTCCGAGCGTGGATGCATATGTGTGCATGCGTGTGTGTATGGGAATGAGTACACGTGTGTGTGTGTGTGTGAGTTGCCTTTCTTTTGGGATGGTTTTAATTCACTTTGAAGTGCATGCTTCCAGCAGAGACGGATACATAGACAGACTAAATAAAAACAGGGTGACACAATCTGACGTCAAAAAGCACTTCCTGTTGATTCGCTCGGGAGTACATTTAACACAAACACACACACACACACAGACACACACACACACACAGCGAAACCTTTCATATTTTTATGTTCACATTTATTTTGTCTAATCATTTTTTTTTTATTAATAAACTTGAAAACAACAATACATAGACAGACTAAATACCACAAAAAAAACAAAGTGACACAAACTGATGTCGAAAAGCACTAATAACTTCCTGTAGATTCGCTATGGGGTGCATTTCACACACACACACACACACACACACACACACACACACACACACACACGTATACAAAATGATACACACATTCGTACTGAAATCGTTTATCATTAATCATTTATTCGTATCGTAATTGTTTATTAATAAACTTGAAAAGACAACAATGCCAGGTGGTGTAAAAACTAAAGTATACCAGCAATCAAATTTTCGTTTTGTGCATGTATAAAAACGCTAAAGATTCAATAGTTAGATAACGTTAGCCGGTAACCAGGCCGTAACTAGCAGCTAACACTAGCGTTATGGATTTTTTATGTTGATCTTCGAAGAAAAAATCCCAATATATCAAGGGAGTGAAGGAATGAAGGTGGGAAGGAAGACATTTGTGAAAGGATGTTGAAATAAGTAGAATGGGAAGCATTACTTTAGAAACTTAAAGATAAAATACACAACACACACACACACACACACACACCCGTATGACTCCAAAAGAGGTCCAACAAAGCTAAACTAATGAATGTTACTTACATTTGTGCCAATTGAATTGATTACCCATTTTAATAAAAAAAATAAAATAAAAAAAAGGCATTGCATTAATTTGATGCATTCTATTTTACTTCGCATAAAATATCATATTATCATCCATCGGTCTAGTTCCCGTGAGTCCTGCGTCGAGTGTTTGCGTTTGGGTAAATATGTGCAACAGGTGCGTTCATCGGTGCATCGATCGGTTGAAAGTCACAGCGTAACTGTTCAGAGAGTTGAGAGGCTTGCACTCAGGTCATTGTAGCTAAAAGATGCAAAGAGGGCGTGTGGGGGAAGCACAACAGAGTTAAGAGCATTTGTGTGCAGAAGTGATGGGGGGGGGGGGGGGGGGGGGGGGGGGGGGGGGGGTTGGGGGGGGGGAGGGGGGGGGGGGGCGGGGGGGGGGGGGGGGGGGGGGGGGGGGGGGGGGGGGGGGGGGTGGGGGGGGGGGTGGGGGGGGGGGGGGGGGGGGGGGGGGGGGGGGGGGGGGGGGGGGGGGGGGGGGCGGGGGGGGGTGGGGGGGGGGGGAGGGGGGGGGGGGGGGGGGGGGGGGGGAGGGGGGTCGGGGATTCGTTCAATGGACTAATGGACACAATTAGCAAGAGGTCGAACACACACGGAGTGAACGAACAGTTTCCGTGCTCTGCTGCGCATGCGTACTTTGTGGCGAGACAGAAATGGCGTGCGTGTGTGGGTTTGTGTGTGTGTGTGTGTGTGTGTGTGTGCGCGAGCGCGTTTGTGTAAGCAAAGACTGATGGCGGAATCCTGAGGGAAATGCATCTTTCAGATCACTCAGACGCTGGTTGGCTGGCTCAGAGAGACTCGCACAGACGGGGATCATTAAGCCCCAATTTTCTAATCTGTCTCTTTACACCATTATTACACATTACCCATATCTGTCTGTCTCTGTTTCACACACACATGCACACACACACAGCATAGTCTCCTCTATAAATCATCATTGGAGGCAAACCACTGGCCCTCTATCAGCTGAGCAGCATCAGCACAATGACCAATTAGCAAAGCTTTCGGACCAAGCCATTTCAGCTCCGTGCCACAGACTAATCCAGCATGATTGATGGGGCTGGTCTTTTGAGAGACACACACTGACTTGCTAGACATGCACCACACACACACACAAACACACACAACACGGTGGTTACAGCCTACGTGCCCTGCAGTTCCAGGGCTTGATGATACACGTTAATGCTGTACAGCTGAATGCTCCTGTATTAATATAGTACAGGTATAAACACACACACAAACACACACAAAAACAACAAATGTGCGATGGGGAAAATCCATACATACAACAGGTATAACACACACCAACGCGCACACACACACAAACATGTGATGGGGGGGGGGGGGGGGGGGGGGGGGGGGGGGGGGAGTCATACATACAACAGGTATAACACACACGCGCACACGCACACACACACAAAAGTGCCATGGGTAAAAGCCATACATACAACAGGTACAACACTCACACAAACATGCAATGGGGAAAAGTCATGCATACAACAGGTATAATGCACGCGCACACGACAGGGGAAAAGAAGCTTTTTTATATCCTGGACACATCCAGTTTGTGCCTCCGTCATTCAAACTCACTCATCACACACACACACACACACACACACACACACACACTCTCTCTCTCTCTCTCGCTCTCTCTCACATACTCCCTCTGTTGTCTTTCTCCTACATTCCCCAGGACCTTCTCTAAAGAGCATTGTGTACAGCCGTGTGTGTGTGCGTGTGTGTGTGTGTGTGTGTGTGTTAGGACTGGTGGAGGTGGGATGTTTGGATGAAAGTCTGCTTCCTCTTCCTCTCTAGTGCATTCGTGCTGCGCTGTAACTTGAGCCTCCACACCTCAGCGCCTCTCCACAAACGCTTAACACACAGAGTCAAGCACACTTATTAGCAATTACCTTTTTCCCCATGTGTATGCATGTTTTTTTTTTCCCTGTGCTTCAGCATTTCTATTCCGCTGCTCCTCCAGACAATGTACAATCTGCAGAAAGCGATGTTACTAATTAAATGCTTAAGTCAGGCATTAATGAAAAGGTAAACAGCTACAGAGCAGCCTAATAACTCACTGAGCTATTTAAAAGCAAGAATACGGCTAATTCATATGATCTTCCTCCCTAATTATGGAAAAATAATGAAAAAAAACAAACAAAAAAACAAACAAAAAAAGGCTTTTAATGAGTTTTTTTTTTTTTTTGCAAATTATAATTCGCACGCAGGAGCCGATTTCTGTGTAACAATTACATAAATACTAGATTTAGTGCGTCTTTGGGTGGTGCAGTGGTCTTGTGCTTGTGTGTGTGTGTGTGTGTGTGTGTGTGTGTGTGTGTGTGTGTGTGTGTGTGTGTGTGTGTGTGTGTGTGTGTGTGTGTAGATCAAAGCTTTCTCTGTTTGCTCACAATCAAACTCCTTTTCCTTTTTCCTCTTTCACCAGAAAAAGTTTCACACAGAGCAGGGCACAACAAGGGAAAAAGAGAATAAAATATAAGGCATTTGTTTGGTTTCAAAAACCTTTGTAAAAGTAGAGAGAATTAGTTTCTCTGTGTGCATCAACATGGTGTGTGTGTGTGTGTGCGCATGTAGCAAAGCATAGTTGCAAGGTCTATATACATAAAAAGCTCCATAATCTGATTGACTTCTAGAAAGTTCAATGTAAAAATTCTTACATTTGAGAAATTGAGGGTTAAGGGCCTTGCGCAAGGGCCCACATGTCAGTTTGGTGGTGGCTGGGATTTGAACTTGCGATCTTCTGGTCCAGAAGCTTAACCACTGTGCTACCACCTCACACTTTACCCCTGTAAAGCGAATATTGTACCATCTGGATAACATATGCCACAATGTCATAAAAAAAAAAAAAAACTAACTATAGAACTGACTGTAAAGGTGTTTTTTTTTTTTTTAAATAAAAGCATTCACACCTCTGTAGAACCTGAAAAGAGAGCAGCAGCAGACTGCAAAATACCTTTTATAACATCTGTCCAGGATCAGTAGGACCTGTATGAAACTAACAATGGATTCTCAGATCATCATCATGTTGTTAAGCCCTGAATTCCACAAGCTTTACACTCTGCATTCTATTTCTGTTTAATAAGGCTGATTAGAGGAAGATCCAGGGTACAAGCAGTGAGAAACTGCAACATATGCCGGTCAAATAGGCCCTGATTACATTTTTTAGGTTCTTTATGAATCGCCGGTGAAAAAGCCTTGCAGGCACGTTATCCCCTAACCCACAGATACTGGCCAAAGGTGGGTGGTCTTATGCATTTGCCAAAAAAAAACAATATAGGAGAACATGTTCTAACCGGCAGCACCGGCATCTATGGAAGGTCTATCAAACCAAAAGCAGTTTGTTTATGCTGTCTGACTGATGGCTGAGCACATACTGTAGCTACGTGAAGTTTCTCCAAGACGACCAATGCTGAGGCAGCAGACTTATAACTGGTGATCGTCTGTGATTTCCCAGGATTGCACATGAGCACGATTCCTGCAGCCTGCCTCATTAGTCACTTAGAGCCGAAATCTTGTAGAGTGCATTCCGACTTCTTCAAGAAGGTGTCTGGTGTGATTGCCATAGACGGAGTATGGCTCCCAGACATCTCCTACTCATACAAATCTCAACGCGTGGCCTTTCCTAGCTGAAACGAGTATGTGCCTTTGGTGGTTAAGGATAACATACGGCTAATATTTCCTACATTCCAACTGGTCGAAGTGGTTGTGAAATCTTTTCTCCAATGGTCTGGTATCTTACACAGAAACCTTATAAAAATTAAATCATCGAGTAATATTTCTAGGGTGACTAGCATGTACAATGAATTGTAAGGCTGCTATTGAGGAGCGTTTTATTGTTTTTTTTTTACTTCACAGCGAAGCAGAGAACAAGAATGTGTGTGAGGATGGTTGAATGGTTGATGTCCCAGATGGCCGGCAACTTGTTGTGTGTACATAGGATTCAGTCAATGTCCTGATGCTTTTGACCATAAGAGGCAACAGGGCTGCATAAATCTCACAAATACCTAGAGACAGATGCTAAAACAGAGAACTTTTAAGGTCAACATAATATATATTATAATATATATAAACATATATATATATATACATATATATATATATATATATATATATATATATGCAACTTTAGCTAAAACAGACGTTATCCATTCCCAAATTATCCGTTCCCCAACCTCATCCAGTATTTGCCTTGTTTTTAATAATATTACTTCCAAAATATTAACATTTAGTTAAATTACATTGCTATTAAATGAAAAATCTCTGTATCTATACTGTATATACATGACTATAAAGTAAATATAAGCACTATGTATTAGCTATCAAATTAGCTAAACAAATGTGTTCAATACAACAATACAAAACATTTGCACAGCATTTTCAGAAAATAAGCTGAAATCATAAAATTGCAAAAACAAATGGGAATATTCACTGGAATGTAATATCACTTAGTATTACTAATACAATGCAGAGTCTAACGGTACACTTGTTGTAAGGATTAACCAAACATCCTATGCATTATACAACATACAATATATGGACATTCTCCATTAATTATAGTTCTTTGCACTGTGCCAGTTGCGCACGCAGACAAGAATGTTTATATTTTGGGATGTTCTCTTTTTCCGAACAACGTGCCCAGACAGTAAAAATAACCACTCACATGGTATGGATGTGGCAGAAAGAGCTCTTTCTTTACCCATTTTTTCAACAGTGCTGTGTCATTGTTAACCAAAAAATTTACATACACTATACAAACGTTGGCTATTTTTGGCTCACACTACATAATAGAGCTGTCAAATGATTAAAACAGTTAATCACGATTAACCACAAGGTCATGATTTAACTCTAGTAACTTTTTATCTGTTCAAAATGTGCCCTAAATAATGTGTTTCAAGTTGTTTAAAAACTCGAATCCACATGGACACGGACTGCGTTATGCAAATGCTTAGTATCAGTTTATGCTCAACATAGAGCATGAAGACCAAATATTGTTGTAAATGTTTTGGTTTTAAAATTAAGTAAACCATCCCGACAGCAAACAGAACTTTTACTGTGTTTTCACACGGGTGGTTTTAATTGAAGGACGTGTGCATCATGGCATATTTTGGTGCTTTATTCGAGACTGCTAAACAAATGTTTAGTGAGTAAAAGATTTATTTTAGTGGGAGCTTTATTTATTTATTTTCTTAAATCCGAGTACAAAAAAGGACGCTGTGAATAAATTTTACATTGCCTTGAAGGTTTAAATTTTAGCTCTTTTCTATTTTTACCTATATATATAATTTTATATATATAGATATATGATATATATATATGGATATATATATATATATATATATATATATATATCTATATATATATATATATATATATATATATATGTGTTGTGTTTGTGTGCCCTGCGATGGGGGTTGGCATTCCATCCAGGGTGTACCCTGCCTTAATGCCCATAGACACCTGAGAGGGACAAAATCGGATAAAGCGGTAGAAGAGAATATATATATATATATATATATATATATATATATATATATATAATATATATATATATATTACCCACACACGTACATATATATAGATATATATACACATATACAGACACATACACACCATACACACATACACACACACATATATATATACACACACACACACACACATACACACATATATATAATTATATATTTGTTATTATCTTTGAGTCATTAGCTGAAGGTCACTGCATTGTGGCTTATTTCTTAAAACTGCTTAAAACTTCTTAACAGTTGACATGGCACGTAAACTACCCCATAAGGTCAGACATGGCAAAGGTAAACAAAATGCATGGTGTGCAAAAAAAACAGGACAGGGAAATCACATTTACATGCAGAAAATAACACGCCCGCCAAGAGCAAAAAGAGCTGAGGTTTGAATCACATATTAGTTGTAAATTGTATTTGGAGACTTTTAATGCAACAGGCTTGAGGAAAAATGTACCATGAGGAAGACGGAAAGAGAGCGAGAGAGAGAGTGAGAGAGAGAGAGAGAGAGAGAGAAACAGGGAGGGAAGGATGACCCATGAAATGAAAAGCTTTTTGGTATTGTAACTGGAAGCAAGCAAGTACGAGAGAAAGGTCTTCGCTGGATGTTGTTATTGCTCATGTATTACACACTCTGCTTGTTCTCCTGCATTGCTGGCAAAGGTCATTCCATTTTACAGCGAGAGTTGATGCAGGGACCAAGAGAGCCATGCTACATTTTTAGACTTCTGTTTTTGAAAGGGCTTGATTCAATTAAGTCGCAAGTACAGAAAGCCAAATCGGCGAGGCTCAAAATATCTGCTCTCACTTTGGCATGCCCGGTCTGTCCAGGTTGAACAGATGGAGGGAATATGATTAGATGCATTTATCAAAAGACTCATGTTTTTAATGAGCAACCAGAAAGGGAGATGAGCAACCTGAAATGGGGCCGGGGGGTTGGGGGGGGGTAAGAAAAAAATGTCTTCGGCATAGAAGTCGAGCTGCAAACCTATAAAAGTGAGCTCCATAAATTTATCTGGAATGAATGCGCGCACACACGTAGGAGAGGTATTTTATCTTCTGCATTTCCATAGCTTTGTAAAGGGTTTAGGCCACACGCCAGCTTAGCTAGGTGTGAAACTGGGAGCTTAATGCCTTTAAAAGATCCCGTTAGACCACTGCGACACTTTGGGTTTGCATTACACCACAAAGCGCCGGCTAACGGCTCTGCCGTAACAAAGCCAACCTGTTTGCATTTTTTCACTGTTTTCACTTTCAATCAGCTTACCTTTCTGCCCCATTTCCATCATCTCAACACACACACTCTCTCTCTCTCTCTCTCTCTCTCACACACACACACACACACACACACACACACACACACACACACACACTCATATACACAAGGGCTGTGTTGGCTGGCCGATAACGTCAGACCGAACACCAAAGCCTCAGACTGCAGGGGGGAAAAAAAAATAAAAAATTCCACTGACGCTTCACCGTACACTCCGTTAGCTCGGAGAAATATGGTCACTAAATCCGGATAACGTGTATATGGCCCGAATACACTCCTTTTATCTAATATACAGTTTAACCTCGCTAATAAAGCAAGTCGCCGTGACCGCTTCTATCGGCTTTCTGCGGTTACGCAAGAAAACGTTCGTAAAGCCTCATCGTTTACGTCAGCAAGCAAACAATTCTATACGCCAGCACAAATGGTAATACGGTGCGAGCCGCGATTAGCTGTGGTTTCGGGAATTACTTTGATCAAGCGAATGGGTGGAGAATTAAACCTGTCCTTGCCAAATGACGCATTGCGTCTGGGATAAAATTAGAGAGAATGGGGTCGTTTTGACGAGGAGAAAAAAAAAAGTGTCCTGGCATACGGCTGTATATGTATTTTTTTTTTTTTTTTGGATATTTTGCTGTCAGTTTTTTTTTTTATAATAATTCTCAAAATAATCTTGGGGTGAAGAATTGAAATGCTGGTCTTGATGTACTTTATATGGACAAAAATTTCTCAGCTTCAAGGGTGCTTTTTGAACATCATCATAAAGTTCCACCGGGTTTTGGAGTGTAGTTGTGAAGCTCATTCAGCTACACTAAAATCAGGTACTGGTATACGTTTTTTTCTTTTCTTTTTTATAGGTGTCTGCATTTCAATTACATCCCAAATGTCTTTAATTGGCTCTACAGCAAGACACTCGAGATATTCCACTAAGACCCATGTATACCATATCTACCTGGCTATGTGCACAAAGATATTACCGTGCATGAACAGGTTCGAGTTTCATGGTTTAAGTGAAGGGGGAAAAAAATACTACTGTGGGTCTCCATCTTAGTGTATGGAAATGTCAGATGTCCCAATACTTTTGTCCATATAGGGTAGGTATATTTTTATATACAGTAGGACCCCGGGATACGATTGGTTCACGATACGTTTTTTTTCATGATATGACACGGAATATGAAGATTTTTCGGTCCCATGATACGTCACCGATATCTCTTGCGATAATTCAAATGTCGCGGGTGTGCACAGACGCCCAAGAAGAAGTGTTTTTAGAATACGTAAAGAAAATCGTTTAGAATGTAAGTGCTAGTGTTTACGTAAGTTTAAAGAAATCATTATAGTAAGTGTTTACTATTAAATTTATTAAGTACAGCAGTGAGCACAGTAACTGTACAGTTCCATTTAAGTTCATATCCGCTGCCTACTCATCCCTCCGACTCTTGCCTCTGCCTCCTCGTCATGCCTCCCCCTGCGCTCCCCACCATTCCGCTTGCCACCGCTGAAGTCACGTCAGTTGCAAGGTAAATAAAGTTGCATTTTTCCTTCATTTATTGTTATTATTTATGTTTTTTTGTTTATATGTAACATGTTGTGTTTCTCTTTGTTTCTTATCTGCTTACTAGCCTGTTTTTAATAAGTTATATGACATTTTTATGCTTTTGTCTGGGTGGTTGCACGGATTAATTAATTCCCATAAGTTCTATTGTTCAAGATACGTCAAAATCATGTTACGATGCCGTGTCCAGAACGGATTAAAAACGTATCTCTGGGTGTCTCTCTCTCTCTCTCTCTCTCTCTCTCTCTCTCTCTCTCTCTCTCTACTCTCTCTCTCTCTCTCTCTCTCTCTCTCTATCTCTCTCTCGGGTCTCTATCTATATATATATATATATATATATATATATATATATATCTATATATATATATATATATATATTCCGCAGTTATATGCAAAATACAGCAGATTTGCGTTTGGTTCAGGTAAGAAAGGACAAATCTGATAGTCTTCTTAAATAACACCCTGAGTCGCTTAACCTGCACTATTTCAGAGGCTCGATATCTGCATGCCTAAGGCTACAATATGCATATTATGGATGTGCTTTAATTGTAAATTAATAGAAGTTACAGTATTGGCCCTTGCTCTTAGTTAATTAAGAAAGTTCTCAATTAATTAAATGTAATTTTATAATAAAGCACTTAATCACAGTCAAGAATTCAGAGTTATGCTCGGCATTGGAATATAATCAGTTGGTAATTTCGGTGTGTCAAAACACCGGCCCGTTTGCTAGTGTTCTATTCTTCGAGGGCTTTTTGCGCCTGGATTCGAGTGCAATTACGACGCGTTTTTTTTCGCCGGGAAACTACGAACGGTTTGGACAAAGGCGGCGTACGAGCCTAGCCAGTGTGCCATTTACAAGGCGACGTGCAAAATGCTTTCTCTCCCTCATGCATATTCATTTCACAAAAAGTGCAGCAGCCAGTGCAAAAGAAGCATGGCGAAATGGCAAAGGACACGCGGTTATTCAATTCTCTATATTTACTACAGTTTTCGACGGCTAGCGGCGACCGGGGTGGCGTGTGATTTTCTTTAAATTAGAGGTCTCGAGGACATGGTGAAGAAATATCGGACAGAACAATGCTTCAGTTCAAAGAACACAAACACGACGTTTTCAATCCATACATGAGGTTTTAAAGCGCTGCAAAGTGGTTTGGGGATTGTATAGCAATTGCAGCAAGAACATAAACATATCATTTGCATTAGAAATAAACATATTGGGGTAATATACATCTTTAACCCTCTCGAATAACATGGCGTTTCATTTGTTTTGTGTCATCCCATTTCTTTTCACCTACAGGGATCATAAATCATAATCTTTTAACGTAATGAGAGATTATAAATGGAAATTAAATAACCAATGCCACCAAAAAACGCCTTTTGGTAGTTGCGAGTGAGAGATTTTGTTGTATACAACACATGCACAGATCAGCAAATATGTCTGGGTCGAATCAGGTCGAGGCAGCCATTACGCACTTCTCTCAGTGCAACTACATTTTTATGACTGAGTCTCTCCATGTTTTATCGACTAAAGCCCAAAAAAGATAACAGATGGCAGTTGTGTTCTTTTTGTTTCTTGTTTATTGAGAGTGTAAAGTGATTGTGTGTATTGAGCGAGACACCTTGAACAGCTGGATCTAACAGTAGGGTAAACCGCACGCTAGCTACTGATCCTACGGCAGTAGTAGTGAACGCCGTGTGATGTATTCCGTGTGCCTTTTGTCCTTGACATTTACACAGGCCGGAGCAAGGGTCACTACTGCCTCATGCTGTTATTTCGCTTCCTGTGTATGTGAACGATGGCGTGTCAGAACTGACCATTCACCTTTCACGGTGGCCTGAATGACTCATTGACTGGTGGAAAAGGTGAAGAAGTTAATCCACTGATTAAGTATAGGGTGAGCTCAGGCAACCATTGATCGAGGGGGGGGGGCTTGAGAGTCTAACCCATTATTTCTAGACAGGGGTCAGTGGAGCAACCCATTGATTCAATGGAGAACTGTATAGAATCATGAACAGAAGGGGTTGACTGGTGAAAATTTTTTGTAGGCAAAATAAAGCTTTCTTTGCTGACTAGGAGGAAATAAATATACAGTATATACAGGTGACGGGGGCTATGGTGGTTTAGCGGTTAACACATTCGCCTCAACTCTCGAGTTGGGGGTTCGATTCCCGCCTCCGCCATGTGTTTGGAGATTGCATGTGTCTTGGGGGTTTTTTCTCGGGTCTAAAAGGCTGAAATGTGTACCGCGCAAGAGAGAATGTGTGTGTGTGTATGCCCTGCAATGGGTAGGAATTCCATACAAGGTGTGACCTGCCTTGATGCCCGTAAGGCGGTTGCTATAGGCGCAGGTTCACCGTGAGAAGACTGTAGAATATGAATGAATGAATATACAGGTTTTAGATCAGTGGTTAAGGCATTGGTCTCTGGACCGGAAGATCGCAGATTCAAATCGCACCACCACCACCAAGCTTCCACGATCGGGCCCTTGAGCAAGGCCCTCAACCCTGAGTTGGAAGTTGCTCTGCATAGGAGTGTCTGCCAAATGCTATAAATTTACAATTCTCAAAAGTTAGTATCCATCTCTGCGCTCTTCCCATTGACTCCCCTTTTAATAACAACCTCCATTCTTCTTCTAAGGTTTTCGAGTGCGGTTGTGGGAATTTGGCCTTTCAGTGATAAGTGCATTAGTGAGTCTAGGCACCGATGTAAGGTGTGAAGCAATGCAGTGCAGGCAGAGATGCAGCTCATCCCCAAAGGAATACAGTGGGGTCGAGGTCAGGGCTCTGTGCAGGCCACTCGAATTCTTCCACACTGACCTTGCTTAACCGTGTCTCTATGGACCTTTGTGCACTTTGTGCAAGGTTGGCCCAATTAGTTCTAGAGAAAGACAAACTTTAATACACAGACGTATGTGCAATTGTGTGCTTGAGAACAGACGGCCATGTGAAGATCATGGACACGTATTTAGAAACATGTAGACAGATACACTAGTGTTTTTTTTTTTTTTTCACATTTATCCCCCATGTGATGGAATAATGACCTCCACTCTTCTGGGAAGATGTTCCACTAGTGTGCTTGTGGAGAATCGTGATCTGCACCGATGTTGACTGGTGAGAAACGGTGCCTGCCGAGACTGCTTTTTCAATTTGGACATGGCACAGGTAAACGTCCGAGCCTATCTGTGTAAAGTACGGCTGAGTTTAGTGACCTACTGTTTCCTAAAAGTCGGGAAGTAACTCATGCCAAAAGGGTGTGTCCTAGATTTTCAAGATGGAGTAGTTGGAAAGTGTAGCAGTCACGGAGTTGAGATTGATTGTGGTGGCGGTAACGGAGACTGAAGTATCTATCAAGCGGCGGCGAGAAATTCCCCGGCCTACAATGCAGCCATGATAGTAATGGAGAGTGAGCACCTTGGGAACCGGGATGCTGAGGCTTTTCCTTACAGGCAATCTGAAAACTTTCATCACCTGCCACTTTTTTTTAATGTTGAATGCTTGGATTCATTTCCATGGAGACATACACAGTATAATCATTTATACTTATACAGTATAACATTTATGTTTTGCTAGCTATCTAAATTTGAATACTAATTGTAAGAAAGGTTCAGAACCCTGGCAAACATGAAGGCGCTAGTTATGCCATATTTGGCTTAACAGACCCGAGACAGGATATTGATCGAGACCTATGCCATTTAAACAGCAGCTTTTCTGCTGAACGATGTCTTCCTTGACAATGTTGAGTTCCATCTGTTATCCATATATTGATGGTGATTTGTCTGCCAAGTTTGAATGTGCAAATGAATGTGCATTGAATTCTGCTGTTTGTTTCAATTACCAGTTCCTCTAGCACCAGAGGTAATGCATTAGATCCACTTCTGGGTGAGAATTAAAATGGATTTGTGGATTTTCAGTGTATTCAAGCTTTTCTCAAGTAAACAAAAGTCAAGAGACAAGAGCGTAGCAGCTGGAAATGCAAGACAGGAAACTTTGAAAAGGATGTTATTGATCAAAGACTTCTACTTTACGCTAAATGTGTGAGGTTAGGGTTTTTGTGGAAAATAAATAAATAAACAAATACATAAGAAATGTGTTTTATATATATCTAATATAGATCATCCATATACATATATATAGAGTAGATATATATATATAGGGGTGTGTGTGATGTGTATAGGGACATGAAGACATAGAGTATACATATATATATCCCCACGTATATATGATATATATATATATATATCATATAGCCATATACATATCATATATCATATGATATATCATATAGAGATATATATGGAGAGATATATATATATATAGTAGGATGAGACACACATACACAGACTATATACATAGATATATACCTTATATATTATAGATATATATAGATATAGATATATATAGATACATATACATATATATATATATATATATATATATATATATATATATATATATATATACATTACACACACACACACACACACACACACACACACACACACACACATATATATATACACATAGACTGTATGTGATGTATGGTTCAATGAAGCACAAACACTTCAATTTACTGAAGTGAGCAAATACAAAATAAAACATGCCTTTTCCCAAAAGGTTATACGTCCTGAAGATCACTAAACCCAATTAGGTAACGATTTACTTATTGACTGGGAATGATGGGTTTAGATTAGCTTGAGCAAAAGTCCCAATGGACTTGTCCTTTTGGCCTCTTCACATTAAGATTTTCTACTAGGAGTAGTCGTAGGAGTTCATTCTTAACACCCGCACGCAATTGCCCACGAAAGAAGGTGTACACGTATTTTGTCCACGAAACTGTACTCCTAAGCAATAGACACACCTCGAATAGAGTCAAAATGATCAAGTATTTTCTATGATAAAATTACGTTACAATATACAAGATTAATAATGACTAACTACAAGATATTCTCAGTACACGTTTTTTTTTTTTTTTTTTTTTTTGCACTGCATCTACTGCAAGACCTCTGGCTGAATGCCTCAGTGGAGGAGTGATCGATGAGACAGCATGCCATTTCGATCAATCTGGATTAGGGTGCTGCTGGGAGGCACACCAACTACCACTACCTCAGTGCAATGACAGAAGCTGACCAGCATGACACCTCGGGCCCAGCCTCGGGAAGCGTGCGGTGATAAAATGTCAAAATGTTGTGACATTCCTCAAAAAGGAACGCACGCAGCATGGAAGGTACTTGTAAGTGAAGTGAAACAGGGCTGAGACGCTGGCGATTTAGCATGCTGATATAAGATCTACATCTCCAAGCAGTCACTAGAAGAATATTGTCCGATTTCCTTCAATTTGTCTAATATTCAGACGTGTTTCCATGCAAGTGTTATACACGCACAAGATGGTGGTATATTGCTGGCATAATGATCATTTGGAAACTGCCCCCTGCCCCCCCCCCCCCCCCCCCCACCCCCACCACCACACACACACACACACTCATTCTCAGCCATTTGCTATTTTGTGACATAAATGAACATGCCTGTGCTGACGAGCAGCGAAACACGGATGTGACATCCAAAATTTCCCTGGCATGCTGCAGCCAAAATCATCCAAATTGGCATATCATTAAGAAAATGTCATCGGTGAGTTGCTGGTGCACGCTCTGTTTTTTTTTTTTTTACAGATATCCAGGTTGATTTGAAACGGAAGTATGTTGCTTAATTCTTACTTTGGATAAAGTAAAATAAGACATGATCTCCTGCCTTGTTGCTTCAATGTCAAGGTGATGGTGGATCCCGAGACGATTCTGGGTAGTAGGATGTAATCATGTTAGGCAGATGAAAATGAATACATGGAGTCCTCAAGCTTTACAGGTGTAAAGGGTAAAAAAAATAATTGTTTGGATATGACAATTTTCACGCAGCGTTTTAATGTATTGTATGATACGTGGTGGGGGGGGGGCTCCGTTTTGCTACCGTAATTGGTAAAAATGCAAAATACAGCTGTACCGTCTCAGTGTTAAAGATCGCATTGAATAGAAAAGCCTACTTTTCATATATATAAGGCATTATAGAAGTCGTCTTATCTGACCTACTTTGGACGTATACTCCTTTCTCCAACTCTTAGATCAATGTCCTCATCCAAATGAGTTCTATTTGAGATCAAATGTGAGATTGTGAGCTTTTAGTAGCCCGGCAAAATCTCTCTTCAGGTATGCGTATTGTTGACATTGCATTTGTATGTCTTACTGGTTTGTACAGTGTTTCATTATCAATTTATGAGGCCCGCAAGAGCTTAAAAGGTTGTCTTAAAAAAAGGCTTTAAAGCGCGCATTGACAATAAACTACATCTCCCACAATGAATGCGAATATGTGGCCCGCAAAGTAACGGCATCCCACCACTAGATCCCACATTGGTGTTTACCGAGGACGATTCTTCCAACAGAATTGAGAGTTATACCCCAAAATATCCAGGAAGCGCAAAATTGCCACAAGAAAGAGGGGAAAGTGAATACATGTTTGTGAGTCAAGGAGAAAAACCATGTGTTATGAGGTGACATCACTCATCAAACCCCATCAAATATCTTAGTTACAACTGGCTCTTCGAGGGCAACAATAATCACACCCCCTGTTATAAATCATTCACAATATACTGCGCCATACTAATAAACATTCTTTAAGACTAATGATTGGGCTTGGCCATGTCTCAACTTGCAATATTTTCAAGTTACCATGGTATAATTGTAAAACACTGGGCACTGTATTAGTGTATTTAACACCAGGAGGTAAGTCTGGACCAGTAAGGTGCACTTTCCAGTCCGGATGGGTGGCCATAGAGAGCAGAAGTTGAGGTGGTGGGGTGAGTGTCACATTGCTTTCGAAATGGCAGGCGAGCCGATGAGGTTTGAATAGTAATCTGGGCCCTAGAGCGGAACATTTATAATTCTGCAGTCAGTGTATCACAGGTCCAGGCCTTTGCACTGTTTGCTGATTTACTCCTGCATGGCCTGGCAAGCTAAGCAGATCAGACACTAGTTTCTTGCTGCTGGAGCTAAACTGATTGAGAGACCCTGGTGCTTTGGGTAGACTCGCTCAAGGCGGTGTTGGAATTCCAATCGTCTTAGGTTGGAAAAAAAAAAAGCACTAATCACTACTCCTATGCTAAAAAATTATAAAGTAAAAAATTGTAAAGAACTCCAGAGGTTGGAGTTTATATTATTATTGTTATAAAGAGTTTAGATCAGTTCTCTGGTAATGTGTTTACATTTTGCACTCCACTATGGGCCAATTTTATCCAAAGCTCATTTCTGTAACCAGTAATGGAGGAATTGTTTTGTGTGATTAGCTCATGTAGGCTTCTAAGACTAGCCAGGCCAAACACCTGTGATCATTATCCTTTCATTGCTCCATTAATTAACAGAGTGGGAGCCTCTGGCTGTGGCAAACAAAGCCAAGTCATTAGATGCACAGGAGAAAAATTATGTAAAAAATAAATAAATAAATACCCATTGATGACAAATTAAAGAGTAGTGCTTACAAATCAAGCTCGGACGATATTCGCCCCGATGTTGAAATAATATCCGCTTGTGGTACGTTTTTATAATATACTATAAACCTGAAATAATGTCATGGCTGGCTAAAACTGTCACTGTACCCGGGTACAGCCAGATGGCATAGACACTGTAATTAGTGAGTAGCGCTGTAACTGAGATATCCTTTAGCAGTTAGAACACAATGAGATGCCCGAACATGAGATGCCCCGATCTCGGTTAACCACAAGCAGCCTGTCTGAATATCTCCGTCCACCCTGTTCCCTGCTGATCTTCAGGCAACTGATAAAACGTCGAGGTGCTTTATGAAGTCGACAAAAACAGAAACAAGTGCACATTGTTGATTGCCCCTCTGCAATCACAATACAATGTTCATAATTGTAATCAGATATACATATACACACACACACACACACATACATACATACATACATACATACATACATACACAGATATATTATAAAATACATACATACCACACACACACACACACACACACACACACACACACACACACACACACACACACACACACACACACACACACACACACACACACACACACACACACATATATATATAAAAACAGGCCTTTTATATTTCTAATGGAAGGCAGAAATACAGTACGCTCAGCCGAGGAAGTAATTGCACTCATAATTGAACAACGCCCGTGATAAATGAACGGAAACACAGACTTTGCCAAAAAAAGAACGAAAAAAATCTGAGACTAATTGACTATGAAACTGATTAAAGAATCGTGATTAATGAAGTTCATAACATGTTTCTTTCAAATCCCATCTGTCATAAAAAAAGAGGAGCACATAATGCCATATTATGCTTTAGTGACATTTACTGCAAGTCTTTGTGTGTGATTCATGCTCTCTTATTGCATAACAAATGCAAGAGTTGAGTGTCGTGGAATGTCGCCAAAGAAGACCATGTGACTGTGTGATTCAAATCGCACTCACCATGAAACTAGGAATGAATGAGAATGCAATAAGAAATGAATCTTTATGAGAAACATACAAATTTGGATGGAAATAGGTAATGGGATTTTTTTTTTGGTCAAATGACTTGTGGGGAGGGGTACAGTATTATTGGTGTGAATAAGTCATGGAAAAACATGAGCGCTGCTAGAACACAACACAGCAGGGAAAAGAAAGTTTAATCCCACATATCCAACAAACACAGATTTTTAGCAGCGAATGCACCTTTTTCAAAAGGCACAAAATAGCGCATGGATTGCTTCTGTGGAAGGTCCACAGAAATGAATTACAGACATAAAAGACGACGAAATTGTAAGGCTGCTGACTAGAAAAACACTGGATTGTATACTGTATGTTCACGTCCTTATTGTGGGCAGGTAGGAGACTAGTGTGCATAGAAGCAGATGGTACAAGTTTATAGAGGTGACTGATGTGCTGAACCTTACTTATTTCTTTCCAGTAAAAATGGACCACATTCTACAGGGTTTATATCCCCCCCCCCCCCACCTCCCTCCTGGGCCGTTCTTGCTTTTCTGAAGCCGTTCGGCTGCTGACTTGGATTTGTGCTTTGGGTCGATACGGTGAATATGTTCTTCTCTTTCGTCTGTCTACCAGAGGCTTAGCAGGTTTGGTGACAAATATGCATTGTTATTCGAGGCGCTCTGTGATCTAGGCTAGAGCTCCGGTCCCAGCCGAAGAGGAAGAGCCATGATGCAACCGCCATCATGCTTCAGCATGGGTTTGGTTTCTTTTTCGGCTTTTATGGCTCTTTTGTCTTTGAGTCAAACACTTATTTCAAAACAGGGCACAAAACCAGCATTTTTTCCCCCCATGGGGGAATTCATTTGTACTTTATCATTTGATTGTGTTTGGTTATTTTTCTTTACATCAAAAAACTAGCAATAACCTAAACTTCTTCAACACCCTTAAATACTCTTTTGATATATATATATATATATATATATATAGATATATATATATCTATAGACACACACACACACACATACATACGTGTGTATATACACACACACCAACATTATATATATATATATATATATATATATGATATATATATATATATATATACATATTACATATAGATATATATATCTATATATAGACATACATATATATATATATATATATATATATACTATATATATATATATAGATATACTACCATACATACATATACATACATATATTATATATATACACACATTATATATATATATATATATACATAGACATACACACACACACACACAGGTAGCTTAAGCAGTTTAGCAGATATCTATTCTTAACTTAGTGAGAAGAAAGGTGTGTCTCTAATTCATCAGTGCACAGTGCAGTCAGTGTCCTGCTGCTTGCTTGACTGCATCTTCTCTTCTCCTCACATAAATGATTAGAGATTCTTTAGAAGTTTCACAATGATTCTACTTTAAGGCTGATGAAGAGCTGCCTGCTCTCACCTCCTAACACACGGATATATTAAGAGGCCTGGGGTCTCGATTAAATGGCTCCATTTGCTGCATTGAAGACACTACTCAATGTGCATCTTGTTATCCAGGCACAAAGAGCCAGACCACTCTTGAAAATGGAGTGTCGTTATTTTTATTATTTTTTTATTTTGCCACACCCAGTAAGTGAATGCATTACTTGATACCGTGGGGAAGTGAGTAAATATTTACAGTAGGGTCATGACCAGGTCATGCAACAAATCAACAAGTGTGATGATCTGATTTGAGATGTAGCATCCTGATTCATGTTTATTGCTCGGAGAGATATATAACCTACAGGATGTGGGGGAAAAGGGCAAGTCGGTCACTTTATCAATAAGCTTTTGTTTGATCAAAGGTCTCCCAAGGAGACTAGTTAAAGGAGATGAGAATACCCTTCGAAATGGCCTTCAACCCAACCCCCCCCCCCCCCCCCCCCCCACATAACAAATAATTAGAGTATCATCACAGCTATCCATCTCTGTCCTCCCGGCTCACTGCACACTGACATGCAGCAAGATCCACCATCATACAGCTTATACTACAGAGACAAGAAACACACCACCCAGGACAATTACCCAAACCCCATAACCACTGGAAGATGGGAAACACACAGTGCACATGTGGGAGAAAGAAAAGGGGACATAAATCACATTTACAGCATTATTAGCTGCCCATCATGTTGCACATACCACTGCTTTTCTAAACCTATTTGGAAATACTCGAAGGGTCTCAAAGGGCTTAAAATGTGCTGATTGAAGCGTTTCTGTAACTGATAATAAAACATTAAAAAAAAAAAATTAGCTGCTATGCTAACGCTTGCTAAAAATGGCTTTTCAAGGACTCCCGAAAGTTCACATACTTTCTTCTAGAGGACAAACTTAGTTTTTTTTTCTTTTTTGTTAGGTCATTCTAAATAAGATTTAATACAACCTGAAATAAAATGCTCCCACAAGCCCCAAAACACCAGTATCCCTACCGGTGACCCACTAGTAGGGAATTTCTTTTGGTAGGAAACGTTTCTCTAGGCAGAAATTGAGCGAATGAAGCAATGCATAACCTTAACTCCCGTCATAAAGTGGCTACAGCGGTTCTGTCGACCCGTGCATAACAAAATGATCCATACAAATGAAAGTCAGCTCCCTTCACCTGTTCTCCACCCATCAGGAGGACATGAATCTAATAAGTCCAATATAGCCGAACATGACTGTATCCTGATGCGCAGTCTGTCTGCCATTCTCTGACATTTACAGGCTTCATTAAGGGCCAAACTACTGCTTGCTAAATGAGACTGGCTGCATCAGTGCTGCTGTAAGCAGAGTATGATAAGTCATTATTGCCCGGTAAATTCTCAATTAGCCGGGTGCTGTTGCAGTCAGCAAGTTTTGGATAAATGTTGGGTAATATTTTACTACTGTTACTGCTCCCAAGGAGGCAGCCATAAAAGGGGCCACAATGCAAAGCAACCCCCCCACACACACACCCTCCTCCATTACTGAAGCTTCCGCAAAGACTGTATTGCTTGCGTAGCCATAATTGCTCTCCATAACGGGTGGGGAGATGCAATGAGAGCGAGAGAATGTTCAGCTGTGGTCCTGTTAGCCTGCTATTGCTGTCACCCTGGGCTTTTCTGCGATGGAGGAGCTCATATCGGCGTGGTGCTGATGGCTTGTTATCTCGCCCGTCTAATAGAAAGTTGATGAAAGTTGCGTTGATGAGCAAATGCGGCTCAGGCCCCACAAGGTCGCTTAGGGAAGCTATGAATATCTGTAACGGGGAACTTTTGGATTAAAAAAAACAAATAAATAAATAAAAAATTAACGCTTGCATGCTGGAGTCACGATTTCTAACATCCCGAGGCATTTGTGTATGCTCAAGGCGCTGAGGAAAAGGAAACCCATGCCCCCCCCCCCCCCCCCCCCATCCCCCCCCCCCCCCCCCCCCCCCCCCCCCATAAGAAATCACCTCTCTTCCACTCTCAGCATGATCCCGATGCTGTGACTTTGCACAGACTCACTCTTTCGACAAACAACTCTCACCTTTTAGTTCGCTATTTATTTAATCGTTCGAGAGAGAGAGAGAAAGCCGGCGAACACTGATACGGGAAAAGAGCCCTGAAAGCACATTCGTAACATGCAAAACATGTTTCTGCATGTTTGGACAGGGTGTTGTAAGGCAAGATGAAAATCGGTTCTCACTTTAGCAGAATATAGTGTAACAAAAGAAACAAAAAAAAAAACAATGTGCAATTAAACACAGGTGTGTTGCAGTGATGTGACACACAGAACTGCCGCCTGACAGATCCAGAGTCTGTGGTACGAGTTTGAGCTACTGGTAATGTGGAGAGACCTCATCACCTCCCCGTACTGCAGTTCGCACACCCTGTAGACCTTCAAGCACGGCTCCACTGGGACCTCTGTTCTGGCACCGAGGTGGTGGAATGAACCTGAAAGGAATGAAGACTGAAGACACATCTCTTCCAGAGCACTTCTTCATTTTTTTGCCACTGTCTTTGCATCACAACAAGAAAGAAAGAAACTACTTCCGGAGTCCATCACAAAAGAATCCATCACACATGGCCGACCCATACTTAATTTACCCGTCATGTCGATATCACATTCAACTGGCTACTGATTGCATACACCTGGAATCAACCATACACAAACAAGAATCACCAAGATTCACACACACAGCAAATCTCTTTTTCACAATAATCCCATCCTTACGTCCAATGTACGACTTGATAAATTAAACCTGACTCAGTACCTGACCACTTCAACGTACTTCATCATACAATGTCTTTAAACAATCTGTTCCTTTCTTTTCATTTAACTAGTTATTCGTCATCCAATGGAATATTCTTGTATATAACCTTCCTATTTCATGATTTTTTTGTGTGTGTTTATCAATGGTTTATAGAGAGTATTTTCCATCAAAGAGAAAATAAAACAAAGTAGCAAAAACAAGGTTAGAACAACAAAAGGCCTCCTGTCCTTCATTACATCTCAAAACAAACCACTTTAGGATTTATTGGCACACACTCACGTCTGGCTAGAGACGATTGAATGACTTCTCCAACTGGTGGTCTGCGGCGGAACTGCAGGGGGTCGGCTAATTAATGTCAAAGAAAAATAAAAAAATATATAAATGAATAAACATGAATAAAAACATCAAGGACATAAACAAGGGAGATTGGGGGGTGTGGGGGGGTGTGGCTCAGTGGTTAAGGCATTGGAAGGTCACTGGTTCAAATTCCAGCAACACCAAGATAGCACTCAGCAACACCAAGTTAGCACTAAGGCCCTTAACCCTCAGTTGTAAATTGCTCTGGAAAAAGGGTGTGAAGAAGAATAGGAATAATTATTACATTAAATTCCATAATGAAACTGCAAATCTAAATAATTAATTGTGATTTAATTGGAAAATATATTTGTTGTGCCGCTTTCAAAATCGTTTTGAAAGATCTGAAAATATCCAGACAATAATGCATGTACAACAACATGCATTTGAATTGTCTTATGATAATATAACTAGTGTAATAAATTGGCTCTAATCTGTAGATGCCTGGTGGAGACAAAACACCGAACATCCAAGACTGTTTGAAGAACACGGACTCTAATCTCATTCTTACTCCCCAATCTAGTTTCAGGGCAGTCTGGGACAGTTTTGTTTTTTATTTGATGCGGAACAAAGCCTGCGATTCTATCAGCAACTGGAACAAGAGTGTGAGGATTATTTAATCTAGTATAAAAGCTCACGTTTAATTTGCACTCGTTTTATTTTCATTCACAAAGTAATGAGACGTACCACCGACTGTACACTGTATCAGACTGTATTCCTATGTCACGTTCATAATCACTGCTAAGCAGGGCCAAAAAAAAATGGGCAGCCTTAGACTGCCTACAGTCTGATATAAGAGGCGAAACCGTGTTTAGCATTTGCACTGGGAGAGATAATGGGCCCAGGCATTCATGCCAGGACCACACCAGCCAGGTCCATCCCTGTCCATTGGCTCTTTTTGGCAAGACCCGAGCAAGGAAATGGCTGCCCGGATCAATAACATCCTCTACTACATTATAGCAACCCGAGCGAACCCATTAAAGAGTACTTTGTGCATGTAATACCTACAGCCCCGTAGGTTTGTTCCAACATTATCTCATCTGCATCGTTATTGAATTTGAAAACACAGGAAGCATTCATGCTCGGATTTGTCCTGTCAGCTGTTACGCTTCTGTTTGTCTGTGCTAGATCGTTCGGGGCTTCTCGCATTGATTTGGCCCGAGGAGTCTTGGGTTTCCTCCAGTTTTGTATCTCTGGACCTTTTGATTTTTTCATCCTTCTAATCTTGCATCTCAGAACAGATAGTGTACATGGGGACGCCGCAACTGAAGCTACAGGCACAGGGATCGTACTCTCAGGCAAATAAACAGTGAAGTAGATGTTTCTTAAATTCATCACCAGAAATAAGCCTGAAACATAATGAAAAAAAAGTATATAATATTTTTTTTAATGCCCCTGATATCCTGAATATAATAAAAGAAATGTTATAAATTCTGGCTGCATAGAGGAAAAAAAAAATGCTACCAGCCTGTCAGAGGAATAATTCATCATGGTGCATTAATTCTATAATAACTTTAAATAAGCGTTCTCAACACACCGCAACACCAGCAAACTACATCGGTCTGTTTAGGTTCTGACTCCACGATAGGCAACAAAATTCACTGCGTCGGACTTGACCACGGTTAACAATCAGGTGCAACGTCATTCATTCTTTAGTATCTACATATCTATTCCATCACTGTATACACTGTATGAATGCTCTCGAAGTCACGATACACTTACATGGTCACAATAATATTCAGCGACTTTGTGTTCAGCATGAAAATGTAAATACAGGCTTATTAGCACTTAGTGGTGTTCAAAGTGCTTTATTTTAATGAATGTTTATTTTGGCAAGACGATTACAGCTACATGCTCAGATCTTAATTTATTTACATGCATTCATTTATTAGTTAATGCCTGAAATTATTGCAGAAATTAAGGTAAGGATTGTATTAATTGTTCCACGTTATTAGAAGTTAAGTGGAAGATGTATAGCAATAAAATAGCCTGTTTATAGAGACCCTGTTAGTTTTGATATAATCTTAAATCCGAAGTCTACCTCCAGATACCATAGGATCTTTATTTTTTCATCATTCTAATCTTGCTTCTCAGAACTGATACTGTACTTGGGGACGCCGCAACCGAAGCTACAGAATAGGCTATTAAAAGTCTCTATGTAAGATCATACTCTCAGGACAGAAAGTAGATGTTTCTTAAATTCTTCACCAGAAATAAGCCTGAACAAACAGAGTGGGGGGGGGGGTGACTGATTTTGTGTTCAGCATGAAAAGAATAAATGCTTTTTCATGCATTTTTAACAATGTAAGGAGCAAATGTAATACAACTGGAGTGACCATGAGCATCTGAAGAAAAACGTTATGCTAATATTTACACCGGGGATCCATGAAGGATGTGCAGTCTGGATTTAGAAAAGAGGCACACATTTTCTCCTTGGTCCTACAGGATCAAACAAACCCAGCAGAACAACTGGTTAATGACGTTTGGGTACCAAAGGATTAAAAAAAAGTACATCACCATAGTCTAAAAATATGTCCTGCACAAAAGACACCTAAAGTCTAAACTGGTTTAAAAATCCCAGAGGTTTGCAGTTGATCATCAGGATTATACAAGAGAGTCCTTTAACACCCAGAAACTTTCCGACAGTGTCTTCCAATAGGACGAGGATTCCTTCCCAGTTACAATAAAACAGCTTGTGAAGTGCGTTTCAGTGGACATTCACAAAGCCCTGACCTGAATACCGCAAAAACCTTGTGGACCACATGTCCGAATAAGGATAACAAAAGATCATTAGAGCAAGTGTGTTGGGAGAAGCTTGTAAAAGGCAAGCCTTTGCTTGAAAAAGGAACGAGACCAAATATTAACATAGTGTGAACTTTGCAAACCCGGATAATAGTGAATAGAAGTTTGTCTCTTTGAGCTCTTATGCAAATAAAGTATTCACCCTTATTTACTTAACACATGATATATATGGTAACATTTAGAGCTGCTTATAACAAATGAGTCTCGTTCCTCTCAAGGTTTGTTCCTGATACTATCCTAGGGAGGATGACCTTGATACCGACACTACCGGATGGCTCGTTTTGGGTGAACCGATAAGGGACTAATGAATGTTGTTTAAATGTAAATTTGTTATATATGTCTGTCTGAGAGTGTTTATTCGTAAATGCAAATATTTAACGAAATGTACCTCCACATACGTACGTCTATCTTTTCCATCTTTCTCATGCCTAATTCCATTTATTCTTTTTTTCCGCCTTTACGTCATTAATAATTGATCTCAGACTGCAAAAAAAAAAAAGAAATGAAGCTTCGGAATGCCGCTCGATCGAGGCCAGGACTGTGCGCTTCCTACGTGGTTCCGAAAACAACGTAAAGAATGGAATCTCGGACGGAAACCATGGTGATTGCGAGATTGGTTTTATGTATTGGATAACTAAGCAGTCAAACTTAAAGTTAATATTAAGCCCCAAAAAAAAGAATTTTTTTTTGTATTGTTTGTTTTATTCATCAATTATTTGATCTTATGGTTGATGTTAACTACAGTAATAATCCTCAATGTTAAAAGTTGCTATTGTTAAAGGGATCATTATAAATATCGCATGGTAATTACAATAACAAACACTCCATACAGGAAGGGACATAAAAGAATGAGATTTACTATTGACTCTGAACAGTGTGCATCGGGTGTCTGGGAAGCGCTGGCTAACGCTTAAATCACAGTCTTTTGTCACTAATAAAAGGTGGCGAATTAGTCCTGCTGAATCTATCGCTAAACAGCACACTGTACCCATCAAACGTTCCACTAAGTAATCAGATTTCGGCGGCCTCGGGCGCCGCGCTCGCACAATGAAAACTTCTGTTTTCGCTACTGCTTCTATCAAGCGTGATAAATGAACTATGACTGCTGCGGTCGTGTATGTTTTGTAATTAGTGAGTCAGGCTGCTCATAAAGTTAAAAGTCTTGTCATGTA
>JACRUU010000027.1:24172390-24242390 GCA_030449085.1 Kryptopterus vitreolus | reverse complement strand
GCTCGGCGACATATAACGTGCTGAAACGTGCTCTGTGCTCTACATCACTATTCAGTGACTAAAATCTGGATTATATACAGAATGTAATCAGAGGAGACAGCAGAGGTGTTCCAAACTAACTGCTTTGCACGGGTCATAGACATATTCTACTATATATATATATATATATATATATATATAATATATATATATATATACATATATATATATATATAAAAATATTTATATTTGCAGTATTTAGCAGACGCCTTTATCCAGGCAGGGCGACGTACAAGAAGGGCTTTAGGTCTCGCTCTAAGATTCATTCATGAACGGTTAAAATTTTTTTGATTTATTTATTTTTTTCATGGATTTCTGGACAGTGAGATATAAAAGAATAAAACAGGATGTTCGGATATGTTGTGGAAGATACGTCTTCAATCGACGTTTGATGGTTACGTTGATAATGTATATATACTACAGATATTATATGATATATATAAACGGGAGGGAGATATACCCCCGCCGTGCGTGTTAAGTGGGTAAAAGTCTTCAGATATGGAGCGTTGTTGTGTTCGGGGGGGGAGCGCCGTATTCAAAATAGGTTTATATATAGGACGGTTGTTGTTGGATGAAACGCCCGCGGAAAGAATATATATAGGTATGTATATATTGCTCGGCCAAGGAGCACCATTCAGTATTTATGATATACGAGTTATATATATATGATATACGCTCGTGCTTATATATATATATATATATATATCTATGATTTATATATATCCCACGCTTTATATGCATATATATATATATATATAAAAAGGAATGTTCGTTACGATAGGTGTGTTGGGATATATATATATGTATGAATATATATCAGGATATGATTTATGTATAACTGTCAATCGGTGTTGTGTGTGTGATTGTGTGTTTATTATTAGAACAGAACGAGACACACCAGCCCAACAAGGAAGAGATTTATATGATATGTTATCCAATTTGATAATATATATAATATATTTGGATATATGTATGTATGTATGTATGTGTATGTGTGTGTGTGTGTGTGTGTGTGTGTTTATATATGTATACATACTCATGTCAATTTGCACATTGCCACTATTTGCACTTCTGTACTATGCAATGACAAAGTTGTATCTGCCTGTCTGTCTGTTTATTATAGTAGGGTGTCCATAAAAATCAAATCAACCAATAAAACTTACTTTCTTTTCCAAGAAAGGAAAAACAAAAAAAAAAAAAAAAACTTGGTATTTGTGAAAGCAGGCAAGAAAGAGATAAACGGAAATGTTTACTTGGCTATATTCATTCTACCATATTCTTAAGCCATTGAGTGACGCTCGTCAGTCAAAATGACTGTCAGTGCTGACGCATCCATATTGAGGTGAGACTGGGAGATGACAGGTTGAGAGAGAGACAGCTTTCGGATCTCTTTGCACAAAGAGACAATGAGAGGGTGATATAAATCTTAAAGCTTGTGTGTTTAAAAAAATTAAATAAAATTAAAATAAAAAAGAAGAATTGGCCGGTTCGCTTATCCACATACTGTAGTTTTCCCCTCTAGGCCTATATTTAAAAAAAAAAAACAATTTTAAAGAATTATTTTGCTCCTTTATAAATTGTGTTTTCATTATGCTTTTTGCCAGCGCCTCACAATGATGCCAGCGCCTCACAATGATAAAAGACCTGTCAACAATTACGCACCTGTATCCTTCTTTAGTTAGAATTTATTTCATTTATTTATTTATTTTTAAATATATCCCTCACTCTTCGAACAGCGACATTTATGTCCTCCTCCTTGAAACTTTGTGCTGCCTCCTCGGGTTTCCTCCGTCGGTTAGGATGAGCAGGTGTAAGTAAATTAAATTACTTTAATTTTTTTTAGATTAAAGTAATTTATGTAATACACACATTGGAGTATGGATGAGTTTTTAATAAATAATCTACAATATGAGCGTAGACCGCAGGAAGGCGCCGAAGGCCAGTGCGTCCTAGCGCGGTCCTGAACCACAAATCAAGAATCGTGCTAATAAACCGAGGATGAGAGATTAGCATGGCAATTAGCTGGGATGCAATTATCAGCTAGTGAGATGAAAGTCACTTCCCTTTTCCAAGGTGTTTTTAATGCATTCAATAGCTGTTGAAAAGTTTGATAAATTGGATGAGAGGTTTGTTTTTTTTTTTTGTTTTTTTTTTTCTGATGTTGGAGTTCACAGCTGACGGAACTGCTACAGTTGTGTGTGTGAATCTTGCTAATTAGACGGGGGGGGGTTCGGGGGGGGGGGGGGGGGGGGTTGTCTTTTCTTTTCACCTCCTTAACCTCGTTTGACACCTCCTGCAAGCCAAGCGAGGGATTAGGATGGCACCGAATTAACACGGAAACATGGAATCGGAGGATGTGATGCACAAGAACTGCCAAGGGAAACACTAGAGAGGAAAATAAAAACTGCAGCCTTGGAATGAAACGAAACAGATGTGTAAATGGCAAGTTTGTTTAAAATAAATAAATAAATAAATAAATAGTCCGATTCTGAACCTCCTGTCATCAACAAACCAAGGGTCTTCTCTGAAAGTGTTGGGAGCATACTAATCAATACGGTGTTCAGGACCATGTTTGCCAATATAGGATTTTGACTTTACATCTTAATTGTACACTCACACACACACAAACACACACACACAATATACACCCAAGGCGACTTTCTATTTGCCCAAACACAATTCAAATTTTACCTGCATATTCCGCTTTTAACGGCGTTCGCGAAGCATCTTAACGGAAATCACTATTCAGATTTAGAGCCCTAATTAAGAAGCGACAGGAAAAGGTGGGAAGAATTTAATCCTTCAGAGGACAAGCGGAGGCAATTATGACAGGAAGCAGGATTCCCCTCCTGTCTTATGCAAGAAAACCATTACTTTATAGCTGGATAGCATAATACACGTGGAAGTGTTCAGACGGAGTGAATAAATTGAATGATTATAGATGCCGATGCTTGGGTACAAATAACCAGGCGAGGTCTTGAGCGTACTCAAATCTGTTGGGTATCTACAGTATGTGGGGCAGGAGTTGAAGGTGAGTCATGAGTGTAGACTCTCCAAGCAGAATTAGAACATTAGGATGAATCATCCAGATCCGGATCCCGGGGGCAGCTCTGTCTTTTACATGTGGTGTAAAAACAGCTTTACCTATATATATATATATATATATATATATATATATATATATATATATATATATATATATATATATATATATATATATATATATATATATATACAATTACAATATATATAAAAAATATATTACAATAGACTGCTCTCCCTAGACACCATGCTTCACTGTATATGTGAGGAAACAGTGAGTCACAAAACACAATAAATGCAAATAAACTAAACCCTTGACTCATGAATTGAAATCCTTGCCTTTTTTTTATTATTTATTTCTCCCTAGTTTGGCACTAAAATAGTCTCAGGGGTAAATAAATCGCATTGGGAGCCTCGACAGCTTTTCTTTACCCTGTCGCCTTACTCACGCCTATCTTCATTCACTCCCACCTACCTGACTCGTCATCAGACTTGTTCTCGTTTTCAGAATCAGTGAGGGTCAGGGCCGAGTTCTCGTGACTGGACTGACCGGAGCTGTGGCGGGACTTGACGTTGCGGGTGCTCCACAGCTGCATGGCTCTTTCTGGAGAGATGGGGCCTTCGGGGTCTGAGTCAGCGTCAGAACCTGCGCTCAGAGCGTAGCCGTGCAGTAGCCCGAGATTGGGGCAGTAGGTGTTCTGGTGGGAGGTGGGCTCGCAGATCCCCAACTCTGCCAGAGTGAAGTTTCCTGTAAAAATCACACACAGTTATTGAATTGCCTTTCAGGGCATTGATATGGACATCAAAAACATAAACCAAATACTGTTATTTTGTGTGTGTGTGTGTGTGTGTGTGTGTGTGTGTGTGTGTGTGTGTGTGTGTGTGTGTGTGTGTGTGTGTGTGTGTGTATATATATATATATATATATATATATATATCTATATATATCTATATATATATATATATATATATATATATATAAAGCTACAGTATAACATTGAGGCATCATTGTAAATTAGACCTACACAGGAATAAACGGTCAGGTCTACAGAAAAATGAAGGTAAAAGCTCTGAGCTCTGAATTCAGACACCTGGGCATCTATGAATAAGAAATGCACCTGTTTGAACTGACCCAGATCAGAGAAATGTATAGTATAACATCTTCCAGATTCAAGCGCATCAAACTAAATCAATAGACACAATGAGGGCCCCAATTACAAGCCAAGCCAAGGGAAAAGCAATTAAGACAAAAAGGCATGCACAGCGACTTTCTTCCTCTCTAGTAATTAAAAGAGCGTTGTCAGTGCAATCCTTCACAATCAGCTAAGAAAGAAGGCGCAATTTGAATTGTTAGCCGTGCTCGGGTGTACCTTCACGTATAAAATTAAGATTTCACTTCGAGGTTTATCTGAATACATAATAATAGGTTATTTGGAAATTGCTGTCAATTTGTGTAGGCTGTATAATGATAATTAAAAACATTTGTTTATATAGTTAGCCTACATAAGTGTAGGGCTAATCAACAATGTCTAAAATAACTAGGCTATTACATTTAATAAGCACACTTGAGAGCTCAGATTGAAATGAAGTGCTTGAAAGACGAACTCGGTAAGGAGCTTCACTTGGGCAAAAGAACAAAAGACAGTTGTTATCCGTTTATCGATACTTATACAAACATGGATCAGCAATGGAAACGGAGCATATGTGAATTTCATTTTAATGAACCAGTTTGATGAAATCATCCTCCTCATTAAAACGGGTCTTTTCACTCCCTCCACCATACTTTTTTGACCACCGTCAAACTATATAATGAATAAAAATACAAATGTAAGTACACATTATGTAACAAATCTTAAAAAAAAAAAAAAAAAAAAAACCCACACAAATTAAATTAAACAATTAAAACTCGCTGACTGCAAAAAATGAATAAATTTAAAAAAATTAAAAAGCGGGGATTAGTTGATCACTTGCCGAAAAACTAAATTCTTGGCATGATGCACACACAAAACAATAGCTCTCTCTCTCTACTACTTGCCCGCGTTTCTTTCTCTCGAGGTGCTTTTCTCTAAAAAAGGAACTCTGTAGCATCGTGTTGCCAAAAAATCTCCTAACTGAATAATAAATATAAACGACTAACAACATAATAATGAATACAACATACAAATTTCTAAGGAAAAAAAAAAAAGGAAAAAAAAAAAAACATCTCCCTTTTAAGCTTAAACCAGCCATAGTTTCAATAAAAATCGTGTAACAATTCGTTTTAAATGATAAATAATAGGTTATTTGGTATCTGAAGATTCTTGCAATATTAAAACAACTGCCACGACAAAAGGAAGTAAGTAACTATCAATTACATTTTCAATAGAGCCAAAAGTGTGTGTAAGAGAAAAGTGCGAGTGTGTACAAAGTGTGTACACTCTCTACTATACTATAGTTTATATACCTTGTGTGCACAAGCATGACCGTTATTACGTGACCGTGTTTTCTGGTGTGTGAAACAAGCAGAGCAATAGAGGATCTTGCACGAGACAGAGGGTCAGCTATATATATAGTTATATAGATATATATATATATAGTTCCAGTACACAGCAGCATTAACAGGAAATATGGTACGCTGTCTGGATCTTATTATTCCTCGACATAACTGGATCACTGACTGAGTAGTCGTCCTAATAAAAAGTCTCATCACGTGCTAAGACGGAGATCAAGGATGGAATAGAGAAGATTCCCATCGGTGCGTGTGATTTTCCTTTTTGTTTTAAAATAACGCTGAAACGGTTTGCATCTCCAGATTACTCGACGCGGTGAAACTTCTATCTTCCGTTTTTTTTTCTGCCCGGATGAACAGAAGTGGAGTTCGGGGAGAGTATGAGAGGAATGCAGCTCGGTCTTTTGAAACGTTAATGAACTTCCGCCGCCTTTACAAGCGTTTGACCTCGCGCGGTGCTGTTTGTTCTGTGCGCGTTCCGTTACAGGTGATGCGGACGCGGGGTCCAGGCACCTGTCTTCAGGCACACGTGAAGCATGGGTGGGATTTGCTTCCCGGTGGCATTCGTAATGTACAACACTGGCATTATCAGAGACACAACACTGGCATTATCAGAGACACAACACTGGCATTATCAGAGTATCAGAGACACAACACTGGCATTATCAGAGACACAACACTGGCATTATCAGAGACACAACACTGACACATTATCAGAGACACAACACTGGCATTATCAGAGACACAACACTGGCATTATCAGAGACACAACACTGGCATTATCAGAGATACAACACTGGCATTATCAGAGACACAACACTGGCATTATCAGAGATACAACACTGGCATTATCAGAGATACAACACTGGCATTATCAGAGATACAACACTGGCATTATCAGAGATACAACACTGGCATTATCAGAGATACAACACTGGCATTATCAGAGAGACAACACTGGCATCATCAGAGAGACGACACTGAAATTCAGAGACAACGATGACAAATTCAGAGACACAACACTGGAAAATGCGCTGGTGGGGGTTGAAAGCAGATGTAGCGCAATAAACTTGCATGAACAAAATAAAGGACGTCGCACTGCCGCAACATATGATGGTAACATTAACGCATTTTGCGTACTATAAAATCAAGTCTGTTCTTTACAGATGGGTTAAAATAAAAAAGAAAGAATGGCAGCGCTAGTTACTGAATTGAAATATACTTGCCAAGAAGAAATCAGCGAAAAGAAAGCCATGACCAGGATGATTACAGAGCATTTTTTATTCCTTTTGAACAAAGCAATCGACCTTTTTATTTTATATAAAGAAGTATAGAGTTTAAGCGTACTTTGCAAAACAAGTGTGTCTGTGTCTGGAACCCAACGGCGCCAATGCACAGTCCTGCTGTGCTTTTAATCTTATTTCTGCGTTTCTGAGAAAAAGTCACGCCAGAGCACCTCACCCTCTCTTTACACATCGTCTAACGGCTGCTTTGAGACCCTACATAAGAAATAAGCGTTACAGCAATCAGACACAGGGTTTTATTTTAGCTGTGACTTTGCCGCTGGCACACTCTGCCTGTGGCAAAGCTGCTTTGAGACCGCGATCCTAAAATATGAATGAGTTAAATTCTGGTCCTCTTTGGTTAAAACAGAAGGAGTTTGTTCATGTTAACCTCAGTTAGGCGACTACTTTCTGTTAGACACAATAAGAGTGTAAATACTCTTATAATCTGATGCATTTATATGAAAGAACAGTATTGGGTGCTTTGCAAAAGTTTGTCAAGTATGAAAAATTGCATAAACAAAGAATGCATTCAGAAATATAAATATTGATTGTTTATTTTTGTCAATTTAACAAATGCAACGTGAACGAAGAAAAGAAAAAAAAACAATATTTGGTGTGAGTACCTTTTAAAGTAGTAGTAGTGGTGGAAGTGATGGCACCTAGAAGAAAGTGTACCTAGAAGAATTGCTGCTGTTTTGAAGGTAAAGTGTGTTTCACACCAAATATTGATTTTTCTTCATTCACTGCATTTCGTTCATTGATGAAGTGATGACACTTCTATTTTTGGAAGCATTCTTTGTTTACAGTATTTTTTCATGTCTGCCTAAAACTTTTGCACAGCACTGTGAAGTAGTTCTATACAGTGCTAAAACAGTACTGTATGTGCATAAATGTACTAATAAATCCAAACTTAAGTCACTGGAATATAAATAGTAAGTCTGATAAATATTCAAATATTCACGTACAGCAACGTTCATGTCCTAAAGGAAAAGTGTGTTTTGAAAATATACGAATTTCCTGCCAACCTGTAAAAGCTCATTACACAAAATTGCATTCAGGGAACGACATCGACATGTTTACTCTTCTGCCTCGGCCTTTTCTACCTTTATTTTCCTTTTCATCCCAGCATCAGTGTTGATTCTATAGGATCTCTTTGATATTGAAGACGCCGCGCTGAACGACGGTCTTATGTGGAGCACAGGGCGACTTGTTAACTCTGCTGCAGGAGTCAGGAAAGGTGAGCTGCTCGGGAGGAGACGATTCGACAGCGGTGACTTGCGAGCAACTGCGGGGAGTCTGGAAGACCCATAAAGATAAGTGCAAGGAGTGGCTGATGACGGCAAATGAAAAGAGTGCCACTGAACCCTTTGGTGTAATTGAGTAAACAGCAACAAGGACTCGCAGGGAAAAGCCTTTCTCCACCTGTGACTCGTCACGGCAGTTTGGAGTGGAGTAGGCAGGTGGGGAAAGAGGAGAAGCGTCGGAGGAGGTGGAGGTTTTTAATCGTTAAAAAGCTTTCTAAAAAGTCAGTAATAATATCTGATGTTACTATTAACACACATGGCTGGGCTTTAAATGTTGTTTAGACGTCACATCTTTATAACTGAACCAGAGCAAGATGCAAATGTTTTTTTTTTTTTTTTTTTTTTTTTTATACTGTCTGCTGGCTTATCAGGATTATCAGAGCCATACATTCACAAATACAAAACATAAAACATGACTATCGCAAGGTTGAAAATAATTCAGATGCTGAATTGTGCTTTATGTTTCGATTGAAATAGACATTTTAATATTGAGCTTTAAATTCAGAAGGAATGTTGTTAAATCCCACATATTAAACATCTCCGAGATAAAAAGGAATTAGTTCAAATTGTGACTCGATCGCACGAACGGCATCAGAACAAAAGCCTTTTAAAATACGTTTGACTCGTGATTTTCCAGCCATGTCCACGGTGCCAGTTTAGTCATGCTCGTCTGCAATGGTATCTTTCTCCGGAGCGGAACACACACTGAGGTAATATGCCACTGCAGCTTAGCCTTGAAGCCTGTGTAAAGCTCATTGGAGGCCCCAGGGGTGGAAATTGCCCATCATTATGCTTCATCAGACTCATTAAAGAGCCATTTGGAGAGACTGTGAGCGGTAGGCGGACTGGCCAATCGGATTGAATAAAATAGCACCTGCTCCAGTGGGAGGAGGAGCTGGCATCTGGTCACAGATCGGCAGAACCTTCAAGCCACTTGGAACCCCTGAGGTCCCCGCTGCTGATTGATAATGCCTGATAATGTCAGTGTTCAATTTGCTCCGTTTGTTAGTAGCTTTGTACACTTCACAAAGGACTAAAAGCCCGACTGGCACCCATGCGATGCCGAGAAAGCATGCGAGCGCGTCATTGAAAAACGCTTCAATTTCAATTCTTGAAATTGTGGCAGGGGAAAACTTTTTGTAATATAGGCTACACAGAATGCAAAAAAATCTATATCAAGCACAGAATCTAGTGAGAAATAGTCAGGATTAGGGGTCGACCGATATGTTTTTTTCAGGGCCAATACCGATACCAATTATTACAGATCAAAAGAACCGATGGAACACCGTGTCTGGTGTAAAAACGAAAATTTGTATAATAACAAGAGCTGAATTTATTTGTAAATCTAATCTAAAAGGAAGGCAATTTAATTATCTTCATAGATCCAATGTAGAAGACCACAACTATTTTCATGAAACTATAAGATTACTAGCCTATTAGGCACCCTCAGTTCCATAGCCTAAATACCTCGTTTTCTTATATCCTATAACCTTGGCCTATGTAACACTACATATTTCCATTTCCAGTTTTAATTTACAGTACACTGCAAATGAAGGCACATTAGTTCATCTTTTAATCAAATGAGTTAATAGATAATTAAATAATTGTAGTAGTAGTATTACATAAACTCTACTTTAACACAGTAATATTCAGATAAATCCGTAAAACCATGAAGACCTTTAAAGCGTCGCGCACTTCCGTGTGTGATAAACAAAGCCGCGCGTCTGTGCGCCACATATACAGATACACGCAGTACATGCTGCATTCATATTTATATAGTCCGTTTGCGGCTTAATGTTTATAGACACTAGTCCATAGCATGGACATAGCGTGGATTTAAATGTAAAAGTTCATCCAAACTTCCAAAAAATAAAAAATGTTAAAAATTATTTTGCCTTAAAACAGCGCATTTGACCAATTTCGTTATACAGTATTTATATGCCGGGATTCCGTCTGCGTTATCAAAGATAATATTGAGGTGTTTTTTACAACTTGGGCGTAGAGGATTGTGATTTACTGCAACACAAACAAAGTCTGCTGCTGACTTACCTGTGAGAGACAACTGATTACTGCCGCTGCAAGCAGCGTTCTGCGTTAGAGTGCTTTCAGCCTTCAGCCATCGTGCTGATTGGTCGGACTCGTGACTGCCAACGAATCAGATGCGCAGTGGGCGGAGATTGCTCTAGGTGAACGGTGAGCTCTGATAGGCTGCGTCGGAGCCAAAGAGCACATTCATTCATTCATCTTCTACCGCTATATCCGATCTTCCCTCGAGTCACGGGGAGTCTGTGTCTATCTCAGGCGTCTATGGGCATTAAGGCAAGGTACACCCTGTATGGAATGCCAACCCATCACAGGACACACACACACACACACACACACACACACACACACACACACACATATTCATACACTAGGGACAATATTCCAAGGTGCCAATCAACCTAACGTGCATGTTTTTGGACCGGGGGAGGAAACCGGAGGAAAAAAAACCCTGAGGCACGGGGAGAACATGCAAACTCCACATGCACATGGCCAAGACGGGAATCGAACCCGGATCCTGGAGGTGTGAGGCGAACGTGTTAACCACTAAGCCCCCAAATAACGCATTTGAAAATTTAACTATTTTATCGGCAAATCGGTTTAGAAAATAATCAAATCCGATAAATCCTAAAAATGCTTAATAATAATGATAATCGGGCGAATGCTACTCAGGATGTACAGTAGTTTCACACGACAAAAACCTTGGAACTGCGTTTGGGCTTTAGTGAACTGCAACGGGACGGAGGGTGAAACGACAAATGACATTAAAGCCACACTAATATACTGATAAAAACGCATATTTTGTTTTTTGGCCTTCTATTCACACTGACATGATGTTATCATACGAAAAGGCTTTTTCGCATTGCAGAGTAGATTGTCAAAAAGTAGGCGTTCAAAAACATTGGAGGATTTTTCTTTTTTTTTTTTTTTTGGGGGGGGGGGGCTGAATCGGAGTGTGGATGACGAGCGGAAAATGGCGTTTTCGAACGTACCGGGATTTGTGTAGACGTGAATGGTACAACACAACATTCAACACGACGTAAAACACGAAGCCTAGAGCGGCATGACGGTGACGTGATAAGAAAACAGCATATAAACACGATGCATGTTCTCATGCGCTACATCCTCTGGAGTTTATTTTTTTTAGGCACAGCATCATAAACACTTCAAAGCAACAGACTTCTACATAAGAAATGAATTCCATCAGTCGGGCTCAAAGAGAGTTATTGCTGTCTTTTTTTATTCTTTGAGAAGAAACAAGGCTGCTCTTAAAGACAGCACTTTCCTTTCCTCTGGGACACCAGTTAGGATCTAAGGCCTACCTGTAATGTAGCTTTGAAGTAGTTAGAAGGCCTTGATCATAGACAGTTGTTACCATCCACTATAACACCATCCTTTTTCTTTGCGCACCGGTCTGCTTTCTGACTGGATCCATCTAAGACTAATGTATTTATTGGAACGAACGTAGACCCTATACACACGCTAGAAAAGATGTATATGGAAATGATGAGTCATGGTTTATGTCTCACTGTGGCAGCTCATGAGTGATTGCCCTCACTGCTCTTACTAAAGTCAAAGTGTTGCAAATGAATAATTGCCAACAATCTATATGAAGTGTAAGACATGTATAGGTATATTCAGAGATTTTGATGGACGCTTGCTGAAACTTCAATAAACAGATTTCTCCTCCCAGTCTCTAAATCAATTCCAGGGCTAAAGCGAATAAGGAGGACAGAGGTCTTTTCTGAACACTGACGTTAAATGTCTTACACGTGCTACGTTTGATTGTTGCTGATCCGACTCATTTATTATTCTACAGAGACTTGAGCAGCCCATGGATAATTTAGAGACTGCCGCTGCCCATTGAATTTAATTCGTACGCACCTTATAGTGGCATAATGAAGTTAAGTTAAGCAAAGTTTATGTTTGGTGAGTCGTTGATGAAAGTTACTCCTGACAACCACTGGGATGTCCATGGCACATCGACTGGAGTGTGTGAACGTATCGTTATGCGCCAAGAACCTGTTCACATTCACTCACCTTTATACTTTATATATATATATATATATATATATATATATATATATATATATATATATATATATATATATATATATATATATATAACACGTGACCGTGTTTTCTGGTGTGTGAAACCAGCAGAGCAATAGAGGATAGAGGATCTTCCACGAGACAGAGGGCCAGCTACATATATATATATGGTGTGTGTGTGTGGTGTGTGTGTGTGTGTGTGTGTGTGTGTGTGTGTGTGTGTGTGTGTGTGTGTGTGTGTGTGTGTGTGTGTGTGTGTGTGTGTGTGTGTATGAAATATGGGCCCTTGAGCAAGACCCATAACCCTCAGTTGTAGGTTGCTCTGGGTAAGGGTGTCTACCCCTTACCAAATGCCATAAATGTCATGCTATATGCCATTGTGTGGCCCAAGTGCTTGTGTTCTGCTTGCTTCAAATCGTTGTTTTTGTTTTTATTCTTTATTCTAGGCTAGTTTAGGCCCTTCTGCAGATTACCTTATCATTAGTCTAATATCCATCATTCATCATGCCTAGACACATTTTTTTTTTACACTATTTTACCCATTTATTTACTCATTTGTCACACACTAACCCTTTTATATTATACAACAGCTTGTAAGCAGAGTGGATGAGGGCTAACATGTGCTTCCTCTCGTGATGCCTAGTTAAAACTGCTGGTCATGCTATGAAGCACATACACCCATTATTGGATAACCTACTCTACCATGTAACATAAACATAAAAAAAACAAATATGCAAGTCAAGAGAATAAAATTTGACATCGGGCGTACAAATTGTTTTTTTTTTTCCGTGCAATATTCCCAGTTGGCCTTATATATGGCCTTCAAATTGAAACTGGAATCGAAAAGCCAAGTATTTCTTGAACCTTCCCGGCCAAATTAAAGGGGGGGAAAAATAGATGACCAAGGTGGTCTAAAAAAGCAAAGAGTGTGCTGTGCAGGAAGTGGTAGTAGGAGGAATGACATGTTGGAGTTGAAATAAGAGAGGAATACAGAGGAAGGGATAAATCAAGGTCATCCTGCTGAGTTTCCAGCCATGATATAATGCTGTGTAAAGAATTGTGTTATTGTGGGATTGTGGTTCCATTAATACAATTATACCGCTGTTTACATGTCATTTTGGATCTCCTAACAGTCTGATCCTTTTCCAGAGCCGCGATTCAAACTACGTGCGAACACACACACACAGCACACAATGAGCACCGTCAGCATTAGTCTGCCATCCAACAATTACTAACAAGTACTCTGCAATTACATCTCAGTGGAGACCCCACTTGGGTTCTTCATCACCTACTCCTGACAGCTACAGCTGCATGTAATGGAGATGCGCATTCCCGGATTCGCTGTCATTGACGGATGCACGGACACTGATATTTATGAGATAACAACTTTGCGGACGCTCTTCGCTAAACCTCAAAGGACTCTATATATGAACCTCACATCCAACAGAGAACTTTCTTCCTGTATCTGTGACATGGCTGCCTGAGTCAGGACTATAGGTGGCGTGTTGTCACTTGTGGACTCGGGAGGGCAGGGTGTTAATTGCGAGCAATAACACTCCGGGGTGGGTGTTCAACTTTCATGCAACACGCCGGTCCCGAGACGCGTGGAACATCATTAGGGTCCCCATTAGAGCTGGGCCTTAGAGTTAAAAGCATGTCTGGTACACGGGCCCTGTCACTGTCAAACGCACCCACCCTGATGAGCCACCTGCACTACACGGCCGCTCAACACCTTTTAATTGGGCCTCCGAAATAGATCGACTCTGCGGGGAACGGTGTCACCTCTGAATAGCCACCTTACTTCGGTTAATGTTTACGTAAACTCATGGCATAGAAGAGCAAAATAGAGAGATATGAACTGGAGAAAACCCGTTTCCATGCAAAGGTGAAAAACGTAATAACGTACGCCCTACTTCTCCTTTGGCAACCCATGCATTCCAGCACGGCCGATGCATTAGCATGTTTAATCACCATGCATTATTTATTAACCGTCACAACAAGAAAACACTTCAACTTTTTTTTTGATAAGTACTTTCTTTTTATTTGCTAATGGATCTTGGAGAACCTTCCAATCGAGAGCACTGTCTCCCATCTGATCCAGTGCAACAGCCCTCCAGGCAATCCTGCTAAAGAGGCCGCCATTTTAGGAGACAGAATAGATTTGACAAAGTATTAAATACCCTGCACTCAGCAGCCCCTTATAGTAATTGAACCCAAGGGCAAGTTCCTTCAAATGGGCCTGCACTCGCTACTGCTCAGTCTCCCTGCCTTATAACAAATGGCTTTAATCAAACTAATTATTTCCACTGGAGAGAAATAAAGCAATGACTCGGGTAGTATATTAAACAGCATCTATGATTAGGCATTGCGTCGAGTCACACTGCGTTGGAGAAAAAGGTGAGGCGGATGCCTCAGTAGGAGCGTATGAGCTTGTCGGTAGGCTAGGTATGTTTGTCTTCTGCATCATCGTCTTTTTTATCGGGCGCCCTAGTGTGTCAGGAAGGTTAACAAATTAAAGACGAGAATATTTATATCCAGTGGTGTTAGTAAATCCATAGAAAGACAGTCATTTCATCTAATCAGAGTTTCTGCAGGTTTCACAAAATCAAATGTAAGGCTTTTAAAGACCTTTTTAACCCAAACACAGCCAATTTAATATAAGTATTCCTCCAATGCCAGTGGATGCATATTTGACACATACTATAGACCATATTGGAGGAACTTATTGCACAACTATAGTATCTGCTTGAAAGCAAAAACACATTTTTTATATAAACCAAAAAAATACAACAACAAATTTGACATTTTAACGCCTAAAACTTTTGATTTTATTCTATTTAAAACCGCACAGAAACCGAGATTTATGCCATCTTGAGGTGCCCCTTGCCCAGAGCAACTTAAAGTCATCTCTATATAATATCTATAATTATAGATATATATATATATATATATATATATATATATATATATATATATATATATATATATATATATATATATATATATATATCGAGTTAATGTGAGAAGAGATATTTTATCTGCAAGACCGGAAGAGTCTACATTTGTTAGAGTAATATGAAGGCTAAGTGCTAAATTGTAATGCTTTTTCATTCTTTGTGCATATAGATATATGATCCTTCTCCACTTTAGTCTGCGCGAGGCACGATGACCAGACGCCACCTTCGCGATTCAAAAAAGCGGTTAGTGTGTTGACTCAACTCGAGTACAAAAGCAATTGGAGAAACTAAGGAAAGGGGAAGAAAAGGACAGAAAAAAAAGAGAGAGAGAGAGAGAGAGAGAGAGAGAGGAGAGAGAGAGGGAGAGAGAGGGAACGTGTGTGTCAAGGAGAGTGCATTTAATCTCAGCGTCATTTATTTTTAATACCCGTCCAGCTTCCTTGTTCTCCCTTTGATCTTCGCCTGCCTAGATTTATTGCAATGCACAGACAAAGCACAGAATCAAAATAAGGTAATGAATGGAATGTGTGACTTGACAGCTAATTTCACATCAAAACTACGACTACGAGGAGAAATTTTGGGGGAGAAATTAAGAAAAACGGAACGACTAAGTGAAGTCAAGCACCTGGTCCTAGATTAAGTGCTGCAAGGTGTCTGAGACAGAAATACCTTAAGGGAAGTTCTGGGCATTTTTATACAAATTAAAGTGGTTGCTTTAGAGCAAACCTAATACTCATTATGGATTAAGACGGTTTGTGATCTGCATCACAAGCAGCGTCTGAACATGGGATCAGGTCGAATGAGCTCAAGAAGAAATGAGGCGACGGTTTGAAGAAACATGAAACAATGTGCTAGTTAATGGTTAGAAGTGGTTAAAACTGATCACCAAGTCATTCCATTTAAAGTTATCTATAAAAGCCACTTTGATACAGGTTGACATGTGAGGAAGCATACATGAAAGTCCGCATTGTTCTGAGCAAAGAGCTAAAGAGGAACGGCCCGGTGCGACAGACTTTAAACACAGCGTGGTGCGATCAATGCAGAGAACCGGGTCTACCCTTACTCTGCAGGCGGCTCGAGTGAAGGCCTGCGCTCCGGCAGGACCAGACATGCCTCTGATCTGTGGGGCGTTAGCTTTGTTCGATCCACCACCATCCACTTAGTACCCTTGGTTTCTAGCCTGCCTTGTGGGTTTGGAATCGGAGCGACATGGGAAATATGCAACTGAGAATTCAACCTTCAATTTTCCTGTGCACCTGTGGAAGAGGGGCTTGTCTGCCACTTCTACAGGAGAGTCCAGGTCAATAAGTATTCCGGTGCAGAATAACAGGAAGTCGTGGTTCCCGTGGTTCAAATCTCAGCAGCGCCATGGGAAACCATAGACATGAGCAGCGACCTGCTATCTGGATGAGTTTAATGTCATTACTACTGACTAGAGACTTGTCACGTCCCGTGTATCCCCTGTGAGGACTCAATTTTCTACATCATACTGTATGGCGTACCGTTTGAGGATACTAATTACATCCCATAATAGAGTTAGTTCACTTGGGGAGGGCGTAGCCCACCGGGCTCTGGACCGAAAACGTATAGTGTTCCCTTGGGTCTACTGCGACTAGTGGGCCCTTGAGGAAGTGGGCCCCCAATTGCTCAGTCTGCCCCAGCCGTTAGGGTTCTGCATGCCTGGTGCCGGTCCCAAGCCCGGATAGATGGGGAGGGTTGTGTTAGGATGGGGATCCGGTGTAAAACATGTGCCAAACATGCATCCCATCCGCTGTGGAGACCCCGTGAGAACGGGTGAAGCCGAAAGGGAAAAGGAAAAAAAAAATTGTTTACCGTGATGAGAAAATTCTCTTCTAAAAAAGCAAAAGTGATGGTAGGGGAGGATCCATTTTGGCAGATACCCTTATCTAGAACGACTGAGGGTTAAGGGCCTTGCTCAAGGGCCCACCAGTGGTAGCGTGGTTTGTTGGTGGGATTCGGAACCAGAGGCCAAAACTTTAACCACTGCGCTGCTACTATACAAAATCAGCCAGTACATTCGAGTTTAAGGCTCTGTTTTCATATCTCTACCCTAATCATATGTTCGTGAACCCCGCTGTGTGCATTTCTGAAAAATGTTTCCAGTGGACAAAAGTTTCAAAGCTCCAAGCAATTATGTGCTTTCAACTTTGCAGTAAAGCGGAAGGCCCACTTATTGAGAGGTTGGCTGGGGGGGAGGGGGAGGGGGAGTGGTGATGGTCAGGGTTTCACAGCTTTTAGCAACACAATATAAAATTTCACCTTCCTTTAATGGCACCGTAGTGTGCTGGGAACCAATAGGCACCATATTTATTCAAAAAAGCAAAAGAAAAAAGTTCTATCCGCTATATATGACAAACAGAGTCTTCCCCGTGACCTTTGAACGCCATTACGTGCGGTCTCTGCACTCCGTTAGTGTCCCGTTGCAACACTTCCTACAGATGTGTCTGTGGAAGGCTGAGCTACAAAACCATCAAGTGACTTATCAAAAAAATAGATCAAGCTGACAACCTGTAGTTCTGTGCCTGATTACACTCTCTCTCTCTCTCTCTCTCTCTCTCTCTCTCTCTCTCTCTCTCTCTCTCTCTGTCTCTCCATGAACACCTCCTTCACCTCTTCTCACATATAGTCCATTTCATCCACCTGCTACATGTCTTGACTCTCCGTGCTTAGAGCTTTGTCCCATTCATCCTGTGCTGGAAAAAATTGCAGTCCGCATCACTTTCACTTGGCTGAGCCCTTGGTCATCTGTCATGAACACTGAGATCAGATGCAGTGAAGGGGGGGAAAAAAAAGGGAAGGGGAGGAAAAAGGCCGTGCTCCGTCGGCAGCCAAAAAAACCGCGGTCCAGCGCTGATCGTGATTATCGACGAGGAATCCACTTCAGTCAAGTGGATCAATGCATGATGAGGCAAATGAGGTCTAACAACTGGATAGAACCATTTTCTACATGACCTATTCACGCCACGGTTCTGCATCAATTACAGCCGACTCATTAGGACCCTGCGTTCGGTTGCGCTGCGTTTTTGAACGAGCGACTTCGCTCTCTCTCTTTTTTTTCCTTCTTCTGATTCATCTTTAAAGCGTCGGGATCCTTTTATTTCTTCTGTCACAAGGCAAAGTGGTTGACTGTCCTCATTAGTGTGATCAAGTACACTTGGAAAAAAAAAAAAAACATATAAGGTTCTCAGAGTGAAAAATGCAAGATGTAGTAAGGAGGCAGTGCCCCCTATGGATGTTCACTTCACTGAAGCGCTCCCTGATTCTTTTCACGGTAAAGACGAAACCACGCAAAGTCAATTATAAAGGAATCGCCTGTATAAAGGAAAATCATCTTCCACTGGCGATAAGGCTCATAGGAATGTCAGACACTTAAATACACAGAAATACACTTAAAGACGGGAAAAAAACTGTCATCTTAATCATTCACATCACACACACACACACACACACACACACACACACACACACACACACACACACACACACACACACACACACACACACACACACACACACACACACACACACACACACACACACACACACACACACATATATTGCATAGAAAACCCAGCAGTGGAATTTTCATCTAACTGTGTCTGCATTTGACAATTTATATTTAAAAGAAATATCCTGCAAAATGATGTTTGCTTTTGACTCACTTGACAAGTAAAAACTATAATAAATAAATATTTAAAAAAGAAAACCCATTATTTTGTTATAGGAAAACTTGAAAACAAAATTCAGCCAATGTAAGCTTAAAAAACTGCCCAATTTCTAGACTTGTTTCAAAAGTGAAGACATTCACGGCTTTCTTTTTTTTTTCCCGTCCGGACAGGAGAAGCTCAGACGTGTCAGAGAAAGAGGTTTGGTTGCATTATTCTGAAGTCTGACAGGTTAGGATTGGATATGAACATAAAAAGGAAACGCATATCACAGAATACAACACACTTTATCTTTGCCTGTTTTAAAGAAGCAGACACTGTTTTTTTTTTTCCTGAATCCTGACAGATCGAATCGGTCCGTTTCTTGATTTGCGTTTGGATGCTAAACAGAAATGCATGTATGTTATTTAACTGCTATATAGCCGACATTAATTATTCAACACAGAATAAAGACCTCTGAGGAAGGTGTGAATTAAAACATGTTTCTTGAAAATGTCATTATGAAGACAATATTAACAATACTTGAGAACACTGCACAATAACAAGTATTTACAGAGCAGTACAAACATTTTAAAGAAGCTTTAAGCTACTATTACTTGGCACAGAAATACCTTGTCATACCTTATGACCAGTGTTAAATGTAATGGATTACAGATTACAAATGACTCTAGGCAAAATCTACACCAATAGTGTAACTTTTCAATGCCGTTATAAAAGTAACGCGATTACATTTGATTACCTTTTGATTGCTTTCATTCGTCCACTAGGTGGCACTTTGAGTTAATCTAAGAAAAAAGGTTCAAAATCTTAGAGAAATTAATTATTTAATTTTTTTATTTATAAGTAAGTGTAATTTAATGACACATTTCTTCTCGGTAACTGTAACGAATTACTGTAACATTTATTTCGTAAGTTAATTATGTAACATGTAACTAGTTACTCCCAAACACTGCTTATGACATACCTTATTGTTACTGCTTATGAAAATCCTAATATACTGATACTAACTAAATTGAACTAACACTACAGACATGATTGTCCTGTGATTGGAACTCGGCCCTAAATGAGATGTGAGGCAAAGTAACAGGTGACAGCTAATCAGTGGCATCGAGTCGGAGATGTCTGATAAACAGGTGACATATTCAGAGCAGCACGAGGTTCAATGAAAGGTGTCTACTGTAACTCAAGAGTGTGTACAGAGATCAGCTTACTTGCCTTTCCTGTAGCATGCAGAAGCATAGATCTCAGAGATTAGCAACAGTGAGGAGCTAACATTACAAGAATAGTGGAACGAGCCTGCTAGGAGTGGTGCTTTTACACCTTCAGTATCGAAGTATCGAACACACTCAGATGTGCTTTTCTGATGTGCTCTTCTATCTATCTATCTATCTATATGCATGCTATATATATATATATATATATATATATATATATATATATATATATATATATATATATATATATATATATATATAATATAAATTCCTCAATGTTTGGGTTTACAAATAAATAAAATGAAAATACAAATGAAAATAAAAACCTGTTAAACTGATTTAGTTGGGAGACATTGTATCCAAATAAAAGACTACACAATTTATGTATGCAAGCTTAGCAACTACAAGAGGCTTGGCATCAGTCCTGGCATTTGCAATTCTCTGCATCGGTTCTATACACTTTTTTTTTCTTTTTTCTTTTGAAGACGCTCCTCTTCATGCAACAATTAATTATAACTTTGTATTGATACCATGAAGTAAACATGTTTTGCCAATAATAGAGAAAAAGGTGCGAGAGGTGTATAGGAAGTGACGAGATTTTTTTTTTCGCAGCTTTTTATAAAGCTGTAAATGAATCTATTATCAATTAATATGCAAATTAAAGACTTAAGTTAATTAATAAGGACTGCAATCACACACACACTGAAAATGTACTACATATAAACATCCACAAAACCTTGTTAAAATTGCAGGTTTTTTTTTTTATAATGTTACAAATGTTGCAACATTTAAAAATGACGTTAAATCTAATCTAAATAGTCTTAAAATAATCATAATAATAATACTACAAGAAAACAAAAAAACAACCCCTTAACATGTAAGATGCCATGCATGCTGTGTGTGCTGCTTTCAGACAATGGTTCATCTATTACATGGATCTAGGAATGAAGAGAAACCCTATAAGAACAGATGGCGTTTATTTGTTGTTATTTTTAAAAAGTTTACTGACACAGCAACATGATACCATCATCAGTATAATACGGTTAATTCCTGTATAAATCCACATTCCCAGTGATTATAGGTTTTTTTTCTTTACACTTTATGCAACTAGCGTACTATAATTTATTTTTACTCCTCCTATTTCTCCATAAAATGTTTCAGATTGCTAATTGTTAACTTATTTTTAATATCTTCTGTAAAAACATGTATTAGCCCAAATTCACCCAGGATTATATATCCGTACCGTATAATATTATACCGAGTGAATACCTTTATTCAACACCATAGGATTGAAAATACTAGTATATTCACACATATATAAATATGCACCATGTATAAATGAAACATCCAGGTTGAATGAAATACCGGAATTATAGACTCCTCTGCATATATATATATATATATATATATATATATATATATATATATATATATATATATATATATATATCTTATATATAGATATATATATATATATATATATATATAGTTTGGTTGGCTGCTTATCCATTCCAGATTGTATCCAGCATATGAACGCAAAACAAGCTGTTAACACTAATTTGGTCTCTCATGGTGTCTGTTTGATCCATGAATGTTCCCCAATGGAAAGGGCGAATTGAAGGACCCAGATTGTTACACTTCACATAGATAGAAAATGGTCTCTGTGGTGATCAGGAAGAATCATAAGAACTGGCAATCTGTTGTGGCTATCTTCAAAAGAGCACCATGCACCCAGTGTGGCATCTACCGAATAGTGGCGTAAAAATGCCATCTGTGTGTTCAGACAGTGTCCGAAGCATTACCTCTACGGACATGAAGATTTTTTAATTATCTATTTATTTTTACTAACAAATCCAAAGAAGCCTGATGAATATTGGCAAGACGTTGTGTGGACCGATAAAAGAAAGATAAAACAATCTGGATCAGATGGAGTTTGGGCTTATGTGGTGTGGATCTGGCTAGGACCATCACAGGTCGCTGCGAAATGGCAAATGTGAAACATGGAGGAGGAAATCTGTTAATACGGGGTTGCGCGAGTTCAGCAGGCATTCAGGAGAGATGACCTTTACTGATGGCACAGCGAACGCTACTGTGTTCAAAATACTAAATGAAAAGATGATTCCTGAGATGATTCTCGCAGGGAAAATAATAATTGAAACGAGACAACGATCCTGCAAAATAGACACTCCAGTGCTTTAAAATGCATAGAGAAGCATCATCTGGTCATGTATGGCACCGCAACCAATCACATAAAGGAGAATGGCGTAAAGCACATGTGTAACCAGCTGAGCAAATTGTTGCTGAGGAGAATCATCTGTAAAGAATGGAAGTACATCTCTCCACAGATGTGTGCATGACTGCTGCCATCCTTCACTATATTATCAGAAACAATGGTGGATGAACAAAATGGTAAAAAGCGTAACGTGAACTGATGCAGTTTCTTTTTATCTATTCATTACAGTTATTTTCCTCAGAAGACATGATTTAAATATCATTATAATTAGTATAATATTATAATATTTCTTGTTATGAATCAGAGGTGTTTCACGTTTCCTCACGTCGGTTTTTAAAACGCTCAATTTGGGGGAAGAAACGCAAAACATGTAATTGCTTGTCATTTTAAGTCTTATTATTATGTTATTTGGTTTATTATTCATTTTATACATTTGTATTGAATACATTTAAAATTAATTTAATAGGAAAAAAAAACTAATAATTGACTTTATTTCAACCCCATTCGGATAATGTGCATATGATGTTTACGGTTAATATACAATTAGATTTAATATTTAATCATTTTCAAAACGTATATCAGCAAACTGGGGGCATGGTGATCGGTAAGAGGCGCACTATTAGCGGACGAGTCTAATCGGTGCTGTGATCAGTGCGTAAAAAGGATTCGATTCTGTATACCCGGTAAACACCCCTATTATTAAACGAACACAGGCCTTAACATTATATAAATATTTACTACACCATTACTGTGTTTCAACAATAAAGAAGTGTCAGGTGAAACCAGATTCGCCCTCAGGTACTAAATATATCCGAATTAGCCTGGAAGTGTGAAACTGTCACACAGAGACAAAAGTATTTATCATACACACTTAATGTGACATCATGGAAAATGTCTGTTCCTGCGATGAAATGAAATTCCTCACATTCGTAATAATATCCAATCAAGGTGTGTTTTGTTTTACTGCGCTAGTATAAATGTATAGAAAATGACGTATGTAACCAATCACAATGTCTTCTTTCGACGATTAAACGGACGGTACTCTATTTCTGAATGCTTGCGAGACAAAACATGCATCTTATCTGCGTTGCGAGTTAAGTTACACTTACATGTCTCTATATGAGACTCTTTATGAGACCGATAATGCAGACAGTCCTTTTCTTTCTTCCACAGGTGTGGAAAAAAAGCCAGTCTTTAAGACTCATTCAGACACCGAGTGTGGCATTGAATTCCACATAATGTACTTGAATGTTGTACGATATAAAAACTTACCCATTCCTTGTCTGGTGTATTCATCTGCTTCACGGTGTACCAAGTCGGCCACACAGCCTCCGTAAGGCAGACGAGCATCGTGCTCAAACGCCTTGAGCGTCTCGCTGGAGCTGTACGATTTCTGAGTGGGCACATCCAGCGTCGAAGTGGTGAACTGGAGCTCTTTGGCACACCGGTTGCGGGTCAGAGAGCGGTGTCTGCGCTCCTTCAGGTCCATGGCTACAGTAGCCCCTTCTAGACGAGGAACTCCGAGCAAGTTGTTTACTCTTTCACCTACACACGGGGAACACGAGAGATGAAAAGCGTGAATGTCGGATACAGAAAAAATACGCCGCAGAACAGCATTACCGTAGCTCTAACAACTCGGGGGATTGTTCTTTTTTTATCGGAGGAGATCCTTGGAGTGATGGCTTGATGATAACAAGGCGCTTGTTATCAACTCGGGGTGGTGGAGAAAACGACATGGGGGTTTCACACGTCTCACGTTCTTTATTAGGAGCAGAATGAAGTGGCCATTTTTTTGGAGAACAGGGGAGAATAATCACACATGCCTGAGCCTACTACATTTACATTCACGGTATTTGGTCGACGCCCTTATCCCAGACCGATTTACGACGGAACAATCGAGAGTTAAGGGCCTTGCTCAAACACCCACTAGTGGCACCTTGGTGGTGGGATTTGAACCTGCAATGTTCTAGACCAGGGGCCTTATTCTCACCATGCTAATTTAAGGCATGGGTTGTAGCTCATGCGCTGGGTTACTGACCGGAAGGTCAGGGGTTCGAGCCCCGGTATCACCAAGCTGCCACTCTTGGGTCCTTGAGCAAGGCCCTTAACCCTCTGTGCTCCAGGAGGCGCTGTATTATGTCTGACCACACGCTCTGACCCCAGCTTCCAAAAAATTCTTCTTCAATTTAACGGCCGCACTAACATAATGTCCCTGATACACCTGGGGGCAGCTATGATGTGTTATCGACAAAATGTCATCCATGGAACACGTCCTACAAAACCATACACCATGAAGGAGTCCAGAACTGACAGTAATTAGACAATAATTAAAAGCAACTTGAACTACACCAGTAGAGCTTAAGGCATGACAGGTGGTGCACACAATGGCGCGCGCAGACGCAACGCTATTCTTAGCACAGAACCTTCGATGGATTAAAACTGCGATCCGATCACAGGGAGAAGAATCGTCATCTAAGGGTGCGCATTCATATATGAAACACGTGTGTGCGCTTGAATCCATATGAATAGGACCCAGGTGTGTTTATTCCCTCAACCAGGTTGATTTCAGCAGGTCAGGAGAGCAATTGCGCTTGGAGGCAGATCAAAACAACAAATCGAAACCACCTGAACAAGCAGGAGTGTTCTCACACCACTTCGACGCCAACTTGCCTGGTGGGATTGCATTGGAAATCTGATTCAATCCTGAAATTATCAAAGGAACTCAACAAAATACTTTTATTTCTTATGTTTGTTTGTTTGTTTTTTTGTAAACAGACACACACCCAAATTTCACACTTTTCACACTTTTAAGGTTCAATCCTGAGCTCTTGCTGAGGGCTGCAGCTATTAATTAATCGATTAATCGAGAAATCGGATGAGATGAACATTTTCTTTATTAAAGATCAATACTAAATATATCAGATAAAATAAGACAGCTTTCTTGCAAATAAATTTTTTTTGGGTTTTTGTTTATTTTTTTTATTTATTACATTTTTACTGCTAAAATGTAAAAACTAACCCTATTTAATTGTCACGTTACATCAAAAGTCAAATACAATAGTATGAATAAAATATACAATTCTATTCCAGATTACTTTCAAATGGTAAACGCACTATATGGGGTTTTCTTTGGGTTTTAATTTGAACTTTCGTTTTCTTTGTCTTGTTTTCTCATTTTGTTTTTTTTTTTAGTTTTACATTTTTACTGTATATGTGCAAAGCACTTCGGAGTTTATCGAGTGGTGTGGCAGTAAAAATGGCCCGTGGAGAAACATTGCTCCACGTACAGTTAAATAGACTAAACAAATAAATAATTTCCCTCCATTCTTTTTTGTATTCAGATATAATATAGTGTAACACTTTCCGGCACTTTTTGAGAGTCAGCAACAGCTGAAATCAAATTCCTTGTGTGTGTAAACACATTTGGCCAATAAACCTGATTCTGATCATCCAAAGCAGGACTACATGAATATGAACGAATGGCAACCAAGCCAAGAGTGCATCCGACACTGTATCTTGATTCTTTTTGTGTTTGTGTGAATGTGTGATCCTCTCTAGCTAGTGTACTGAATGTGTGGTTCAAAGCAGCTCTGTCTATCCAAAAACCCATTTTCAACAGACAACATGGAGTTGATTCCAGAGCCAGACGTTTGATCTTCGCACTTTATCCACCAAAAGAAAAACTCGCAGCTCTCAGCCAGCGAAAAACTGGCACTGGTGCGGTTTCACCAACATCGCAAGCAAAGAAGGAGCACAGCAACGAAAAAATAGAGAGAAAAAAAATCACTATGGATAAATCTTATAATACACACGATTGTTGTTATGCTTAGGACGTAGGATTTAGCCTAAAAAGAAGGGCAGGGTCTCAAAGATATCGGTATACTGTATGGTGGATTAGAAAGTCATGACGTTTGATCAACCAATAATATAAAGAAATGATCACTGCTTCAAACACAAAAAAGTAAGTCAAAGAGAGAGAGAGAGGAGAGGGAGAGAAGGAGAGAGAAGAGAGAGAGAGAGAGAGAGAGAGAGAGAGAGAGAGAGAGAGAGAGAGAGAGAGAGAGCAGATTGTCGTCAACACAATGCAGCAGATGATGCTTTTAATAAAGATTCATTATGGGAATACTCCAAGGTCAGTTTGAGATCTGCTGGCAGCGGCCGGTGAATAACTGCAGACGTTAATGTGTAAAAGATGCCATTAAGGCATGAAGAAAGGCGTCCGTAAGGAAAGCCGCTAATTATTCTTCCCGGATATCATTTCTGTAAATAAAAAATAAAATAAATAAACACACGGCTACGCTGAACTAAATACGGAGTGCCTTTAAATGAGATAAAATAGGCGAGCGAGCCGTGTTTCTGCCGGGCCGGTGGTGTCAGGAGCGCTTGCACGTTGAAGCCAAGGGGTCTTTTAAACTCCAGTTGAAAGGAGTGTGATGACATGCTGGGCTTTTGTGAGTGTCGAGGGTGCTCGAGTTGGAGGAACGGCGAACGGCGCGGTGACGAGGCGGTGGGATGAAGTGAGATGGCTTGCAGGAAAACCAAATCAGCACGAAAAAAAACCCCAAACGGCGGCGTAACCAGGTCACTTCTCCGATCCACTCCAGACAGAGGAAGAAAAGACAAAGCCTAAGGGTAGGAGCGAACTGGAGCAGTCCTGCAAATGCTCTCCCATTCCGTTGATCCAGCCCGGGAGAACGGGACAGGAGAGCCGGCGCGAGGGAGAGATGGTAAAATTTAGGACAGCAGATCAATCACTGAGCTCAAGGTTAATGGTAACTGGCTTCTGGCATGAGGGAAGCATGTGTTCACACACACACACACACACACCCACCACACACTACACACACACACACACACACATAACCCAGTATCATTCCCTGTATCTGGTTCTTTAATTCTTTACGCTTACATTCTTTAAGTTTCTGACTCGACGGCAATGAAAGTATTTTATAATGTAAAATCTTTATAATAATCAACCAGTTCTACAGCACCGGTTAATGGTTCTGCACACACACATATCCTCCATTTACTGTCAGAATTAAATCTTTAATTTTATCGTCATGATTTTCTATTGTTTAATTTTATCGTTAAAATTTTATTCATTAATGTAAAAAAAAAAAAAAAAAAAAAAAAAGAATATGAATATAATATTCGTTAATGTCAAAAAGCAACTGCTTTGCACCAATGGTTATATACTGTTCTAGTTTTGCATCGCACTGTCGTTGTGAATTAGCATGTGTTTTTGCAGTAATAACTGTAACATCAATCATTTGAACTCGACTCGAAAATACTCCATGTATAACAGCGCAGTAATCAATGCAAATGATATGATTTGAAGTTGATCAAGTCTAATATTAATTAGTCTACTTCTGCATAAATTTACACATGCTTGGGAGCTCGAGAATGGAGATGCATTTTTTATTTATTTATTTATTGCAGGAATACAGGAATTTCATGAATGCAAAATATCCCAGTTTTAATTTTACAAATAAATCCATTCGAATGATTAGCAAGGTCTAATGTCAGTGCCATGATTAATATTTGGTCGTGCCAACAGGGCGAATAATGTGACGTGTTTTACAAGTGTAATACAACAGGGTAAAGTGTTTTCAGTGTTGCCCCTGCAAGGAACAGTGAGAGTAAAAAAAAAAAAAAAGGTTAAAAAAACAACAACAACAACAAGTAGGATTGTATTTTCAAAGAAAATCATATCCAGCTCTAGTCATGCAATATGTATTAAGAAAAACACTTAGTTCTTGATATTAGTCTTGAGTGATGTCGAGACGAAATAATCACCCGTTGTTCCTGCGTCCTATTCCTCTCCAGACATCATAACCAAAAATACAGAAAAATAATCAGGAACAATCCTAACCGCGGCATCGAGTCTCTGACTCGAGCTCTCTTGTACGCGTCACTGAATAACATCCACTTCTCTAATCAGACCAGCGCCAAAAAAAAAACAAAAAAAAACCCACACATATTACCTGAGACATCTAATATAATAATGGCCAAATTAACAACCCACAATCGCAGCCGTGGCTCGTAGCAAAAAAAAAAAAAAAAAAGAAAAAATAATAATAATAATAATCACTTTATTCCCTACATGTAGACCTGCGTATAGCATATAATTCTAAACCTGCGTTTGAATAATATATCAATCAGCATACAAAGCCCGTTATCACAAACTGCAGAGCTTAAGAATAAACAATTTTGTGTTGGTCCTCTGTGGCACTGTAAAATTACAGCCTTGCTGACATGTCGCCTGCTATGAGAAACTATTTTCTTACGCTCGTGATGGATACGCTTTTGAGGTTAACGCTGTGAATTATCCCACTGATATGTTTTGGCTGCCGGCTTTGCTCTGGTCCCACTTTAATGATAACGTATAGTTTCGGCGTGTGATGAAGGCTCTGCGACAGGAAAAGACAACACATTTTTATTGTCTGTTTACACGTTTTTGGCTCCAGTGCAGATCGCTTTCACAATACAATCTTGTACTAGTCGACGCATTGACTACGACAGCATACATAGTAGAGATTTTTATTTAGATTTTTTTTTTTCCCGAGAACACAAAGAGATGATATTGATATGATCTTCGGAATCGTCTCATTTATAATTTCAAGTTAAACGCTACAAACCTTTTCTGCCAATAGCTTTATGCCAATATAGACTTCCACTATATGTGCAAAAGTATTGGGACTACTGACTTTTCCAGCAATATCCAAATGTTCCAAATGTTCCAGCATGATCCTGAACAAGTGCATTTCCAAGAAGATGGGTTGGTTTAAATAAAAAAAAAAAAAAACATCTTGGATGCAAACATATACCAACATATCATTTAAAATTGTAGAGCATATTTTACTCTGTATAACTGCTTTGGGTTAAAAGTGCTTTAGAAATAAGATTGAATTGCACTAAACAAATGCCCCTGAGGCTGAAAGTTCACAAACCTACACACTACTGGAACGTCTTCAAAGAAGGCTAGAGGTTATTAAATGAGCAAATAATGTTCTTTTTTGTGTTTGTTGTTTGTTTATTTATTATTTATTTATTTATTTTTACAGAGAAATGAAGATAAGCCTAAGCAATTTATTTTGCGAATCACCAAAACGGAGATCGGGTCTCTGTACACTGATGAGAGTGGACACTCGAGCGTCGTGTTTAAATGGCCTGTTAAAGACGCATTAACAAAGAGAAAATTTAGTCACCGGAGGTGAACAGACTGAATAATGGGTAATTATTTCCCCGCTGATGTAAGAGCAATTAGAGATTAGTTGAATAACGATTCGATGATGAGACTCGCGTTTGAACGTCGCGAGTGACTCTGGGCTTGGGTGAGGATGATGTTCTTGAGGAAAACAAAGTGCGGACGTGTACCGTAAACCTGGACTTGTTTTTACATAAGTAGGTCAGGTTTAAATGTAGAAGTAGGTGATGCAGAAGGAAACATTAAAACGCAATCACCATTTGTGAGGAACCAGAATGCCGGAGCTGTGAATGTGTGAAATACATACAGTACGAGCTCCTTCTCTGAGATGCAACTAACAGAATGACACAGGATGTCTGGATTTGATTTGTAGGGGGGGAAAAAAACCCATAGCAAACACACACATGTGTTGCTGTTCGTGCCAGAAACTACCAGTACATTTATAATACCAGTCTAAAAATGCGTCCTAACAATATCTAATGTTAACGCTCACGTATCTTTCTTGTAACATGCCAATAAAGCAGAAACATATATCACTTTTGTAACTGTATTAACATTGTGTATGTACGTGTTAAAATATTCCTTCTCTTCTCCACTTTTTTTCTTCTTTGCTGCACTTTCTGTTTGCACGTTATCTAGCATCAGGAGCACAGGAGCAAAGGCTTGTGCATTAATTTTAGCACGGAGGACACAGAGATTTATCTTAAGAGGAATTAGCTGTCCAGACTGCACACACAAAAAAAAAAAAAGGAAAAAAAAAAAGGAGAAAAAAAAAACACTAAGGCAACTAATGCCTAATTGCATCCTACTGGGACAAACTGCTCACTCGCCTTTCAAAGCGGGAAAAATAGAGGGTGGTAGGTGTCTTTCCAGCGCGGAGAGGAAGGAATACAAGACGGGCTTATTTGCCAGCGTGCTCATCTGCTGCCATTTTTATATCTGATATTAATTACCCCACTTCCCTTCTGGCTTAGACCGCAAGAACAAATGTGAAATTGTGTCACGGCGTTGCTGGTGTGCGGAGGTGGAACGCTGAAGCACTGTGTGGCCTTCGATTGAGATTTTAATGAGTGAATCCTCTCCCGGGCAAGGGGTCATTAATCAAACCCAATATGGAGGTGCAGTCGATGGGGCAGTGTCTGGCCATGGCACTCCTTCAGCTGGAACAAGACGGCCATTTTGAGTCCAAATGAAGAGCGGTGCCAAGCCGTAACCAGGTCTACAGTGTGATTAGGCGTCATCTCTCTTTCTCTCTCTCTCTCTACCTGCTCCCCAGGGAATCTACTCTGTGTCGCATATTGTTCAAACAGACACTACGATATACAGCAAATACATCCCGGTCTGCATCATGTTATCAGAGACGTCAATGATTTAGAGTGGGTTGAACATTTCGGTGCATAAATTGTCCAGACTGAGGGGTGTGTACGACTGAATATCCTCATAAATCTCTTTAATTTATTGGCTTGGAAATAGACGCAAAAAAAAAGAAACAAAGCAGTCCCAAGTGCATGGAAGCAGATTACGCTGTTTGTTTGTTTGTTTGTTTGTTTTTTTTTAGATAGTCTGTAGAACAATGGGAATACCAACGCCAGCTCATACTGGTTAATTACTCTATATGAAGAATTATCATTAAGGTTTTGTCCAAAAAAATGTTGTCCAAACTAGCGAAAAACACTGGTGTTAAAAACAAATCGATGCCCAAAAGTGAAATCCTTATAAAGATTTAAATGTTTAATGATCAATTAAGAGGAGGGAGGTGGGAGCTCAGTGGTTAAGGTCGCAGGTTCAAATCCCACCATTTACAAGCTGCCACTAGTGGGCCCTTGAGCAAGGCCCTTAACTCTAAATTGCTCACTTGTAAGTCGCTGTGGATAAGGGTGTGGGCCCAACACTGGAAATGTAAATTAAGAGACGTCAATTGAATGGAGAGATCGCAGGCATTCGTTTCTGACCAATCGTTTGTTTTGATTACCACTATATTCTTGATATTATGCACTGTGTATCATCTGTTCACAAGCATCACAGTTCTTAGAGCTTCTGTGCAAAAATATGTGGTAAAAACATACAGAGAGGGGGGAAACAACACATTAAGGTCTGATTCAAACAAACTAAAACATACATATGTGGCTCTGGTTCGTCTCGTCCTCTTTTCCTTACCAAAAACAAACAAAAAAAAAAAAAAAGGAGCCTTTTTTTAAGACTAATCTCAAAATCCACATTCATCCCAAGCTATGAACTCTCTAATCTGCCTGAGAAGAAAGGGATTTGAGGCAGTCAAATGCTCCATGCTGACATGTTGATGATCTGAAACCAGCTGTCACAGAATGGCACTGTGCTAGGGCCATGATGCAACTACACACAGTAATTAAAAGAGCAGCCACTATTGCAGAAACACCGAGACAAAGATCAAATCAGGTCCCAGAGGAAACGGTTTGTGACACCACTAGAGATTACGCCAGACCTGTACGTCAGTGCCTTGACATGGACGGGTGCGGGGGGGGGAGGGGGGGGTGGGGGAGAAAAAAAAAAAGATTGATTTCCTGTTGATTTAAATCGGTTTAAAAATAGTATCGCTCGAGCTCTTCCTGACATAACGGAGCCGACAGTGTTTTCTCGCCTTTAAACTTCAGCGTGAGAGCACATGTCGAAGCTGGGTGGGAACGTTCCGGAGTCGAGGCAGGATAACGAGGCTGACGCCTGCGACAATGGAGCAGATGAAGGTTTACGGGGTTGCGCTTTAAACTCAGACACGGTCGCAGCCCTATGCTCCGAGTGCAACCTTGACAAAAAAAAAAAACAAACAAAAAACTAAACAAAAAGAAAAAGTCAAAGATGTAGGGAACTTCAGTACTGGGGGGGGGGGATTACGGATACGGGAAGGTGTTACGACCTCCAGGTGGTAGCGGCGGGAAAAATTCCAGACGAATCAGCACGGAACGCAGCGTTATTAAAACAATACAGCGCTGACAGGCTCGCCCCGGGGAAAAGGCTAAAGATAAATAAATCAGTGTCACTGCTTGACATTCTTACCATCTGCTAGGTGAAGTATTCAAATTTGCAATAAATGCTACCGCAGAAATTGGTGATGCCGAGTAATTAGCTTCCTGACAGAGATGACGCGTGACAGCTCGTTATGACTTTTCCTAGTTTTTTTTGGGGTCATTTTTGTTAAAGCATCAGGAGCACACAAGCCCACTACAGTGATATTGCAGCAGTATTTAAACCCATTGTCTTCCCTGGGGGGAAAATGACAACTGTGATCAGGTTCTGTGTCCCCACTTCGCTGATTAAATGCCAACCCCCCCCCCAAAAAAAATGTCAGCACCAGTGCCAAGAGGAAGTCAGCTCGTATCTAACCTTCATCAGGTGAAAAGGACGCAGCTTTCTGTCATTCTAACTGGATACAATTACAAGATTAGGGTGTGTGCAGACGTCATGTGACAAAAGTAACATAAATGGATCTTGCTTCCGAATCGGAAATCCAATAGAAATTCATTAGAGTTTGAATTAATCCCAAAAGTGATTAGTTCTAAGAAAACGCCGGACTTCTTCTGCTTTAATTGGCTCGTGCAGACGTTAATAAGTGTCTCATGGGCGCTGGAAGAAATGGAGCAGGTCATTTGGTCAACAGGTGATTTTTTTTTTTCCTTTTTTCTTTTAAAGCACCATTTGCCAAAAATCCTAGCGGTCCTGTGAGACTGAATCGCTCTGCAACTCGTGACATCAATTTCCGAGAACAAAGTCTGAAAATGAAATAATGTCTAAGACGGAGCGAAGCGCTGGCTTTAAATGCTAAACCTTATCTGTATCATAAAGGTCATGAAAGTATAAATATCCACCTGGATACGCAAGTGGATATTATGAGAGTGTGAAAGTAAGTAAGCACAGCGGTTCACCTTTCGAAATGAGCTCGGAATGCGCATCGGCGCTTCCCCGTAAAACAAATTCCAAAGTCCGACCTCGGCAAAGATTCATTTTATGAACATGATCAAGCTGTACAAATATTAGGCCTGCTAGGCGTACAAACATTATTTGGACTATTTATCAGTGCTATAAGGTTTTTTTGCTACCATATGAAGTACACAAAGCAAAGCGTCCACTGGGAATGGATTCGCTCTGACGTTAGGGTTGCTTATAACTCTTTTGTGGTTCGAATGCCAGGCACAGGAACAATTTCTATCCTCCCTCATTGACAACTTACAGCATGTAGAAGTGCAGATTATGACTCTGGTCCAAGTACAGACTACACTTTATTACTAAAGTTAAAGTCTAGAGCAGACCTGGGCATTTTTACGGCCCCGGCCGGTACAGGCTTTCTGCCCGGCCCGGCGCGCGGTCACTCGCAAATAAGAAATGTACACCATGGGTGCTGTGCTGCCTTTGTTTTTAAAGTATTTCTGTACGGACGCATATGCAGGTGACAGATGTACACATATTTACATCCCCTTAAAATGTCAATTCATGCGGAAAAACTAAAGTTTGATACCGAATGCGGCGTTTTAACAGACTGCAAAATGAAAATTAGTTTAAGTGAAAAGCCGTGTGCTTAGTTTGTGATGTGTACAATGTAAAGAATTTTGCATTGTTAATTGCAAAACAACTGCTTAGCATTTCTGAATGTGTGTTAAAAGAAAATTACATTCTCGTATTTATTGTTTTGCTGTTTCTGACTTTTCTTTTGATTACCGATAGCATCATGAAAATGACATCGTTTACCGCTCTTTACAGGTGGAGAAAATAAATATCGTACATATTTAAACCTCAGCTCAGGATATTGTTGGTTTCGACCCTCGAACAAAGCTCAGGCTTTCTCATGTGGCCCTTTGGATAAAAATAATTGCCCACCCCTGGTCTAGAGTCTGGGCTCTGTCATAGTAGCACGCTGATAACTGGACATCACGTCATATTTATGTATTTTATCGTCATATTTAACATATTTTTGGTATCTAATGGACATGTTGAGGCTAAACAACCACCATATAGTGTAGAACAGACAAAATGATTATTCTTGCCTTCTGCCTTGCTCATTGTTATCTTCATAAACTAGCATCTGGCACACTCTGTACATTGCCTTCTTATTTATTCTGTATTGTCTCATATTGTCTGTACAGACTCGAGTCGCCTACAGCTTAAACTAAATTCCTTTAGTTAACACTAAACCTGTTTCTGCCTTTTCAAGGCTATATTGAAATAAATCTAAATCCCACAAAAGCCCTCTGCGTATGCTTTATGACCCAATGCAAGGCTCTGGAATATACTTCTCACTGCTACATTCGTCTCTATGCTCCACGGTGTACAAGGAGCTGCTGTTAAAATAAAGAGACGATAACAAAGGGTAGCATGTGTTGTTGGAGGTTCTGCAAGCTTGGTACTGGTAATCTGCTCTCCTCGGCTGTTATGGGTGTCAATACCATTATGTAGCTATGGAAAACAATATATTAATGCTAGTCAACAAGCACACGCTATAGATCTGTATATAAATGTTTTCAATGTTATTCTCTCTTTCTCTCTCTCTCTGCTAGTTGCCACTGGACCAAGACTTGCTCCAGGCACCGATAGAAATTCGGTTCCAGCTCTAATGATATAGTTCAGTGGTCGAATTAAGCATGGTAGATTTAGTATCATTAAAACAAGCATCTTCGGGAAGGAGTGGAATCAGGATTAAATGAAGGGTAAGTGAGAACGATTCCCTATCCATCTGTGAAGAATGGGAAAGGATTGTGGGCCTTCCCCAAATCGGACCACACTGGTTCATGCTTCAATAACGAGAGATCTAAGGAAATGAAGAGAGACATCAGATCCCAGAGCGCATAATTTAAATGTTATAGAATGTTTTTCATATTATAATCTTAAAAAAAAAAGTTTTCACTTACCTAAATTAATTATACAAAAAACATCTACTCACTTTATTATTGTTGATTGCATCACTATTCAAAATAAATGGCGAATATTCAATTAACTATTCATTATGTGACTTTTTTTTTTTCCTCCCCGGACCACATGTGATGTCCTATTTTTCTGTCCGGCTCAAAGCGCAGCAGGAAACAATGACAATGGAAGCTTAACCTTGACTGGGACCTTGGAAAGTGGCCGGACTGCTTGAGTGTAAAAGCATTTGACCCATAGCTATTACAGAGACGTGGACACTACAGGGACCTTCATTTGTCCCCGATCAGTGTAATCTAGTCCTATACTGGGAAACAAATGTGCATGCGTCTTTTAAAGATGCTGGAGAATATTACAGCCTCACCAGTACAATAAAGTCACACCGGAACTCTATAACAGTCCCTGTTGACGTTAAACCGACATCAGGAACACCTCCGTTAACAACGTGTGCTTTAGTGATTTAAAGTGCTTTAAAAACGGTTGTAGTGTCAGCAGAAGTTATTTTGGAGTGCTAGGACAAGTGGTTCTAACGGTAGCAGTACTAGTGCAAACCTGGGCAACGCGTATTAATGGAAATGGTTGCCGAAATGCCTCTTGTTACCCCCCCTTCCCCTCCCCATAGAGATCTGTTGGATTTTTATGGTCATTGCGCAGCCACCAGTCACAGGAGTGTATTAGTTTGCCACTAGAGCCTGCAGGCAATAGTGCTTTTTTTTATTTGCTTATAATGTCAAAGCATTCCACAAATGGCCGAGACCGGGGTGTAAATTGTGCATACTTACATTTAGGCAATTGACAAAGCTCGTTACAAACAAAACAGGGCCTCAATTCATTCTGAATGGACAGAAAATCCACTGTCGGGAGAGGTACGGGCGAGAGTATGGGTGGTTGGGGGGGAGTGTGAGGGAGCGGCGCTGTGAAGGTAAATTGAAAAAGAAAATGAAGATTGTACGTTGTGTGCTGGGGGTTTGTCGCATTACAAAAGCAAAACGCAGGTGAATAGATGCGCCGAATATCGTCGGTGCTTTTATTATTAACCTCCGTCTTTACTCGCTGGCCAGCAAATACGGTACAGGGTTTGTTTAAAGCGTTTCATTTTCCTCGTTTGTTTAGGTAAATTTCCGATGCGGCTCGTAATAAAGCCGCTTGCCGTCATCCCTGGATCTGCTTTATTATCTGCGCATTTAACGATGTCCTTTACATGCGGGTCGCATGGCGCAGGTGTGGAGCACAAAGGAAACATAACGTTGCGTCTTTATGATCTAAGACCCTGCCTTGTATGCTGTAAAGGCGTTGATGGCTCAACGACGCCCAACAAAGACTGATGATATGATTAAATCTGTTGCCTTTATGCTTCGTTTTTATGGACAATGTGGTTATCTTGGGAGATGAAGCGAGACTAGAGATTGTGCTGGAGTGTAATATCGGCATAATCAGCAGAAGCGCTATTGTCTGCACGTGCAAAAGCCTGAGATCTGTCCTCTTCTTTCTTAACCATCTGTCATTTTCACTCCGTTTGTTCCAGACGTCACTCACATCTGTTACCATGATCTCTCTCATCTATCTCTGGATATCAGCATGTTCCGGTGATATTTAATCCTCTGCGAGTTTTTCCCCGATACACTGTCTCCCTACACACTGCGTTTGATGGACTGGAAACATTTTTCTACGCTGTTTGTACTGTGTATGGGTAGCGGCCTGCGGGAAAACCCTTCACATGCACGCAGTTTGTAGGATATACTGTACGTGCAAGCTTAAAAACACTGATTTTATACCGTCGCATTCGAAATCTGCCAACCGCGAAATTAGAAGGTGAGATACCCTGGTTAGCCGGAATTAACTGGCTGATGTTAAAATATTATATGTTTCGAATGAGAAATGAGCTCGCCTTTGATTCATAGAATCACACTATCACGGTCTCCTCATTAAAGTCACTGGTTACTGGCTTATTTTAATTATGAATCGTCTTTGGTTCGCCGATAACCGTTTTATTATTTTACACATTGGAGCATTTTGTTTTTAGCAAATAATGCAGGTGCTATTTAATTGAACGCATCCTAAAACAGAATCACACGAGTCTGTGTAACACATCGGTGTGTTTTTTTAACATTTTGAGAGGCTGGTAGCACTGAATTTCACCTGCACTTGAACTAGGAATCTGTAGAATAACAATGCCTCTGTGCAGCTGCAAGATATGATGTACATGGGCTGGACAGCAAGATCTCAAGGGGGTGCTGCTGAAGAGCTCAGACCTCAACCCTATTGAACATGATTGGTTTGGGAATGCTGACAGTGTTCCTCATCCTACATTAGTATCTGGCTTTACTAACACCCTTATTTATTGAATGAGCACAAAAAGCACACACACACACATTTTTGTATTCATTCATTCATTCATTCATCTTCTACCGCTTTATCCGATCTTCCCTCGGGTCACGGGGAGCCTGTGCCTATCTCAGGCGTCTATGGGCATTAAGGCAGGATACACCCTGGATGGAATGCCAACCCATCGCAGGGCTCACACACACACACACAACACACATTCATACACTAGGGACAATTTTCCAAGGTGCCAATCAACCTACCGTGCATGTTTTTGGACCGGGAGGAAACCGGAGAACCCGGAGAAAAAACCCCTGAGACACAGGGAGAACATGCAAACTCCACACACACATGGCCCGAGACGGGAATCGAACCCGGATCCTGGAGGTGTGAGGCGAACGTGCTAACCACTAAGCCACCGTGCCCCACTCATTTTTGTATTATATGTATAAATATATTATATGTATAAATGTTTGAGTTATACGAGTTATATTTGTATAAAATTTGAATGGGATGTTAAAAAAAGGAATTATTATAGGCTGTCCCTATAAAACCCCTAAAACTCTATCCTTTGTTAAAGTTTTTATTACAGTCTGAATAATGTTATGCAAAATGTATGGATTCTTTTATCTAACTTTACTGTATATTTGATGTGTTTAGCTTTGTTGCATACTGACTATTCCTTGTCTTAAGGATTGGAAAAGCACAAGCGATCCTCATGAAGACGTAGAGAAAGAACATTTGCAGTTAAGTAATGTCAGCACAGATGAAGAATATAAAATAGGATTTGAGCTAATTATTCTTATATCCTACTCCCAAGTGAAGCCGCACTACATTCTTATTAGTGTAACAAAATGTCCTTGCAAAATCAGTATCCTGGTGCCTGGGGAACGAAGCGTCTGAAGAGCCAATTGCAATTTCAAGAAGTAAAACCTCGAGAATCTCTGTGCACTTAGGAAGACGACTGATGTATAAAGAACTGGGGAAAAAAGGGTAAGAGAATAGAAAGGTAGATAAAAACGTGTTTGATGACACGTGGAGTGTGCTCACCAAGGGAGCAAGCGTCCTTTATAAAAAGAAAAAAAAGAAAATGAAGATTATTTTATACTGTAGGTTCATTGTTTATGTGATGCACATTTTCCCTTATCCTCAAATAAATGTGTGCACACCACATTCTTCCAATAAATATTACATTTATTGAGAGGAGCTTCTGATTGGAAGGTCAGGGGTTTGAGCCCCTCAATCAAGCTCTTAACACTCTGTGCTCCAGGGGGCGCCGTATCATGGCTGGCCCTGGCGTCCTAAAAACAAGTTTTGATATGTAATGAAACAATTTCATTGTGCTATAATGTATGTGACAAATAAAGCCTCTTCTAAATAAGCGCTTTAAGGATTTGGTTTAGCCTTTTGTGCATTTTTTTAAATGGTTTTCGAGCTATTTAATTACAAATGTTACCTATGCTTATGCAAATCTCCAACAACAACAATAATAATAGCGATATGGAAAGTCCGCTGAGCACATATGCATCTCTACCCAGCACTGTCCTCTTATCGTTATTCTTCACGTGTTTAATCTCTCGCCTCTCACATTGTCCCTGTGGTTAGAGGATCTTGTCGTAAAGTGGTAAATACCCACACCTTTTCCTCGCGAGAACTTCTTGCTCGACTGTGGGTGTGAGATTCATATTAATACGAATTTACATGAATTAATATGATGCCACGAGTACACGGCAGTCTCGGATGCTTGCCTTTGCAAAGAAAGCTGAGGAAAATGTTGCAGGGACTCGCAAGTGACAAATATCTCAACAAATATAGTCGAGGTAGGAAGGAAGGAAGGAAGGAAGGAACTGAAGGGCTGAAGTCACCGAATTATTCAAATAAAAATCATTACTACTGAATACTGAATGAATGAATGTAATTGAATGAAAGAGTTAATGACTGAATTTATAAATACATTCATGCCCTTATCCATATGGACACACAAAAATGGCTTCAAGTCTAGCTCAATGAACAAATCAGCACTGATTCCCTAGATTACAAATTTACATCACTATTAATTATTATGTATTATTGAGATTATTATTATTATTATTATTATTATTCCTTTGCAGTAATAACATCTAAAAGTTTGTGGACCCTTGACCATAATATTCGTGTATCTACTTTTTGGGGAGATTAGGGAACAACCTATGTTCCAATAATTTTGCCCATTTAGCATATATACTTTCCTTCACTTATAACTAGCGACCAGCAAATTTTATTTATTTTTTATAGAAAAAGTACACATTAAAGTTACAGCATATTTTCATAGACTTGATTCCTTATATAATAATAAAAAGAATCATTTTAATGCAAAACACATTTTGCATTAAATTAATGGTCTGTTGTTTTACATTTAACGTCCTGATTTTTGACTCTGTTCCTGTTCACTTGCGTTGTAACATAGATAGATAGATAGATAGATAGATAGATAGATAGATAGATAGATAGATAGATAGATAGATAGATAGATATCTATTATCGATCTATCTATGTACTCTCTCTCTCTCTCTAGCTCTCTCTCTCTCTCTCTCTCTCTCTCTCTCTCTCTCTCTCGCTCTCTCTCTATCTCTCGCTCTCTCTCTCTCTCTCTCTCTCTCTATCTCTCTCTCTCTCTCTCTCTCTCTCTCTCTCTCTCTCTCTCTCTCCAAAACACAGCTTGTCATTTTACCTCGAATCTCCTGAAGACTTCCCCATGCATTCCATGAAAATTTAAAAAGCACCATTACAGTTAGTAAGTGTTGACACCTGAGGGAGGCTCTCACACTAGTAGTTATGTCCAAAATAGAGCACGGTTCTCATGAAAAATTGGTAATGTCACAACGCTACCAAACCCGAGGTGTTCTGAGCTCGCTCGCACTGGAATCCTGCCGCAATTCCGGTAGTCGCGGATGCAACTTGCGCCACGTGACGCACACAAACTCCAAGTGTGCTTCACTGCAAATAATCGCAGAGAAATAATCAGAAAATACGGTGGGTCGAGTTGTGTTCTCTCTTCTTGTTTGTCATGACGTAAGGTGAACGCCAAGGCAGAGGGGTTTGACAGAAGCAAGTGAGTCGTTGCTGCTTTAGGAAGAGCCAGGAAAGATTCAGATCGCAACAAAGGCTTTCGGTGTGAAAAACACCTGAGATTTCTTCTTCTACATCTCGTAATAAAAAATAATATATATTATATTATAATTATATTATAATAGACCACGTTTGATTACTTTCATTTGTCCACTAGGTGGCACTTAAGGAAATGAAACATCCTTGTGAGACCTCCTTGACTTTCTTTGGGATTTGTAATTCTTTAACATTTTCACCAGTAACTGTAATTTAATGGCACTATTTTTCTCTGTAACTGTAACGGATTACAGTTACGTTTATTTTGTAATTAAATTCTGTAACATTGTTACATGTAACTAGATTTTAAAAAAACTATTAAAAGGAATCAGGATCATATTTTGTTCTGAAGAGGTTAATTATCTTTTGAGTGTTTTTTTTTCTTTTAAATCATTCCGAGATGAATTATCATACAGAAAAAAGAAATGCTGTTTATTTTTTTAAAATAAACTAATAATTCCCTGTCTGTTTATGCATTGTTAAATGTACTGAACATTCTCAGAACATAATCATGTTCGTGTTAAACGCCCTCATAGTGCTGAGCTTTGTCGACTGTAAATATAAAACTCTTGACAGTACTTGACAGGTCAAGTCAAGGAGGTCTCACAATTTCTCCTCACCAAGATAGAAACATTTTAATAAAATGGTCAGGCACAAAACAGCTTATTGTGACTTCTGTGATATTGTTCTCAGCAACTAACAAGCATTTACTCCGAGAAAAACAGCACAGAAGGGGGAAAAGTCTACTCAGAAGGGAGGTTAGTTGTTAAGGTTTTGCTCTCTCTTATGGCGTCTGCATTGAATGGCTCAATCTAGCTTTCAGCTACGAAATGCAAACACAACTATGCAGTGAATAAAATGATGCTGTGATCTACACACTCCTAAATAAAGAAGGGTCAATATTATTTTCGGCTGCACTGGGTAATTTGCTCACACTAGGGAAATATTATCACCTTGCTGTTCTTGATGTCCAGGAAAAACACAGCACCAACACAAACGCAAACACACACACACACGCATACACACACACACACACACACACACACACACACACACACACACACCACACTCACACACACACACACACACACACACACACACACACACACACACACACACACACACACACACACACACACACACACACTGTGAAATCCTTTACACATTTTTGCTTGTCAGGACATTGCATGTCTTTCAGTCTCAGTAAATGCCTCGGGATCTACCTTCAGTGCAGTACTAAGCCTCATAAATACTGACCATATCAAGCCACCACACCTCATTCATCACCTTGTACAAGTGAATCATTGCCCTATCATCCTTAGACAACTGGAATAAACACAAACAATGTAATCTTCATGAGGACAAAAAGAAAATGGCCTTGATGTTCACACGCACTAGCATTATATTTAAAGAAGACACTCTTGGTCAATGATAGAGTGACGAATCATGCCAGATGTTGTGATATAGAGGTTATACTTAACACAGTTTATTATTCGGGCAAGAGATGAATGAAGCATGAAGGCATGTGAGTGACAGAAAGAGTGGAAAGATAACACACTGGTGTGTTTGGTTGTCCTGTAAGTAATAAAGTCCCAAAGAAGAACATTTTATGAGTAGCATTTGTATATATGCAGCATGCACGTGGCTGGGGCAAAGGCAACCTGAACCCACCAAATGCACTGGAGCTAAAAGGAAAATCGCAGGATATCCGCAGGGTGGGTTGATGTATGGACATGCGCCTAAGTAAGACATTGAGACGTTGCAGAAGCTGTTGTTAAGTGAATGCTAAGCAGGCGCTGGCGCGCATAAGGAAGGCCGTACGAGAAGGTGGGAGCTAATGGCAGACATTAGTTTTGAGATCTAGACACTAATGCACCACGTGTCAGATTAAAGAGAAATTTATCAGCACAGGTAGCTATCAGTAGATGGGGAATATAGTGATATCCCATTAGATAGTTATTATGGGTGTCCTGCATTGTCTCAGGGTAATATTACCCTGTACTTGTTTAAAGATTTAAAAGTAAACCGGACAGACTTTGATGCAAATAATTAAAAAAAAAAAAGTTTCACCCTCCGTGGAACAATTATCCCCAAGCCTATTCCAGACTTCTTATGCTTCTTACCTCTATAAAAAAAAAGTGCCACAAGGACGGTCTGTGTAACCACGCTGGGTTTGTGGTTCTGAAACCTGTGCTCTGCTCTCCAGGGATTCTTTGGTGGCAGGCCCGCACAGCAACCCTGGCACCGAGGCAGGCTTTCGCAGGCCGGATTTGCACACATATCTGGCAGGTATTATTGTTCTAGACTCACTTGGTGCCATGCATGAGCCAGGTTGGTGGTGAGTTACAGTACCTCATATCCTGGCTCAGATGTACCACGGCAATGAGGAAGACCTAGCGCTGACCCTGCTACCTGCACAGTGTTATATTAAGTACCGCATGCACCACACGTGCTGCTCGTCTTTATATTCAATTCTGCTTTCAGTGCTCCAAAAAAGTATATATTTTTCTTTTTCACCTACAGTAGTTCTCTTAGTGACACCTGCATTATCAGACTCATTTTGAAGCCATTGTTTAAGCTGTAGTTAAGCATGGCATGGTTCAGGGACGGTGACTAATTGTTAGACCATAAACAGCACTTTTGGAGGACAATCTCAGCAAAATACGCTCCTGGATCACTGATTTCAACAATCTTAAACCTAGTCATTAAATTCCTTTACTATTACTCAGATTGATTTCTCGGACTCCCTGTTATGTTCCTAACTACTAAGCACAGAGGACGTCCCATTCCAAACCTGTGTCCTTTAGACAGAAGCACATAGATCATGTGTGTCTTCAGCTTCTAGGCACTGGGCTGTTTAGCATGGCTTGACTAACCAATTGTGAAAGGACATGAGTCCAATAATTAGAAAGTCTCACATTCACTTCACATTGTGGTTATCGGGAGAATTGGAAGGCCAACTGCCCATGGGCAAGATCTCATTTTCTGGCAAAGGTACATATACACCAATCAGGCATAATATTATAGCACAATGACTGGTGGCGTGATTATCTCTTCATCGTGGCACCTCATTAGTTTTGTGGGATATATTAGGCGGCAAGTGAACATTTTGTCCATGTGTTAGAAGCAGGAGTTTGACTGGGTCAGGGCATTTCCAAAACTTCAGCTCTTGTCGAGTATTCCTGGTCTACACTGGTGATTTTCTATCAAAAGCGGTATAAGGAAGGAATAGTGGAGAGCCAGCGAATGGGCATGGATGTGCAACAAAGGTGAGGCAAACAAATGCTTTGTTGCTGTACTCAAGCATTACAGTATCAGTATTTTACTCCTACTTTTCTAGGCAACTTTTTACTTATACTCATTAAATTTTTACATCGTTACTTTAGTAATCTTACTGAATACTTGCTTCATATAATATATAATAAATAAATAGAAAGATCAAGATTTTACATACAAATATTCTCTGATTATGTTATCCGTATGAAAGAAGCTACCCGGGTATCACCTCATTAACCAAGGTTAGTTTGGTGTCCTATGATTAGCGTAATTTAAAACACTGTAATTACTTTAAAACTGTTTTAAGTATATTAAAACAATTTGTCTATGCCCATGTTGATTACAGTATTAAAAACTTAAAAGGTATTCATTTAAGGTACATTTTGAACAGACATGTTTTGCTTAAGTGCATATCAGAGTTCATGCTTCTTTGCTTTAATTTGAGTAAAAAAGTATTTTGGATGTTTTAAAATACAAGTATCTGTCCTTCTACTTAAGTGAAGGATACGTGTTCTCTTGCCACCTCTGCTGGCCAAGCCTCATTGATGTACATGGAGAACAAAAGCTGTCCCGTGTGGTCCGATCCAACAGACGAGCTACAGTGTCTCAAACTGCAGAAGAGGTTCATGCTGTTAATGCTTTACTATGCTAAATGGAAGCAATAACAGGCGGTCACAGGTGGTCATAATGTTATGCCTGGTCATTGGCCATAAAGTTATACATGGTCGGTGTACGATATATATGCAATATGATTTTCCTGCACAGATGTTTCAGACTGGCCTGCATAGTACCTAAATATTTTCTGCTATTATTTTTTTGTCAATGCCATGAAAATGTGCTATTACATCAGACATGTTATAAAGACAGAATAAGCTCTATAGCTACACAGAGTCATTACTTACCAGGTGAGAACTCATTCCTCATTTCATTTGTATGAATGCACTCTGGCCAATGTGGGCATTGGTTTCAAGTTCATCCCACTTCAAATATGATAACAGCTAAATTCTAAATGGCCCATAGAAGTGACGGAGCGTGTGAATGTCTGCCAATGGTGTTCAACAAAGGTCCTGCATCTAGTTGGACCTCAGTCTAGTAAGGTACCTCAGTGTCCAAGGCATAGATAATAATGAATGAATTAATAATAAATGAATGAATTAATGTATATGCTTAACTACTGATTTGCGGAACCTGCGTATTTTTTGTAGTAAATATATATATTTTCATTATCTAGACAACCAAATCTCTGAACTAGGACATGAGATTCATCAGCCACATTCTTTACTTGCCTCATTAATAATCACAGGGCAGACATAGCTGCTGAAAGAAGGCTGTCTAGAAAAACACAGGACGAGCTCTAAGTGGGCTCCGTTTAGTTAGTGTAGAGTGCACTGCTTTATAGTGGGCACATATAGAAGTTACCGGCTATGCCTATGCGTACCATCTTTCTGACAGGGAAACAATGTGCCCACGATCATCTCTTTTTCATGCAGCCTAGGGAGTGATGGGGGAGGATGCAGCAGAAAACAAAAGCTGAGTGAGCATGCTGATAGAAGATATCACCAAGCCCAATCATTAACTGGACCTGGGAGAGAGTGTAGGACAACAGCTATTTTACAAGATGTCTTTCTCACAATAACAACGTGTCATTAGGACGAATTGCAGATGCTATCCGGTGCAGATTGCTGATTTACACTTTAAAAAATAAAATCTGCAATTTTTTCACAGGAAATACGTTCCTGTATACTATAATAACTTTCTATATATGTGAACCTCAAAATATCAAAGCCATAATATTTTCTGTCGTTTAATTTGTTAGCAATATCGCTATGCTTGTTCACTATTACCATCTGAAAAGCCGCTGCGGGCCGTTATGATTGTAAAGGTAAATGTTTTGACTAGGTGTCTGCATCTTTTTTTTTTTTTTTTCCGTGAAATGTCAACACGCAGTCAGCACTATTACTGAGCCTGTTAGAGTCTCATAACCTGAATTCATTGTTGTGCCTCATTATCATTCAGCCTAAATAAAGCCATACGATTGCTGATCTGCAATGAGTTTCTCTCAGGCATGAATAACGACCTGTTTATAACACCGGTCCACCCTGCCGAGGAGAGACGGGGGCCTGATAGCGATGCAAAGTGTGGTGCGCGCATAATTGCGGTGAATATTTTATATGGATTTTCTTTCCGCACAGAAATTGTAATGTTCATGGACAAAGCTGCATGATTGACGACTTCTGGTTATAATGTAGGACGGTCCAAGGATGGCCAAAAAAACAAAAAACAAAAAAACAAAACAAGCATTGGCTGTGCCGTTTGACAGCGGTATGCAAATATCAGTGCCATTATCCATAATCTCTATTTGTATTTGTTTACTGAATTCAGATTTAAACCGACGTGTGCCAAAGGCATTTTTATGTATGAAGCCTATGTTTTTAATATGATGCCCATGCCACTGTAAGCAACCGGGAAGAAAAAAAAAGCACAGATAGAAATGACTGCACTATCAGACTGGTGTGTATATTCCAGTTGTGAGAATTTCTCAACCTCAGCTACATCACACAAGTTCACTATGTTCCTATTTATTTTCCAACAAATTCATAGGTGCTACCAGTAACCTGATGTAAGCCACAGCAAACCGAACCAGGCAGTTAAAGCTGAAATCCATGTAGTGTCACATGTTGATGTTGAATGTGGTCTAATTGCCCCACAAGCTTCATATCTGACTGCTTGTTTGCGGTCACATGAGAAGTAAAAGCCTCTTGCTCGTTTCCTTTTGTTTTATTGCATCATCCCGCATCCCAATCACACCTCCAGTCTCAGCGAGGTGCCTTGTAAAATTGCCCTTTCCGTCAAGCGTTCTGAAAATGTATAGAGTAGCACCTGTTTATCAAAGTAATTGCCCTCAGGTACATTAACTACATTCGTGACGCCTTAAATTTGCGGTAATTGCCGAAATTCGAGAGCTTTTCAAGAGCTTCCCTCGGCTCTTGTTAAACACTTTTCTCCGGTTGTTGTTACCGTTTCTAAAAACACACACATTCTCACACAACGGGTGTATTGTAAGACCATTTGTCCAGTCCACACATGGAGCAGATGGTGTTATTGAACATGAATTTACTCCACTGTTACACATTTGTGAAAAATAAAACACTTGTCTTTGCCATTCCCAACATATGGCACACTAATATGTTTTTGGAAGAATTATTCTTTATAAAAAAAAATAAAAAAAAAAAATTTAACAAAATAGGATTTAACACAATATTTGGTGTTAGACTACTTTACTGCATGAAGAAAAGTCCTACATCTATTCTGACACATTCTCCAGGCAGATAGTAAAACCCAGCGGAAGCCTTCAGCTCAATGTTCCATCCGTAACGTTCGTTCCGAGCTGCGCTAAAGCTTCCCACAGCAACCCTGCTGTCAGTGTGTACCCACATGCATCATTCTACCTAGTGCTATACACTGCCTAAACTGATTCGCTCTCATATATCTAGCTGCGGTGTTCTTGGAAAGCCGTCCAAGAACACGCATCCACATGCTTCACATGCTGACGCCTTCCGCACTCTACTTATAACGCGACCCAGTTCGGGGTGAATCATTTGCAAAGGAGAACATTTCGGGAAACACATGCTCGGATGGCCTCCGTGCCCTCGTTGCGCAGTTCGTTTTGATTCAAGCTGACACGTCACGTACGACAAATTGAAACAGCCTTGGGAAACACGACTTCAGGAGTTAGGGCTGTAGTCCTACTGGGAGCTGAGACAAGATTCTCAACTCTGGAACAGCAGTGGTGCTCTCCAATTACTGACGTTCTCCTGCACAGATCAACAGGGAGTGCTCCTGATACAAGACTGATCTGACAGATGCTCAGAAGGAAAGTGAGAGGCCAGAGAATGTCACGCCACAGTCATCTTCCTTTGCCTCCCTACAGACATGCTGCTCGCAGCTCTACCCAAAATTATTCTCTCCGGGATGGATGACAGGAACAAGAAAACAGGGAGAAAAAAATATAAAAAAACAGGGAAAGCATTTCAGTTTATGATGAGGAGAAGAAGAACTCTGCCTTTTCTTAATAGCTGATAAAAGCGATAGTAGAGAGAATCTTGGAATCTTATGTACTATTCAACCGGCATCGTATTTCCAGACGTACTGTGTGTCTGGTAGATAATGTCGCTGGAGGACATCTGGAGTAATTATCATCAAATCGCATAAGACAAGCAATCTCTAAATTTTTTTTATTTTTTTTTTTAACATTCATAATTCCATTTCAATACAAACTGATTGCTTTGTCCCTTATTATAGCCATTTGTTCTACAGCGTAGTAGGTCACACCATCATACCATACACTATTGTCGAAATAAGCCTGTATTAGGGATCCCTGGAGATTTCGTGTCTCTCACATCCATTTAAAAATCATCTAATGCATATGAGAACTCAGTCAGGACTTCATATTAGTTTCAGCGGGAGACGATGGAAAAGATCACTTCCTGAAGTGTTTCTTAGAAATAAAGCCATTAACCTTTCTTTGCACAGAATGTACTGTATATATATTACCTGGGATTATATATATTTCACAGAAGGTAAAATATGGTTCGAGACATGTGCACATACTCTCTGCATAGAATAAAGTCTGACATGACATTCACACAAAAATAAAATCCTAAGGAAATAGTTGCATTATACCCCAAAGTAGAAAAATATAGCCCGATCCCACACACACACACACACACACACACACACACACACACACACATTCCCAGTCCCCATTTGCTGCTATAATAACCTCATTCCCAGTCCCCATTTGCTGTTATAACAACCTCCACTCTTGTAAGAATGATGTTCCACTAGGTTTTGGAGTATGCTTGTGTAGATGTGTGTTCATTCTGCCGCAAGGGTGTTAGTAAAGCTGTGTACTAATGTAGAGTGAGGCGGCCTGGGGTGCAGTCAACATCCCAACTCATCTCTAAGGTGTTCAAGAAGGTTGAATTTGAGCTCTCTCTCTCTCTCTCATTCAAGATCTTCCACTCCAACCCATACAAAGCATATCTTCTTAGAGCTTGGTTTGTGCATTTTTTCAGGCTGTGCATTTTTTAACAGTTTGGGGAAGGATGACATGCGGTGTCCCAATACTTTTGTTCATATAGTGTGTGTTTTCAATTTTTCTGTAAATTTTCCTTTTTCCTGTAAATGTCAATACAAGTGAAATTACACCTAGTGGACGAAGACTAAGCCAAAACGTTAGGGCCTGCCCACCCTGACTCATTTCCATCTTGCATCAGAAGTGTCCTTTTTCGACAGCATTCCACCCTGACTTCAATCTATGTACAAATCCAGTGAGGAGAAAATTTCTCAGTGTTATGTGGGATAGTCACGGCTCTTACTCATGCCGATGGCTAGTCCCATAGCGAGCGGAGCAGCACACTAAAGTAAGAGGTGTATTTTTAGCATGGGGCCTTGAGCATTGCAAAGGCCCGACACCACACACACACACACACACACACACACACACACACACACACACACACAGATGCACAAAAACACAAAAAATACAGAGATATATGAAGGCTGGTTGTATTGCTGCCTGGACTATATTACCACATAAGTCATGTTGTATAGCCTTTCTCTATGGCAGTGTGTCAGGATGGATGGTAGTAAACTGTAAACTGTAGACGTGATCATGAGACTTACAGGCACAACGGATTAAAGACAAGACTCGAAGAAAAAAACAATGTAAGGCCATGAATATAATAAGGTTTATGTCCAATGTACACATTAGTATGACTGCGACCACATCTCTCTGTATTTCTCTCTCTCTCTGTGTCACTAATTTGTGGTATAAAAAAAAGAAAAAAGCTCTCCTGTTTCCTGTATCCTGTATTCCTAGAAGGCAGGGCAGCAGCAGTGCACCTGTGACCTATCTTTGTAGCCCTTAAAGAAGAAAAGGCCCTTGCTAAGTTTCACCTGCTATAAAATATTTATCTAAACTGGAAAAAAAAGAAAAACACTTTTAATGATCAGGAAACTGAATGCTGCTTGCTTTGTTGGTGCTCTCAGTTTATCTCTTCCGCTCTCTCTCTCTCTCTCTATCTCTCTCTCTCTCTCTCTTTCTTCCACTTCATGAATAATGAAAGGAAAACATCCAGCTTGTCTGTGTAGAAGAATACATGGCCTTCAGTAGTTGATCAAATAAGGCATACTAAATAATTGAAGGCAGCCCTTTTATCATGCAAATAAATGGACCATAAGGAAGTCTGGGTCGGATGCGAACGGCCTGAGTGTTTGTTTGTTTGTTTGTTTGTTTGCTTCTGAGTAAGATTTTCGAGAGGTATTCAAGAATTATTTTGCTTGCTTGCACCACAGTTGATGAAGGACTTTTGTCCGGTTTCGTTGGATCTTTTGGACAATTAAATTCTAATATATGATATTATTACTACTACTACTATTACTATTATTCTTATTATTATTATTCAAGTACATTACACTGAATATATATATACTGTTTTCTTCAGATGGTCAACAAGCCCAATACAGATACAGATACTATATATATATATATATAATTATATATATATATATAGATATTATATATATATATATATATATATATATATATATATATATATATATATATATATATATATATATATATATATCTCGAGCTGTATTGGGCTTGCTGGAGAAATCTGAGGAAAACAGGCAGTCTGGTTTGAATGTGGTTCAAGCTGACAGGAAGTCTATAGCAACTCAAAAACACTCTTTACAACAATGGTCACCAAAAAAATCATTTTAGAAAGCAGAACACATTCTGCAATACTCAAACCGGCACTGACATCCATACCATGGGGGAAGATTGCATTTTCTCCCCTGTTCCAATGTTTGACATGAATATGGAAATAAACTATTGGCCTGTATCCGCATGATTTTATGCACTGTGCTGCTGCAACATGACAAGAGTATCTAATAAAGTCAATGGTGAATGCATACACACTCCATTTAAATCTATGCAAGCTGAGATTCCTTTTGTGATTATTAGTAATCAATGAGAGGTGATTAAATAAAAACAAGGCTTGGGAATGGTTAGAGGATCTGCTAGCGCATTAATACATAAGCTGTGTGCTTACTATTAGAGTAAATGTGATTACTCCAGAACTTTTTTTGTAGTTTTTTTAAGGCAATAAAATAAAAAAATGTCCATTCAGAAAAATGTTTTATTTATTCTACTTCAATGCTAAAGATAAAAGTGACCCACGGCTAAATGGCAAATCCCAGCCACCATGGTCAAGCATGAGTGGTCATATCCAAGCCTACCTATACAAGTCCAGACCCTTATAGCAGGTCACGACACACACTTAGTAATGTGGGGGACTGCTCTGACATTAGGCAGGACAGTAATTAATCAGAGAGCGAACGAACATGAGCCTGCATGAACAGAGCAATTATACCAGCAGATAAAAGCTCATTACACAATCAATGAGCTGCTTTGTTTCAGAGACCCACTAAAACCCTGTTATCCTTTGCTGGAAGCCCTCTCTTCCTCCCTCCTTTTTATTTACTCCACTTGTCTCTGTCCCCGGCGATGTCAGACGAACGATAAATAAATGAAATGGTGTAGTGAAAGGGAAAGAAAACAATGCGGCGAGCAGGGGCGAGACAAAAATTCTTCCACAAACACAGCCTGTGCTAACGGATCTGATCGAACCGTCCCTTTGAAAGAAAAATGGCTTAGAGAAGACTTGATTGAACATCAATAGTCTTTTTTTTTCTCTCCCCATTTGCTAACTCTGCTTCTCACACATAAACACGATGTTACGCACACAAATGTTTCTCACTGCCCTTGTAAGGACCTTCCACTGTCATCATTGTTAATGCATTTAATTAAGGCTTACAGGTTCGACCATTGGCTCTCTTCCTCAAGGTGGAACAAAGGATATTCCTATCTTTGTGGGGATGTTTCAACCCTAAAGAAATACAAAATATAAATATACGTATACATAAATCTGGAGGATAAACATCTTCCCACAAGAGTGGAGGAAATTACGGGAGCAAATTGGGACAAAATATGGTGTCCAAAATAATCAGGTGTCCACAATCATTTGTGTATATATATATGCATATACACATTGCACACATATACACGGCAACAGGCAAGCAAATAGCAAATACAAAAAAGTGGTTTGTTATCAGTATCCTGTAAAGAGAAACGCAAATATGTAAACATAGAGACAAAGAAAGCAGTGAAGCTTTGCATGAAAAAAAAGAGACAAAGTGAATGTGGTGTACTTAGTTCAGAAAGCTGTGACAGTAATGTTTTAGAGATCATTCAATCATGCACTCTATGCATATGCCCTTGAGCCACCAAGTGTGACTGGCCTTACGTGTCCTCTTCCTGGAAAAGGCACTCTGATTACACTGATATACAGTAAATAACTCTCTCTCACACACACACACACACACACACACACGCACACACACAAACTCATCAGCCCTTTTTCCACAGCCTGTTGAGCAACAGTGATTTATGAGGTTAGGCCTAAAGATGCACCAATAATAACACACACACACACACACACACACACACACACACACACACACACACTCATAGTTCATGCTACGAAGCACCATGAATATTACAGGCTGTATCCCTCCTGTGCATTGCCCTCATCTCGGCAACCGGCGCTTTCTTCATTTTCTGGGTCCTCCTCGATTTCATTATGCTAATTAAAATCCATTGTGTAGATTACAGCAACAGAGCTTTCTGTTCCGCTGATCATGTCATCACCATACTGGTTCTCGAGAGGCACTGTGGTGAGTTCACAAGCTGCTTAAGCATGACTCAAGAGCACACAGCTATGCTCCCGTGTCAAAACTCTTGTAGCATCGCTGCGTGCAACCAATACCCCAGGTCTCCTCAATACCCAGTTCTCTCGCTCTCATTTTCTCGAATCCTGATTAACAATTTAAAAAAGCTCAATTCTTACAGATAAGCACATGTTGCTCCCAATTGCCACATTTGTGTGTATGTGTGTGTGTCTGTAGGGACCAGTGCTCTAAGAGGCTTTCATTAGTCCAGCTCCTGGGTGTATGGCCCACATGTGCACTCTGAGCGACAGGGTGCACGAGGAGCATTCTGGATGAGCTGCACTTTCACACCACTTAACCAAGCCAGCACACATGCATACGCACACCCAAACACACAAACAAGCAAACAAGCACAATGAATAAACAGGGCTTGCTGTTAATGACTGCAATGAATGCATTACATGAATTTATTCATCTTGAGTAAGCTCTTTATCCTGGTCCGAGTCGTGGTGAATCTGCAACCTATCCTGAGTATGGAACAGAATTCTTTTACCTGCATGGTCTACTAGGCGCCCATGGTAATTTATTAAATATTTCTTTCATAATGTGGATAATGCAGTTGTATATCACTTTACATTATGAGAGACTGGATGAGAAATTGATATTTTACCAGCCACTGGTGAGAGTAAGGCATCACAGAAGGAGGAAGATGACTCAAAAAGGCGAACCCATCCTCATTACACCCTGGATGGGTCGCAGGGCACACACACAATGTCACAGACAAGTGTATGATCCGAGACGGGTCAAGTGAAACCCCCTGAGGCACGGGGAGACATGCAAACTCCACAACCACTGAAGCCACCGTGCCTCACACCGCTTGTGATAAGCATAAACAAGGACTTTTAATCAAACGCAGATATCGGTGAAGAGTGGGGATTCCTTTGCATACCAAGAAGCACTAAATGTGTATCATGCGCTGATCAAGGAAATATAATTATGCACAAGATATATATTCATGCAAAAATCATTACATGAAAATCATTAAAAGCACAGTTCTAATGACTTAAGTGTATACTGTACATCTCGTAGAAAGCATTACTGGTCTGTCTCGTTTTCCTGCTTGTTAAAATTCTCTGAATAAAACACAGCCTGGACAAAAAATAATAAACAAATCTGCTTGTCCTAGGTGAGCAGGCTTGCACATTTGTCAGTCTCTATATTAAATCTGTGTCTTAGGGTGGACAGCAGCAGAAGTACATCATGATTTCTGAAAAGCTAAAGTAGATAAATATAACTTAACCGTCAGTAGAGTAGTGGCGCTTCTCGGCACTGCAGAACTGTGGGGGTGTGGTTTTCCAGACAGGATTGCTTATCTGTTAAATCACTGAGTGAAATCCCACAAAGTGGTTATTGCTATATGTTGACATGGAAAAATGGAACTCCAATAAGTGGTTGCGGAATAAAAAAAAAAAGAGCGAAGCCACAGACCTAAAGGACCCCCCACCCCCACCCACCCCTCCCTCAGTGTGATTATTAGTTAACAGCGGGGCTGGGGTTGTGGTGCTGCCAGCTTGGCCATTGTTGTAAAATCAGCAGGGAGTTGGCAGTTACCTGAATGGTGTATCTAATAAATGCTACACAGGACGTATTTGTGCAATCAATAGACATGTTAATTTTTGTGTCATGCCTAGGCTCTTCGTGTGCTGCACCATAGGGATTTGTGGTTTTGAAGATGACAGTGTTCTCAATTGATTCGCATATCTATGCCTTCCACGTACTTTTATTTATTTTTGCGTCATATCCACAAATCCGTCGTAACACACTGTATCATGGTACAAGGCCAGACGAGATAGGCATAATAATTTACGGCGATCCATTCGGACATAAAACACGATATAATATAAAAGGATTACATCCATAAACAAGGATTAAAATGGAAGGACTATGGAAAAATATTTGAAAGCAGGTGAATAAGACGGAACCAATCACAGGACAGATGCTAAAAACAGAACCCGAAAACAAATTTGTGATGCAAAACATTACATTTGTCTCATCACCAATCCTGTGAAGATATAAAAGGTGTCTGGGAGCGCACGCTGTCCACTCAATACTGTGCTATAAATACCCGCTCACTTTTAGTAACCACTTTATCTTGGTCCTGGAGTAGTAGCAGTGGACCAGAGACCATCCGGCACAGGGATACACCCCCAGATGCGTGCACACACACATACACACACATTCACACAGTTAAGCAATTTATCTCACACAATACACCCACTAGCACCATTTTTTTTTAGAAAAAGTTGAAGAAAAACCTTACTAAATTGTTTGTCTTATATATCCTGTCAGTGCTGATGTTCATCTGGTAAAAGCTCAAATTAAGTGGTCATAAATCATACATATAACCACCTATATAGGAGATACTGCACTATCAAGAACATGTGGCAAAAAATCATATGGAGTGTGCTAATAACCTCTCTGTATGACAAACACAAAACAAAAATGCTGTGGGGTGAGGGGGGGATCAAATATTTGACCTTGCCATGACCTTTTCGGATCAATCCCAAAATCCACAACTAGTTGCAACCCAACTATATAAATCCTGCAGTCAACTGCCCAAGAACAGTGAGGAAATAATGCATGTATACAAGGATAGTCTTGCACAGACACAGAAATGAACACTTGGACATCCCAAAGACCTGAAAACATAATCCCTCCACCACCTAGTGGCAGAGTTAAATAGTTCTAATCACCTGTGGTTTCTTGTCCTGCTCCACTCTATGGCTTTGTATTCACTGTTGACCGCATGCAGAGATCTGAGAGCTGACAAATCAGACGGCACAGGATTTTCGAATGTAATGCTAACACAGGGCGTCTGGCCTTTGTGTGCGTGGAGCCCCCTGTCTTTTGGCTAAGGTTTCTTGGCCGGCTCACCAATGAGGCTGCAGCGGCCGAGGTCAGCCTCTTCACATGCGCTCTAATTGGGCTGATACGGAGAGAGCTCTGCCACAGGGCCTTTTCTGTAAATAAACACCAACCAGGGACCAGAGTGCAGCATGTTAATGCAAGTCTGCTCCATATCGCTGCCTCACTTTCTCGCCCTCCGGCTCAACCTCACCTTTCACAGCATATACCATCCAGCATTTAACATTAGCGAGACACAAAGATCGTGCGTGTCTCGCTGAAAACTTTATAGAATAGAGAATTACAGCGCTAAATGCTAATACACTAACTATTTCTTGTACATTGCGCAAATAGTCTTAAGTGTGTATCATCTGTGCCACTAAGCTGCTGTTTTTTTTTTTTTCAACTCTTCAACTCTTCATTAAGCAACATGCTGTCTTATTGCTATTGTCATGCCTATTTTGACATGAACACAGCATGATACTTTCATCCCAGATTAGCACTTTAAGCAAGCAGACAGATGCACGGGCTGCATTTCACACTTTACCATAACTGATATAACACACAGCTTCTGCCATCCTAAAAATAATCACTTATCCAGACATAAGGACATCCAGACTGGGCCAAATTGTTTGTCTTATCCCCGACATCCCATAATATTTCTGATTTTCAAACTAATGATAATATATAAAATTTACTTGTTAAAATGTATGTTAAAACATATCCTACAAATACTAACTTGGTACAGGCATAGCCACTGCCTCATGTAATCCAGACTGAGAGGAATCAGATGAGTGGGAGTGAATCAGATTGGACTCCTGCACTCGGTCTCCTGCATGCATGCCCTGGGCATCATATAATGAAGTGTACAGTCCCCTCCCCCAGACCGCCAGGTCCGCTTCGCCGCAGCACAAAGATTGAAGATGATGGTCCTCAGATCCATCGCATCTCTGGGCTTAAGATTGGCACGACCTTTGGTTGGTCTTTTCTCAGGACGGGTGCGGTTTTGTCGGGAGTTAGTGACGCTGTGGTCAGTCACAAGTGTGCTTCATTGGACACGAGCTCTGCCGCTGACTGACCCAGGGCTCAAGCCATCTCTTTGGCGGTTCTGAGGGACAGATCAATGGCCTCATGAAGCTCATGGACGTCATCATCAGTGATTTCTAAATCCTGGTAGGCCTGCAACACTTACATGGTGTGCAGGCTAGTGTCTCTGCAACCTGGGTGATATAACCGTCATATAACCCTCAAGTCCCTCAATGTCTGTGAAAAATGGCTCTGTGTGTCCGGTGACCAGTCAATTTCTAACCTGGCCACCGCCCTACTGACTACCTCCAAAAGCTTGTTAAACGGAGCATCTAGAATCTAGCACAGACTATGTCGGCATGCGAGCCTCGACATCTACCTCCTTAGAGGAATAGAGGAGAAGCTGCCTGTGCTCCTCAAGGGGGGGAGAAACTGCCAAGAAGTGTGCTTCCAAGCGGAGCGAAAAAGCACTGGATATGGCAGGTGAGGTATATAAAAGGGGAAAGGCCGTCTTCATTGCCTCCACCAGATGCATCTTCCTGGAGCCGGACCCCTGCCTCGAGGAACGCTAATCAGAGCGCTTTTGTCAAAAAGCGCTCTCCGGGAGCATAGAGAGGCACATTGACATGCGCTTACAATGCTTACAGCCGGTTCCCTCGAGAGCCGACTTAGCATGCTCTGCTCTCAAGGAAGCCACACAAAGCGCATGTGTATCCTAACCCAAGATAAAGGATCCCTTTTTTTAAGAGAAAAAAGACAGACAATTCTCCTCAAACACACAATCACACACATAGAGCGCTTCTTCAACACACAGAAGCTGGTGTCAGGTCCGTCTCATGTGCCTTTATACTTGCTGATCATGACGTCACCCGCTGGCGACTCACTAGTCGCTATGAAAAGGTGACGAGATTTCACACATTCAGAGAATAACACGTTGAAGCGTTCCTGACACAGCTCAAGTTCCTGAAAGGCAACTAAGGTGTCCAGCATGACAAAGACCCTGTGCACAAAGCACCATTATATGCAAAGTTCAAGGGGAAGACCTGGAATGCCTACAGTGCCTGGCCTCATGTCAGTACCTGGTCTCACTGATTCTCATGGAGATGAATGGGAAATCCACATTAGAATAAGCATGTGCTATTAGAGCAACATACATACATTTTGAATGTTCAAAAAGAACGAGTGTCAAGATCAGGAGCCGAATGAACACATGCCCTTATGTGTAGCACCCTTCAGATTTCACATCGACTGTATTCTAAATCCTGAGAAAACGAGGAACAGGTACTTTACCTGGGACATTACTACAATGTCCTCCAGACTCTCACACTCCACGTATCTGCTTACTGTCCTGACAAACAGCAGTCACAGATCAACTACACAGTAATGTGAGATCACTCGCACATGTATCACTACTATTTGCTACTGCACAATACTGTTCAGTCCGAATACAGCACACACTTCCTAGCCTTCAGACGCACTTTGAAAACTACTGCTGTTATAATATTGCTTATATTATATATCTAATGATATTACAAACGGTGGTACTTTCTATAGTAACCACTATTAATTAATACATCTATAAACCACCTCTCAGCACATGGCCATATTGTACATTTAGATAAACTAATTTGAGAACACAACGGTTTTAATAACGAGAAATTTTGCGAAGTATGTTTATTCGTTTCTTCGCGTGTATTTTTTAGCTCAGAGGTGATCAGCTTAGTGAAAGATGAAAGTAAAAATAATACGGTTTTTTTACTTACTCATTTCATATTTAAATACTTGTGTTGCCATGTCAATTGTCAACAATCATTTGCATTAACTGAATAGAATTAAAAGCATCTTCAACAATTTAATATTTATTTGATCTAACTGAGGTCTGGTCCAAAAATTCATACAGTACAAATGACCATTTTCTCCTGTATATAATTTGCCGCACATAAACATCGCCGTATGTTATTTACCTTGACATTTGTGCAATTTCAATGAATACTTCCCCCATCCAAACCTCCCCAGAGTAAAGTGATCCTCGGATTTTGATTTAATTATAAATTAATAAGAGACTTTGATGTCATTCAGCATTTTTTATGGCAAAAAAATTTGACCTTGAAGCAGCTGGTACAGTGTACAGTCTTCAACTTGAATCTCCATGAAGGAAAGTGTCACATCCATGAACTCTACTCGCCACTCAACTCATTTCTGTCACCTCTTTTTACTTGTGCTGTCAGCGAGGATGAGCGGAGCACGCCAATTTGGCCACTACGTATTGATTTACTTCCAAATATCAGGATTGTCCTACTGGATATGGACCATGATTCGCTGAACCTCCTAAATAAAACTTCATGGATCTGTAATCCATCGCAGTCCCTGTGCAGCATGTCACTGACAAACAAATACATCAATTGTCATTTTCCGTGCTTAATTGAAAGGTGGGTTATAGGTGTGTGTTTCGCTCCGCGGCCGTCACATCATCTGCGGTGGTGATCCGAAGTTGCCTGTGACCTTCAAACACGAGCGAACAACCTATGAAAGTGGCGAGCAGAATGGCAGCATGTGTGTGTTTGTCTCAAACATCTGTGTGAAGTGTGAAACCTCAAGGTGTGATCTCATTAATCCTGACAGCCCCACCCACACGCAGAAAAAGCAGTGTCCACTATAGTGGTACCTGCTGAGGTCTGTCTGCAGGCTCTACAAATTCCCTCACACCTTCTCGACTCACAGAAGTGTGCAATTCGTTTTTTTTTTTTTTTTTCTTCTTCTTTATGCCATTTGTGAACCAGAACAAAGATAGAAAAGATTCTCGCATGCTAAGGTTTGTGGGTAGACATTCTCTATCTGGTCATCTAATGTTCTTTCTCATTTTCTCTCTTTGTCACTCTCTTTCCCTGGCTATTTCTCTCCTCCTCTCTATCTATTTTCCAACAACATGGGCATGAATTGGGGAAGAAAAGAGCCAGAGGGAAACAAAATACCTTCAGGGCATTTACTACCCTTAAGGCGGGAGCAAGAAAGTAAAAAGAAAACAAAAATGAACAGTAAATAAAAACAGAAAGATAGGTTAATAATAATAATAATAATAATAATAATAATAACAGTTAATAATAATAATAATAATAATAATAATAATAATAATAATAATAATAATAAAGAATTGATTAAAGAGACAATTAGAAACAGATTTACAGAGTACTGATTCGGGATATATCATGTATATACACAACATTGATTAATTCATTCTCACCACAGGTTCATGCATGCACACAAATATACTGTTAAAAATACCTGTCCATATTACAATCCATAAAGTATTGTTCAATCCATATAGTATTGACTATTTAAGGCATGGACTCCACAAGAGTTTTGCTCCACATGTTTTTGCAAGGTCGGGCCAGCATGGATCGGACTTGTTTGCCCATTTAAATGCTCAACCGGACGACGTTCTGGGGAATTTAGAGGCCAAGTAAAAGATGTGAACTCTTTGCCATGTTATTTAAGATAATGTGTTACCGAACACACCCGACTGTCTGCTTCATATACAATGACACGATTCATCAGGCCAGGCAACCTTCTTCATTCCAATTCTGCATATCCTACTTATGCTTTGTAATATGGACCTACACAGGACACTTCTGATTTTTGTCGTAGGTTGAATGTGCTCGTGTCTTTAAACTTGCTCCAGTTTTCCTGCTCCCAAAACTTAAAAAATGACTTTTCACAGATACCGTACGCACACAGCGATTTGAATAAATTATACTGCTTAAACGAGTTGTCAATGGCAATTTAAACTGCAAAATGCATTGGAAAGTAAAGATTGCCATAAAAAAAACAATTGTAGGTTTTCAAAATAAAACAAGAAAGGCAAAAAAAAAAAACCCTAAGCAAATTAAGCGGCATTGTTACACCTGTAATCGACAGCGCTAATGGATATTGATGGAGTTACTCAGTTAAACAGGGGGACAATTATATTTCTTTCTACTCCTGACAAAGCTGCCCAGCTTTTAGCACATTCTTCATCATCTCCCGAATCCTGCTGCAAATGCACTTACACTCTCACTCGGGCTTAAAAAGAAGAACTGAAACACATTATAGGAATAGAGGGAAAAGACAGTACCGCCTCAGGGACTTAAATGCACAGCACACCAGAGGTGTCCTCTACGCTGCAGTGCTCTGTGTTGCAGTTAGAAGCCTACACTTCATAAAGTATGCGGCCTGCGCGTCCCGCCGGATTTGAAAGAGTGTGGGGGGGGGGATGAGCGCTGAATGAAAGTTTGCATGAAAGACAAAAAAAACAAACCTCAGGGCAAAAAAGTGACCAGCAGGTGCATGTGAACCAACAAGCTCGAGAAAGCGAGTGAGAGAAGAAGAATGTGAACCGGAAGTGACAGCGGGGGGGAGAGAAAGCGGGGTATACATTTTTATAATAATGGTAACAGGAGGAGATGACGGCTTGGCTGTTTGTTGCGTTACATTGCCTGGAGCTAAGGCAGGAAGTTTGCGCACGTGTGTTTACATTTGAGCGTGTACACGGTCAGGAGGGACCTGTGGTACGTGCTGAGGTGGAACTGCGGGACACCTTTCATGTCAGATGTTTATACTCGGGTGTCTGAACCGACCCCCCCCACCCAAAGAAAAGGTTCTCTTGTATAATCCTGATCCAGTGGGTTAGAAAAGTGAAAAGTTCCCCCATACAAAGTCCCCTCTCTGCTTTCTTCCCAAGCCCACCACTTACTGAGCACACACTGTGTTCATAATTGATACCATTCTGGTGCCACAGCTTGTGCGCCTTCTCGGCAAAAAGAGACGCTGTGTAGCAAATCAGTCTCTTTCGTCCAGCTGAAGCTAAACACTAACACTGGGCATGTGATGAGCCTGCTCTTAGGAGTGGAGCCAAAAGCTGCCAAACACTCAGCGCGAGCTTTAGATGTCCCAATTTAGCTGTTTTCTCATCTGGTGAGAGGGAATAGGGGACAGAGAGGCATTGTGAGTGGGGCGGAACAGAGCAAAAGAAATAACGCTAGGCTCTGATGGCTTTGCCGGTTTGCAGTGTAGTAAATGCAGTCTGAGGTAGTGAAGAATGTCCCGATTAAGAAAAGGACACATCAAACGGCACTAGAAAAGAATTAAATGAGTAAATTGATATAAATTATGTCAATTTAATAACAATTAATAACTGTAACTAGTAACATATATACCGTCACTCACAAGCTTGTTACCACCTGCTTATTTATCTCCTAATTGTACATCTCTTTTTTTATTATATCCAACAAACAATGCAATTTAACAGTAGAAAGATGATCTTTTACCAAACAAATATTGGTACAAAATGTCTCATACAACAGCCGCTGAACATTCCATATTCCAAACATTTTGCCATATGTTGCCAAAGGTGAGGTGTTTCTAGATGGATACTTCATCTCAGAGCAGCTCAACAGGATTTAGATGCAGTGACCAGGCAGGGGATTTCTGGACAGAAAACACTTTTTTTGCTCTCTAAATAATTCTTACAGTGTTTGGACCTTGAGTCCGTATCTTTTGTATGGTCAAGATACATATCTGTGATTCTTGCAGTACCATGAAATTATGAAATGGTAACCAGTTGGTTCAGTATTCCATTCAACTGGAAAAAACCTTCCCTGTACTTCAACACCCTCAAACCATTAAAGCTCCATGTTTGCCTGTCGGTGTGAGGCAGTGTGGTCACGTCGGTCCTGGCCAAAAACATTCTCTGTTTCGCAGAACTTGCTTCCAGTTAGTCACTGTCCTTCAGTTCATTTGTTACATAAAACTAAATGCACGTGTATAAAAACTAATTAAAAAAAAAAACACTAGATGTTTCCTCTTGACTGACGCTCTAAACTTTATGTAGCGCCACAAGATTCATATGAGCTTTTTGAAGACCCCCTTCCACATTTAGACCTCGCTTGTTCTTATAATTACCTGCATTATTTTATTCCCGAGTGGTTATGGGGATTTGTGCTCATAAAGTCACAGGCGTGTTAAAGTCAGGTACTGATGTAGGATGAGGAATCCTTCGGTAGAGTCACTGTTTCAATACATCCCAGTAGGATTGGGTCCATTTTAGAACTTCTACTTAAACTCCTGTAAACACCTATGTCTATGGAGCTGACTTTGTGCACAGCAGCACTGTCATGGTTCAAGTGACAAAGCACTGGATCAAATGTAAAGAATACCCTCAAACTTCCTCACATCATAAATCATTTCATACTCAGTTATATATTATAGCATTATACATAATAAAGTATTATGCACATCCTAATATTATGAGGGAGGGGTTGTAGCTCAGTAGATAAGGTGCTGGGTTACTGTTCAGAAGGACACAGGTTCAAACCCTAGAATCGCCATGCGATTCTTGGTTCCTCGAACAAAGCCCATAACCCTCTGTGCTCCAGGGGCACATGTATTATGGCTGACCCTCCGCTCTCATCCCAGCTTCCAAAAACTTTTTACAATTTCACTGTGGTCTAATGTATTTGTGACAAAAAAAGCTACTCTATTTAATGTTTTGCATGACCTTTCCACCTGGGACCCAGAAATTAATATATATTAAAATCTCCAACCATCTTCTATAAGATTAATATGGTTGAAGTCTCCTTGAGGCAGTAACCTAAGGTCAGGATCAAACCACAGACTCTGGAGTTATGAGGCAGCAACGCTACCCACTGCATTGCCCCGTACGAGAGCCTAAATCCATGTCATTACGTTCTACTCTAGAGCCTCGACTCTCGGCATTCTCATGATTGTAAGCGGATAGGGCAGCTGCTCTGCGGGGAATTCAAATAACAATATTCTCAATCTGTAATACTCAAATAAATCAAAGACTCGGTGAGACAGCTAAAATGGCATCAGGATGGATATAATTAAGCAGCCCATGCACAGGTGGCAAAGGAAGCCAGGCCCTGCCTCGGGGAGATCGGTTTGACTGACACCTTGCTCATATTTAATGGTTCGCTATAAATTACGGGAGCTTCCCTGAAACTGCTCGGCCTCGGACGACTTCATTTGAGCTGCACTGGAGGAAGAACTTCAGCCCATCTGCCAATAAATCATTATTTTAATCAGGAAGAGAACGTTCACGGCACATCAAATCCGGCGGGGCATGACTTTATCTAAACGTCCACGCCTGCTACACGATGGCACACAGACACACACACACACACACAAAAAAAAGAACTTAACGTTTTGGTTAAAGGTTTCATGAGGACACGGGGTTGTTTAAACAAAGCAGCGGTGTGCATTTGTAATGAGATCTTGCATCCTGGACTTCAAAACGCTAACATTTTCTTGTTCAAGTGGTCGTGAGTTCGTGCTTGCTTGGTGCTCATGTGCTTTGTTAAGCAAGAAATAAAAGCACTGAGCCATGTGCTCTGTAAGCTCAGTACATATTTTGAGCTTCTCAGCTTCTTCAGCGCTATTTTTTTTAGAGAGAAACCACACACACACACAACACACACACACACACACACACACACACACACACACACACACACACACACACACACACACACACACACACAAAACAGCACACACTGCTAAAGCATGCTAGCCAGTCTTTCAACCTCTCCAGTGAGCAGTCAGCGTAGTATACAGCTTGCACTACAGAAGGCGCTGCGTAATATAGCTCGTGTTCATTCCTTCCAAATAGTTTCTCTGTTACTGAATAATTCATATTTATTATTCGGTTTAGCAAATGTTGTGCCTTAAATGCTTTAAGAGGTTTAAAATATAAATACACTCTCAAGTGTGTGTTGTTAATGTCCTCTCGAATGCTATTTCAGCATTTAGGAGAGATTTAGGAATACAGTTCAGGCTCAGTATACTGATGAATCTCTCGGTGGAGTTTTAGTGAGTATGCTGAGACAGCGTGATATTAAGCTCTAGCGATGTGCATGGAAAGAAGAAGCGTTGCACCAGCACACATAATGATATGATTGGAAATGGGGTAATATAATGTAACAACTCTTACTCTGCCCAAATCAAATAGTCTCCACTGAAGGGAGTCAATTGGTGCTGTATGATGCTTCTGTTTTTAAATGAAACATAACCTTTGAAATGTAATTACATGAAGGGCAGGCCATATTAGCAGAGCATGTGGTTGTGGATGTAGAAAAGGATTTACAGCAAGGGGATCACAATGCTTAAGGCTACAATCACCAGTGTTGAAGAGTAAATAGTTACATAATAATGGCGTTACATAATTTAATTACAAAATAAAAGTAACAGTAATCCGTTACAGCTACTGCAAAAAAAACATGTAAAAAAAAGCATGTAATTAATTACAGTTACTTTTGAAAATGTTAAAGATTACAAATCCCAATGACCACCGCGTAACAAAACACACACCCCACCCCTCCAGTCCACAAAAACTCTCAAATGCTTACACCTGCCCATTTTTCCTGCTTCTAACACATCAACATTGAGGACAAAATGTTCACTTGCTGCCTAATATAGCTCACACACTAACTAGGTGCCACGATGAGGAAATAATGAGTGTTATTGTATAATTATATGATATAATAATGTTATGTTTTAACATAATGTTAACTCTGCTTAATTGGGAACAGAAGGAGCTGAAGGTTCCCAATCTTCAGCTGTTCAATTTCAATAAATCTGAGGCCTCAATTTCCCATTTTGTGTAAATGTTCCCTTCTGCTTTTTGGAGCCAGGCTGTCTCAAAGTGGGACAAGTTGCACATTATAAGATTGTCTTTACTACGTGTTGGAGTTATCACAAGTGAGTGAATTACTCTGGCGAAACGATCAGGTTGAACAAGTCTAGCTAATCGTTCAACCAATAAGTCATGCCACAATAAGTCACTAAGGATGATGTTAACATTAAAAGAAGCTCTTGTATCTATTGAACCTGGCTGTGATTAGCTGTTTTGATTAAGTGGTCGTAATAAAGTGTCTAGTAAGTGAATGTATCCAGTTTATTTTGGAACATACTTGTAAAAATGCGTTTGAAAGTCTGCTCCAATTCATTCTCTTTCCATTTAATACTTTGAGAATTTACTACAGTGCCTAAGGAAAAATGCATCAGTCTGTACGCGTTGTGTAGAAGATCAGAGCGGCGTGCAAATCCTCACTTCACGTTACACATGGACCACTGGCTACTCCTTCATCCCCCCCTCTCTCTCTCTAACAAAGTTGATTTGTAAAATCTTGTGCCATGGATAACACTGGTTCCCTGTCAATGCCTTAATGAAAGCTTAACTACAGACCTCTGTTCTGCTAATCCACTGTTAATTTGAGATCAATGTGACTAATGTGTATAAAAGGATGCGGCTAAATGAAGCCTGGAAAGCTCATTTTGTATTTGGTATTGAGAATGGGAATGCTACCGGGGCTTTAATTACTATGTAGTTATCAGGTTAATTTGTATCCTGAAAGAGAGCATTCTTTGATTTGATCCACTTTCGACAGATCAATAATAATAATAATAGTAATAATAATAATAATAATAAACGATTCTGCAGCTGTCTGAATCAGTAATTCTCTTTTTTTCTCGGTATAGCAGGACAGGTTGAGTGCTGAGTAAATATTCAGTGATTTTCCAGAAGTCGACAATCTTGTTGACCTCTCTAGCTCTTACCCTGGAGGCACCATTAGTCATAGGTCAAAGATTACAATTCAACTTTGGCTTAAGAGCTGTCTCTCTCACCTCTGATGACTAGCCTGACGTAGGATAGTGGTTCCTTTGCTAATCCTGAGACAGCCTCTAATGTGGCAGCGCCTTTGGCGCTTCTCAGAATACTGTGTTTAAGAAAACTGCCATGAGCATGTTCGCACATTGTCAGACACTTTTGCAAAGCCCCGGCCAAATCATTATGCAACGTATTTTAATGCAATTGCAAAGCAGCTATGTAAAGCCTGCGTCTTCTTCGATCTAATGAAAACTGTCATGCTTAATCTATTGTTGCTGTAAATGCTTTGGAAAGAACAAAAGCTAGCAGTTTCTTTTTGCAGGAATCGCAATAGAAATAGGGGGCTATCCCCACAGAAACCCATCTGGAGCCGGGCTTTGAAGCCGATGCACACAGTGAAACCTATTTCAATGCACCTTCTTGGTCCTGTGAACGCTGCTGCACCTTTAGCTCTTGATGTCCTCACTGCTCTTTTCTCTTTTCTGACGGTCCACTTTTTGAAAGTGCCCTTGCACTGAAGCCTACGACCCTACCTCTACACTTCTCAAAGCAATGTGGATATTCTTATTGTATTTATCCATTTGCTGGATAAACAGTCCACTAAAAAAAGAAAGAGAATCAGAAAGAGCTTTATTGCTTTATTATTATAGAGTATTTCAGAAAGAAAGTTTTTTTTCTTCTGCCTGACTGTCTTGGTGCTCTGTTGCATCTGCCAAAAAGTTCAAAAAGCATATGGCTTGGATGTGAGAGAACCCGAGTAATTTTCAGAGCCTTTTTACTCGCTCTGGATGTGTACAGTTCTTGTCTTCAAGGGAGAACCAATAATCCTTATGAGCCGTCCTCTGTAGTCTTATGATGACTGATTTAGTAGCTGAGACAATCCATAAAGTTATGGAAGTAGACTCGATGATGAACTGTTTGAATAGTTACCTGTAGAAGGTTAAACGTCCTCAGTTGGAAAAGGCAAAACATCCTCTGTTGGGATTTTTTAACAATGGAGTCACTGTGTTTGTCCTACTTTAGGCCCTGAGAGATGGTGGTGCTCAGGAACCTGAAGGACTCCATGATGTCCATGATGGAGAGTGGGTGGGTTTTAGAGGGGTTCCTCCTAAAATCCACAAGCATCTCCACTGTTATAAGTGTGTTAAGCTCCAGGTTGTTATGACAGCACCAGGCGGCCAGCTGTTGAACCTCACATCTGTATGCAAACTCATGGATGAGGCTTGATGACTATAGTGTTGCCTGCAAACTTCAGGAGGTTGACAGAGGCGTCTGTAAAGGTGCAGACATTGATGTACAGGGAGAAGAGCAGAGGAGAGAGAACACATCCCTGGGGGACACCAGTGCTGACTGTACAGCTGTTTGACGTGAATAGCTGTTGCCTGTCTGTCAGAAAGATGGTGATCCACTGACAGATAGAGCTAAGCACAGAGAGCTGGGCTGGCTTAGTCTGGAGGAGTGTTGGTGATGATGGTGTTGAAGGCCAAACTGAAATCAATGAAGTAAGACCCTGGTTTGTCTGCAGGATGACGTGCAATTTCATGTTCGCATCAAAAACCACAAGGGGTCCAGTGATGTCCTTTAGATATTTCAACACCAGTCTATCAAATGATTTCATGACCATGAACCATGTCACCATAGAAGATTCCAGAACAGCACTTTATTCTCAATCAGAGGATCAGATACTAATATAGGTGAGGAGACCTGGGGTGCACACAGCATTCCAATTCATCCCGCAGGTGTTCAGTAGGGTTGAGCGCAAAGTTCTATAGCAGGCCACTCAAGACCTTCTACACCATGGATACATTGATCTTGCTTTATACATAGGGCCTCAGAACGTTTGTTGTATTGTGCACCCTGAATTCTCAGCTGTTCAAACTTGCACCAGCACCAGTGTTAGTGTTGTTCTTAAGTAGAAAATTCATCCAGATCCAAGGCCATTTTGCACAACTCTATTGAATGAAATTACATTTAAACCATAAAAGTACACTTCTGATGTGCCGTGAACCTTATTTAAAGTCATAATTCACAAAGATGTCATGACTGTGCACTTCCTTTGTGCAGTTGAGCAGTTCTTGCATATTGAGCTGTGTTATAATTACTGCTGCTCAGCTTCCACTGCCCCCGATGTATCATTTACACAGCTGGCAATTAGTATTCTTGATTGTGGTTTTACTGTCTTCTTATCTTCACAAGGCTTTATCTTCACCTAGACCGTCTCTCATAAGCAAACTCCAATGTTACTGATGTAAGTTTGCGATTGCATTGTTACTGAGAATCTAAAATACCTCAGTGGCACTGGTGAATGGAGAAGAAAACAGTTCATATACCAACATATTTCGGACCATTGATAGAGAAATACAGGACAACTTACATGAACTATCAGAGAAATAAGCTTTAGTTTCCACGTGTACACTCCCAGACAATATACAGTGCTGCTTGTACGTTTGTGAATCCCTTCAGCTGTTCAGACTTTTCTGTTGTTTTATCTTGATTGTCTTATTTTATCATCTTCTGCTTTTTATAAATTAAATGTCCTGTTGATCAGTTGCATATGTTTGTTTGGACGGAATTTGGCTACATGAAAGATTGAATTATTGCATGTGCAAAAGTAAGTGAAGCCTGACCTGCATTGGTAAAGTCAAGTGGGCAACAGATTCAGGTGAAACACATGTGGGTGCTTAATTAATCACTTAAGCAGGTCAATCAAATTAGACATCCTTAGGAAATTGGTTGGGCAACACTGATTAAACAAGAGAGGAAACTGACCAAACCACTGCAGTGCCAAGGAGTCAAACAATGCCAAGAGGAAAGGAGATATCCGAGGACATCAGGAAAAAGGTGGTCACGGATTCCAACTCCATCCGCTGAAAGACAAATCATCTACAAATGGAGGGCATGACCACAACTCTGCCTAGAAAAGAAGCACTAGAAAAATAATAAATGAGGTAAACGTCAACCCACACATCACCTCTAGAGTGTTGCAGACCTCTCTGGCGGCATCTGGGGTAAATGTACATGCGTCTGCAATCAGATGAAAATTGAACAGACATGACATTTATGGGAACATTGCTAGAAGCCTCTGCTCTCAAAAAAAGAACAATGCTGTCTTTTTCAAACCAGAGGTCCATTCTTTGGAGAGATCAGTCCAACATTAATTTGGTTATAATCAAGGCCGCCATGTTTCGACAAAAGCCAACACAGAATTCCAGTAAATAAACCTCCTCCCAACAGCGAAGCATGGTGGTGGAACTGTGAAAGTCTGGGGCTGCTTTTCTACCTCTGGGCCAGTATTATTCAGAGGTTATTCAGACTTATTATTCAGTATTATTCAGAGGAATAATACTAAATAATAAATACTAAATAATAAATACTAAATATTTATATATTTATATATGCGTACATTCTAAATTACTTCTCATGTGATTATT
>JACRUU010000027.1:24084890-24169890 GCA_030449085.1 Kryptopterus vitreolus | reverse complement strand
AATCCATATCTTCACAGAGCTCCTATTGTGCATAGGAGCACTGCCATACCGGTGTTGTGTGTGTGTGTGTGTTTAAAGACCATACTGTATGCATGCCATATTTTATAATGGGTAACACAACTCTTGCCTTTTTTAATAATAATAATAATAATAATAAATAATAATAAAAATAAAAATAAAATAATAATAATAATACAAATCTATCAAATCTAGGCTCACATTTCATTTTTGGCCAAGATAACTTAATTTGTCTCTGTACAGAGTTGTGTAAACGGCTGATTAGAGTGTAAATAATAAATCTCAGCGTGTATAGTGGCAAGGGCATGCATATGGTGACGAATTACCATACACCCACCTACGATTTTCAACCATTTCCTACCACATGGAACATAAACTGTACTTGCTTGATATAATGCACTGTTAGGGACGCTGCAGAGCTATAGTTACAAATCTTGAGGGGAGATTTATGAATAGAACACAGTATATTCACAAAGAAATGAAAAGCTCTGCATAAATTCCACCCTTGCAACTCGTTTTATATTCACAAGCCATTCCGACTGTTGCATTCCATAGTCTAATCAAATTAATAATATATGTATAGCACCGTGCACGTGTGGTTTACAGAAAAGTCTCCACTTGGTAAGAATAATTGCATTCAAATGCAAATATAATCTTCACATGCTGAAAGGTATGCAAATGTGTTAGGAATAGTATTCTAATTCAATTTTACTTTCTTATGAAGGTTGTTTACTTAACCTGTTTGTATTGCAGAGTAACAATTGCGCCACAGCTAAATTTCTTGTCAGCAGACGCACAGAATCAAAAACATTTTACCATGAGATCGTTTACCGACAGGCACAAAATTCAATTGGACAAGGGCATTATTATGTGGGGAAATATTACATTAAATTTTACTGAACTGACACGATGATGCACACGTCCCCATCACCAAAACAAAAATATGATGCTATTTAACCTGCCTAAATTCTACTCTGCCTATTCATTTCATTCTGCTTTGGTAGGAAAAACCTTAATCAGATTCACTAAGTACCCTGATCCTATGGTGGGAACACTGAGTATTTGACAGGAGGAGACTCTTCCAAATTTCTTGAATTAAAATGTTTGTGATGTCTCGTTTTTATTTCTTGGATGGTTACTTAGGAACATGTAAGTGATGTTGCTAGGTAGAAAGTCAAGGTTCGCCACAAACCTAAACATAGAACACCTATTTCTGTTCATGAAAATAGTCAGTCTGTGTTAGAATCTGATTTGTGTGATGTACATGGGAAAAAAGGTCATTCTAAATGAAAAAATAAAGAAGACAGAAGTATTTTTATATTGATTTTTACATTTTATTTATGGATTCTTTATTTAAATATTTGTATTTTCCATGTAATATGTCAGGTAAAAGCACTTAATGGTTTGAGTTTTCGCATATTCTTACTCACTAATATAATATTCACTAATAACAATTACTTTATTTACTTTAAAATTAATCAAAATTACAAATTACTATTTCATTTTAGGAGATCTGTCTTTACTAAATTTCATATTGCACTTTAATAGAAAAAATAACTTCTTATATGTGTGTGCGTGCGTGTGTGTGTGTGTGTGTATGAAAATATATATATACATAAAAAATCATACAGGTGTCATAAATGTGAATAATGGCTTCAGATTTCAATCGTCTGCATGCAAAATGAAAATGCAAACCTAAATGAGATGAGGTGGTGCACTCTGCAAAGTGTCATGACTGTAACAGGCGATGTCCGCAATGACATTGTTTGGAGTGCCCTCTCAGAAAAAAATTGCATGAAAAAGGGGAGATAAACGTTGCTGTCCGAGAGTATTTTGGGCCACAGTTTCACAATGTGTGAGCATTTAAATTGATGAGAGAAAGCCCATGCAGTGAGTGCGATCAGAGCAAGATTAAAGTCTTGAGGCAGAGACCAAATGGCAATTATAGTAGAGGACAAAAAGACACTGCAGAAGCTGGACTGGCTGTTTGTGAAAGGGTCTGCTAGGTAAAGAGGCAAAGGAATGCCTTCAAGCAATGGATCAATATAGACACCAAAGCAAGTCTAGCTTATGCTTGTATACGCACACGCATATGCACATAAAAACCACACAGTCTGTAAAGGATAAAAGATACATACACACTCTGAGTCTACCCATAGATGGATGATCTGCTCTCTCTCTCTCTCTCTCTCTCTCTCTCTCTCTCTCTCTCTCTCTCTCTCTCTCGCTCTCTCTCGCTCTCTCTCTAGAGATGAGATATATATATATATATGATATGAGATACCTCATATATATATATATATATATATAGATATATATACTATATATACGTAGTATACATACATACATATATATATATATGCATATATATAGAGTTGCCCATATATATATATATATGCATATATATATCTATATATATATATATCTATATATATATATATATATATGCTATATATATATATATATATATATATACCATATATATATATATATATATATATATATATATATACACATACACACACACACACACACACACACACACACACACAAACAGAAACACACATATATGCGCCACAGGTATTGAAATCGATCAGCAGGAGAATTCAATAGAACCCATTCAATAATAGCCATTTTGTGCGTGCACACACACAAACACAAACACACACACACACACATACACACTGCTCATGCTCTGAAAGAGTTCCAGTAGGCCATCATTTTTAATGCTATTTATATATGTCAATATATTGAACCGACATACACTGTATTACTACTTACTGTCTCATTCGCAACAAGCAAATTAAAATCCTGATTGAGAACAATCAATTTACGCACATATGAGCTCAGGCACACAAACACTTCCACAGCTAGCACCTATTTATTTATTAAAATCTGGGCTATTAACCTTTTGCTAAACAAGAAGCACAATTTGTGCACTCACACGCAGCTTAACATTCCACTGAAAATCCAGTAATGGGGAGCTGGGTTTTTTTTCTGCAAATATTAAAAACAAAGAGCATCCGGAGAATATAATCATATGTTTTTTTTTCAGCAATTGTTTTTTAACAGGATTTAGGTTTTTTTTTAGCTACTTGTTTAGCTAATGCAGTTAGAGATTGTAAAGTGACAGCAAAGAGAAATCCTAGGAGACGTGCTAGACAAAAACACCAATACCCAAAAATGTTTTCCCCATCATCCCGAATGGGGATCATAAATTTGAATCCCAATGATTCTACAGCTGTGCATGTTTGCTGGTACAAAAGAGCAAAATTGGCTGCACACGCAGGATGGGAGGTTTTGCATAAACCTCGCTCTCGTGTCAGTCACAACCACACTAACAATAATCGGCATGAGAATTCATGCATGTCAAAGGGGGCGGATACTTTCCTCTGAGTATGTTACACGGCATGAGCAGCAGCTTGATGCAATTCGCTTGGTGCATGCGCCTCCAAGGACTTTCATATTAAAGCATAGACTCGTGCGCGTATAATAGCCTGGTCTACTTTAGGGATCAGAAGAGAAAATGACTAATACCTAATGAAATCAAACCCTACTATTAAACACCAATAATACCAGCCACATGCCCTTCTTCTAGTCCTCATTAGTCTAGTCCTCAGCTCCATGTTGTGCATTGTCACTATGTTGTTTTATGTAGCACCAGGGTTCTAGAGAAACACTGTCTCATTCCACTCTGTATTGCATCGGCTATTATGTGGTTGGAATGACAATAAAAGCTTCTTGAAATGACTTGACTACTACACATTCCACTATCTGTTGCCACAAAGTTTGTGGCACACAACTGGACTTTGTGGTAAAATTACATTTCCCCATTCATTTGAACTAAGAGACTAAAACCTGTCCCATTATGAAATGCCCCTGTTCAGAAAATGAAGATTTACATGGGTTGGAGTAGAAGATCTTATAGACCTCTGCCTTCAGCCCCACTGAATACCTGTCAGATAACTCACTGCACCCCACGCCTCTTTTCCCTATATCAATACCCACCCTTGGTAAAGCCCTTGTGGCTGAGTGAGCACAAATCTCCATAATTACTCCACAAAGTCTAGGAGATCATCTCCTCAACAAGTTTATTACAACAGCAAATGTGGAGTAAAGCTCATAAAAATCTTATGGTCAGATGTACACAAAATTTTTCAATGCAATATAGAGCCATTATAAAGACAAAGAAGCTATTATGGTAAAACGACAAATCACCTCGGTTTGCCTTCAGTTATGAAAGCATCGAGGCCGGGTTCTTATAAGGTAACACACCAAGGTACAGTTATCAGAATGTGAAATACTCATTCCAGTTCAGCCGTAATCATGAAAGAAGGGAAAATACCAACTGTGCTGGATGGTGTGATAAGGAACAAAAAAACAACAAAAAAATACAACAAAAAAAAAATATTCCCATGTTGTCATTACAGATAATAGGGGCATTAACATTCAGCAATGTTCCTCTGTGACTCTTTACATTTTTTTTCAGCACCAAAATCAAACCCGCCACATGCTTCCCATATCAATTTTTACAGCCTGCTTAATGTGAATTTAATGATACCAATCTCCTATTTAACATCGGTGTGTTCTGTAATGCAAGACTGGAAGTGGGAGGTCACTACATGGAGGAGAGACAGTGACGAGAGTAGCAGCTCCTGGAAAAGGTGGAGCTACTCGAACCCAATGCTGTAATTATCAATCCCCCGAGGCAGTCAGTCATGAAAGCAGCCATTAAGCAGCCTGGAAGGTGATGAGGACTGGCGTACAGTGAGCTAATTGGGATTGCTTAGATATCCTACAAAAGGTGCGGGTAAATAAAGACATTTCGGAAAGGAATGGGTGATGTGTTATATGCATGCATCAACATAAATATGAACACGTGGCGACTACGATGATGTCTCTCTCTCTCTCTCAATTTGTCTGTAAAATATACATGCATGTTGTGTATTAAGCCAAAAAGGTGAACACTGAGGCAGAGCAATGAGATAATGAGACACTGTGACGAGACGTTGTGACAAGGTGTTGGGATGAGACATAGCAATGATACATAACGATGAGACATAGCGGTGAGACATAGCAATGACATTGTGACTCATCTTCCTCAAGTTAGATTACGGCCATTATAATTCTTTAATCTGGCTGTGAACCTGGCCTCGCTTCGCTGCAGCGCTTTAATGAGCACAAAGCCTTGTGCTAATGTGGTCAACGTTAATACCTGAAAGCATGCTAGTGGTCATTTAGAGCCTGGAAGTCTTCTGGGCGCTCATTTTCTGCATTATCACATGCACTTTTTCTCTATTCATTCTGCTTTCATTTCATGTCCCATTTCTTGCCTCCTAGTGGGTATGCTAAAATTACATGTAGACGCCTATATGATCTGTGTGTTCACAAAAACACATGCGTGATAGTGAACTCATATTCGCTATTGTAATAACCTTTAACACAGTACGGTCTCGAAGCTATCACTTCTGACATACGTAAAATCAGATTCAGACAAACAGATTCGGTATTCTGACTCTTTCCACGACCAGGCATAGGTCTCACTGTGGTATTTTGGATGGAAGGAAGGAAGGAAAGAAATTCAAATTGTGAAGACGAGAAGACAAGGAACTGGCGATAGTTTTGGCAGAGAAGCACACATTAATGTGTCACACACACGCACACACACACACACACACACACACACACACACACACACACACACACACTTGCAAAAGAGTAACAAATGTCAGTGATACTTTGAATATTATAGTTTTTTTTAAAGTAACAATGGTTTACTGGCATTCGTTTGTTTGTTTGTATGTCGATAATTTTTTAATTGCCTTGGAAATACTTCCAAAGAAATGTTGTGCCAGTGGTGTCAGTAACACAAACAATGAAATGAATTAAGGGAGTGAAAGAGTGGGCAATGTCCTGGCAAAAAAAAAGAAAGTGTAGGAAGAAAAGACTGAAATGAACGAAAGTGAAAAACAGAGAAATGTTAGTGTGATTGAGGGGCTATACTGGATGGGTATCAAAGCTCTTCCCACCAGACCAACAACACAAAATAAAGAGGCACTTTCCCTTTCACCCTGTTTCTGTGGAGGTGGACAACAAAATCGGAGAAAAGGTGAAAGATTCTAGACTTTAGAGCTGGGAAATACATTACTTTAATCCTAAGTGTTTTTAAACATCTTTCTTCTATAATGCTTTACATTTCATGTCGTTTAAGGAAAAAGAAAGAGAGGCAGAGTTATAGAGAACTACAGTGGTAGTACAAGCCCCCAGTCAAGCGGATGCTCTTCCCCGCTCTGTAAAACATCGCATTAAGGCTTTTAGCACCTCGAACCCACAGAGCAGATCAAGCACACCAATGCTGACTGCTGCTCTCATCAAAGTCTCTGTGTGTGTGGTACTAGACAAATCGTAGTGGATAAGCTTCAGAAGCTCCGCAGTAGAGAAAAGCCATTAGAGCTTTCTCAGAAACACACACACACACACACACACACACACACACACACACACACACACACACACACACACACACACACACACACACACACACACACACACACACACACACACACACACACACACACACACACACACACACACACACATACAGTACATTCAAGACATGGATGTTTATAACAGTGAAAGTGTTCAGTTACAGAAAATAGAAAGATTGAGCGAATTATCATCAAGAAAGAAAGAAAGAAAGAAAGAAAGAAAGAAAGAAAGAAAGAAAGAGAGAAAGAAAAAAAGAAAGTATAGTAATAAACCAGAAGCGCGCAGGTTCAAATCCCAAGTTGCCACTATCGGGCCGTTAACCAAGGCCCTTAACCCTCAATTGAACAGTTGTAAGTCTCTCTGGATAAGGGTGTCTACTTAATAATGTAAATGTTTGTTATATTTGGACAGCTGTGAATGTGCAGACATGATCAAATAAAACAGATTTTTTTATGGTAATAGCTCAAGTGACAAGAAAGAATCATTTTTGAATGAGCGTAGAATTTTTTTTCCCGACTCTGAAATCTTACACACACACACACACACACACACACAGGCTCATCAACACTGGACAGTAGGAGATTAAGAAAGAAAAAATGATCTTGTCTGCTTTTTCCAGCCCTAACTGTCCAGTATTGGTGGCCCCGTGCCATTGAGCGCCTCAGGTTCTTGTCTGACAGGAGGGGCAGCACATTCACCTCAAAATACGATGCGTTGTGCTTCCTTACATGCATGTATGTAGTGCTTGAGTTATTTTATCCTTCCTGTCAGCTCTCCCCAGTCTGCTCATTCTCCTCTGATCTCTCTCATCAACAAGGTGTTTCAGTCCACAGGCCCTACACACACACACACACACACACACACACACACACTCCATGTTCTTTTGCACAATTCTGTATAAATTCTAGAGACTGGTATGTGTGAAAATCCCAGGAGATCTGCAGTTTATGAAATAATTAAACCAGCCCATCTGGTACCAACATGCCATAATCAAAATCACAGAGATCACTTCATTCTGATGTTAGTTTTTTTGTTTTTCTTTTTCACAGAGAAGAAAAATCTTAATCGTACCTCAAAGGACAAATTTTATATGAATGACACTTACTTAAAGTGAGCTGTACGCATTGCAGATGAGTGCTTGGTCAGCTTATCCATTAAGACATTAATAAAAGTCATAGAACATGCCAGGGGACTAAAAATGCCTCGCATGCACATGCATATAATTCAATGACATTGATCTAGTATAAATGTGTCTGTACATTGAACTGTCTTCATGCATTAAAAAAAAAAAAAATCCTCATGTCCTGTCCAGTGACTTGCTGCACATCTGTACAAATAAGCTGAAGCATTATGCAAAAAAGGATCTCCTGGATCTCTACATTTCTGAATAACCAGCCATATTGTGAAACAGACAAATTTGATGAATGTGTATATTAATATTTAAATTAATAACTATTTGTGCAGCATTATTGGAAATATACAAGATTCCTGTTGCTAGAAAACCTGGAATCTCATATTCAGTGCATTTCACCATATTAGTGTTTCTATTCATTTGTTTCATCTTACTAATAAGTTACATTGCCTTGCATCAGAAAAAAAAGAAATAATATAGCTGCATCGATTGCATTTTGTGTACAGTATGTTTTTATGCCGGTAGGTGAGGGCGCATTATGTTTCGTCTTGTCCCTTGGTCCATCCATCTGTCTGTCTGTGTGTCCATCCAACATTCTCAAGTGGCTAAATGTTTGTAAGAATTAAAACTAGTTGAAACAAATGTTTAGATAACGGAACTGATCGAAACATAATTAAGAAAAATAAATTTTCACATCAAGGTCAAATCGTTTTCCAGTAGTTTGTCTGAAATATATTTTCAAGGGCATTGCAGGCATACAAATAATTTTAAAGAAGACTTACAGCATGGCGAAATTCTTGCTTCACATATCCCAGCTAGTTTTTTGGAAGCTGGGATCAGAAAGCAGGGTTAGCCATGATTCACATCCCCCTGGTGCAGCCATACAGCAGGGTACAGCCATGATGCAGAACCTACCGGGTGTCAAATTCTCAATCTTCGATCAGTAGCCTAAACCACTGAGATATACTCCTTCCCCAATGCCACAAGTTCTTTTTCTATCTAAAAAAACATGATGTTACTTTCTAGTTCCTCTAATATTAGTAAACATGACAAACAGCACAGACAACCAACCTATATGAGTCAAGTGTGATTTATATGTTTGTATTTTGTGTTTTGTCTATTGTCAGTTATACCTAGACATGCACTATAAGATTGATCCCCTTTTGTCGTTATAATAAAAACCACTTTTACTGGAAGATGTCCAACTATATTTTGCAATGTGGTTGAGGAGATTAGTACTCATTCACACACAAGGGCATTAATAAAGTGTAGGTGACGTGAGGAGGCCTGGGGTTTTCCTAGGTGTTGGGTGTCTCGCAAGGTGTTTAATTGGGTTTAGCTCTATAGCAGAGCGTTGAAGATCCACTCCAGCCCATGTAAACCATATCTCCAAGGCACAGAGGATTGCCAACCATGTGCAAATGCTGATGTGACTTTTGAAATGAGTGGCGTTAATTCTGCATAGATTTTCTGCATGAATAAACAAGGACATCACATATACAAATACACAATGTGTGCCTTTAACAATCCTCTGATAACTCTAATCTATGCCTGTGTGTGTGTGTGGGGGGGTATGTTTGTTAGGGAGGGAGGCAGAGGTTAAACTTGTACTCCTGAAGTGTTCCCAGCAGAGATTAATCATTCTGTGTTGGAAACGCAGCATCGCAGTCATAAATCATCAAAGCTGACCTCTCTCGATCTCAAACAGGACAAACCCAGACAGAGGTCTTACCTCAGTTTCGAGCATGAAATTGTGGAGTAAACCCTCGGCTCTCCTTGCGTAAATATGTACAAAATAGATGAAAAATAAAGACATGGATGCATGGATCAGATGAATTCACTTTTCTCAACTACGGTTGTGGAACAACAGTGTACTTAACCCTAATCAAACTCTCACCTCCTTTATATCAGATCTCATGGGAAAGCCTTAAACTGAATAGATCTGAACCTACAGTATGACCTATGGACCGATCATTACTTCAGTAGCCCTCAAACCAAGCGGAAAAATGCAGCTAATGTACTGTACTGTATGCAGGGGCTTAAGTCTTCTCCATAAAATGAGTACTAGAGCTTATGTAATTACATATAAAACACCCATGCTGTTATCTTATCTCAATGTTCTGTCTCAAGTGCATGCACCCTCTTCTTTCTTACCAACCAGAACTTATCAACACAAAAAATTCACAGTATAACTCATTTCATGTAGAAAAAAAATAAGTACTGCTAGCACTACAGTTTAATATCGGCCGCCATGTACTGGCAGTCAAAATGTGTCCGTCTCAGCAGTGTGGGATAAGACCAGATGTTTATAATGTTTAGGATGCCGAGTTAAAGTGCTCCTGTCAGGTGCAAGGCAGATATGTTTAAATGTGACCACCTACTCTGCTCCCCTTTCCCACAGAAATGCGCAAGCGTGATTGAAGGTGAAGTGCAAGGCTTAGGGCACTAATTACCACCAAGACCTCTGCTGAGTCTATGCATCCTAACACAAGGACACAGGAATAGAGGGAGGGCAAAGTCACATCACTCATGCACAACTCATGCAGAAATAAAGGGTGGGGAAAACAGAGGAAATGGACTCAAAGTCAGACAAGCATTCTTATGCACCTGGCTGCTAACATATGTGCAGGTAAAACAAAATTGTGCAGGATGGAATGATAGTACCCACTTTGCTTTCTAGTTCTGGTTCCACTAGGTTAAGATAATGTTCACATCAGATGGCATAATGGGACAGATGGGGAATGTGCTTTCAATGTCTTTGAATGAGGTGTCAGACAGACTGGATTGAATATTTGACTTGTTCTGGTGATTTTGCACATAGACATTACATTTACAGACTTTACCGAGTGCCTTATATTTATGTCATTCAAACAACTGAACAGCTATGGGTTTAAGGGCCTTGCTCAAGAGCTCAGGAACGACTGCATGACGGAGCATGGATTCAAACTCAGACCCTCCAGATCCAAAGCTACTAAGATATTACCTCCCACCTTTAAATAGAACAATGCCATATATACAAATGTAAATATACAAAAGTACATCAAATAACCCTATTTCTAACAACTGTGGTGAGTTTGAAAATGATTCCAGCCTCAGATTCCTGTTCTTGGCTCACAGAAGTGGAACCTGATGTGGTCATCTCCGGCTACACAAAGCCTTTGTTAAAAATGTATTGAAAAAAAAAAAAACAGGTATTCCCTCTTAGTTTATTTAATAAGGTTAATCTATAAAATGAGCCATGAGCCACGGATGTTTTACAGCGTCAGAGGAAACACATATAATCCATGTCTCAGCTATGACGAAATCTTGACAAAAGGTATTGAAAATAAAAATAGAAATATCTGCAGGTTTGTAGGTCTGTATCTGCTTTCAGCTATGCCAGAGCTCCTCACTAACTGTACAAGTGCTGTTCACTTATAAGAAGTCTGAGGCAGCTGAAAGTGCATTCAGAATGCCACCCCATCGCATTGCCAACAAGACAAAGATTTGAGATAGTCTGTCTAGCACTTTCTACATTAAGGTGGTTTAATCCACTGAGATGGCATAATGAGGAATGCTGTAGTACTACACCAGCAGTGCATGCTCTGGATCTGATTAAAATCCAAACCTCCTGAAACTTCTAACATCCACGGAGCACTGAGGACAGGAGTGAATCTTGTTAAATTGTTGAAACTGGTGCAAGAAAGCTTTGTTTATGCCAAGTTGGAAATAAGAGACACTTCAAATAAATAAGCAAAAAAATACATAAATAAAGAAATCAAATATGGACAATATATACTCAGGTGGTCATTAGCTTATTTACACAGAGTACCCAAGTGTTATCTATGTGTGGGGAAACTGATCTTCTGCCCTTTAATTAATTTAAATGTAAGAGGACACACACTGTCCGGAATCAGGGTGTGATCAGGTTTATGGGAAGTCCTGCTGTAACTCAGTACACAGCCACGGCCGTCGGGGATGGGGAGGGTTGTGGGACGTGCTGCTGACGGATGCTTGTGAAGTTGTTTCTCTTTGATTCAGGGTGAATATAGACTACTGGGCCAGAGCCAGCCCAGCATCGAGTTTATCCTCACAATAAGACTCCATCAATCAGGTGCTCCCTCCTTTCTTGCTCTAAATACACACACATACACACAGGAGCACACTTGTACACACAGTGCTCAGATCTGAAAGGTCAGCGCAATCGTCTGGCTCCTCCAATCAGCATGAGGGCCTGTTTAAGCCAAGTGCTCCCTAGTGGTATGCTGTTCTCCATTATATCACACTGCAATATAGGTCTGTGTCTGCTCTGAAATGCTGGCCAGGTGAGTGCCTGATGGAGCAGAGGTACTTAAGACAGTGGAGAAGTGAAGAATGTTGCCCAGGTAGCATGTAAACCTTTCATAGATGTCCAGACTGGATGCTTTGACACGTTGACCAAGCTGAGAATCAATGTAGTGTGTTTATATTGATACGTCATTGCGAATATATGTATTATGGATGCGTAAAGAATTAGGGGTTCCAATGCATCTCCAATTCCAAAGAATTTCCCCATAATGCTGTTTTTTTTAAATAAAGTATTAATCAACTCAACAATGGCAATTAGATCAGCAGATCTATTAAATAAAAATTCCTGAACTTTTAAGATGTTCATATTTCCTGTTGGTTTTTCTGTTGACATTGCAAAGTAATAGATAGTGTGTTGGAGAAGAGAAGAAAAGAGTGCAGGCAGAATGGAGTGGGTGGAGACAAGTTGCAGGAGTGATTTGTGATACAAGGGTATCTGCCAGAGTGAAAGGGAAAGTTTATAGGCCTGTGGCGAGACCTGCGATGTTGTACGATTTAGAGACACTGGCGTTGTTTAAAAGACAGGAGGCGGAGATCGAGGTGGAGGGGTTGAAGATGTTGAGAATTTCATTGGGAGTGATGACGATGCATAGGATTCGAAATGAGTTTAGGGTGTTTTGCATGTAGGATGTTTTGGAGACAAGGTGAGGGAGGCTAGATTGAGATGGTTTGGAGTGCAGAGTGCAGAGGAGGGATATGGGGTACAGAAGGAGAAGAATGCTGAGGATCTAGGCAGGACGAAAATAGGAAGGCCAAAAAGGAGATTTAAGGATGTGGTGAGGGAAGACATGCATCTAGTTGGTTTAAAAGAGGCAGATGTAGAGGACAGGGTGGTATGGAGATGCAGGATCCGCTGCAGAGACAAGAGCAGCCAAAAGAAAAGAAGATATTTCTTCCTGGTTCCTAGGAGAGTGGTTTCTTTCATGTCAAGCAATTTTTTGTATGGATTCAATAAAAAAAATAACTGTTTGTATAGTCACTTGTATATTAGCTATGTGCAGTATTTAACTGGTATGACCCAAACTGGAGACAAAATACCTCAGTATGCATAACACAGGTGCTTTCACCTATATCTTACTGATCACTACCCCAGCGTAACTGTCATGCGGTATGCAAATAGCCTCTTGTCTAAAAATTTATGTGCGGCTCACAAAGGCACTGTGACACCAGGCTTTACTTTCTCTATGTCCTTCACGCATGCACACACTCACTGACATATATACACCTAAGCATTCCGTGATCTTCCACAATAAATTGGAGCTGGCAGCTCGATCCGAGCTCATGGTCACTAAGTCCACAGAAGTGACCGGCATCATGCACAGGCACATATTCTCACACACACACACACACACACACACACACACGTCTTGCATGTTCACCTTCTATTATTGTTTTTCAACACATCCCCTCCCTTTCTCTAACCTACAAACAACACAGCAAGGGCCTCACAGTCCCTAGATATCATATCTCCCGGTTCTCCTTCACACACAGCTGGTGTGGCTGAAGGACGCAGGGGTTTGAGCGGGAGCGGGATATTGATGCAGCTGTTCTAGCGCTGCAAATGGGCTCGTGCTCCAGGAGCTGCAGCTCTACAGTGCAGCAGGCCTGTACACGCCAGCCTGAATTTTGCCTAACAATGATAATTTGTTGAATGGAGTCAGGCTTCTGTGACACTAATGAAGATTGATGGCTTTTATGTGCATTTACAGATGCTGGAGGGGGTGTATATAAATGCGCACTGCGGGCTAACCCAGATCCTGTGTTCTTTGTGTAAGGAGGAAGAGACAACTGCCTCTCTCTCTCTCTATCTTTTTCTCTCGGTGTGTGTGTGTGTCTCAAACATACACATGCAGGCATATACTTACTCACACCGTGTACAATACAGAATGTCTGCCAGTTGGCTTGAAAACAGGATGATGCAGGACATAAAACGCGCAACGTAAGAGAGAGAGAGGGATAGAGAGAGGGAGAGAAAAAAATGATTGATTTCTGCCAAGCTTTGATGTGCTCTGAAATGAATCATGAGGGACCCCTGTGATACACTGCACTGTGGAAAGTGAGAGGATTTAGAATAAATTTTCTAATGCGAGTGCTTCATCATGTTAGCTTTTACCCCAAGCATAATGTGCACACATATAATCTATAGCCCAGGCCAAACGGTTACACGAGCAGTACCCAGGCGCAATTTTACAAAGGCCTTTCAGCTAACCACGCACTTTTTATGTATTAAATTAAGGTATGTATTTTCATAACAGGATCATTTTATAATAATACCTAAGAGGCAGACTTGTCTCAGCTTGTATTCACTATATCAGATGTTCCGATTGTCACAAGTTTGCATTGCATCTTGTTAGTTTTTGGTGGCACTGCCCTTTGCATAACGCAAACATCCACAAGCAACTCACTATATTTTACTGAAATCTTTTGCTCATCCGTCTTGACAAATACAATGTTATTCAATTGAATTGATGGGTCTCCTATACATTTTTGCTTTAAGGTAGGTTTAAAATTGTTTCCGTGCAGAAAGACCCAGTTACAATCAATATTTCCAATTTTATTGGCTACCATCTTTGCATCAGCAATTAGATATCCCTCCTTCTGATGCAATCTATTTTTACACTGTGTTAGATCATTTTCAAGCAAAACACCTCCAAATCCTCTCCCATCCATTACAATCAGGATGCTGTTTCTGGGATTAAGAATACATATTGCTGATCAGTGTCACTAAATAGTTTAGCTATTGTTTGTTAGAAATGTTATCTTGTGCTTGATGTAGGGGCTCCTTTCTTCCACAAGATCACTTTCGCCATGGAGATGAATAAAAGAAGAGAATAGCCTTTATTTGTCACATATAAAATACAGCACTGTGAAATTATTTTCTACACATATCACAGCTTGTTTAGAAGCTGGGGTCCAGCCTTGATACATCGCCCCTTGGAGCACAGAGGGTTAAGGACCTTGGACATATGTAAAAAAGGAATCTTCAAAAATCTGACAATAAGCCGTGGTTTATTTTATTGTGTAATGTACAGGAATTGTGATATAGTAAAAGTAGAATTGTGATATAACTATTAATTGTTTAAAAATCGCCTGTGGGAGGTGGGGGTTCAAATGTAACATTAATGCAAGTTCATGCAAGACTGCATCTCCTCATGTTTTCATATCTCTTAGAGGAACATGGTGTTTGAGAGGCAGAGATGCCCATGAGACCTTGTATGAGCTTAAGAAGCTTAGGGGCGCGCACACACACATGCACAGTGAGGCCAGCTTGTTCTTCTAGGCTGGTTGGAACCATGAAGTGCCAGCTGGGCTAGGCTGAGGGATTCTAGTCGACATGCACGACTGTCCAGCACTAAAGCTCCTCTGCTGTTAGTGCTGAGGTACCGTGCCTGTGTGGTCATGTGAGTTATCCGTGTTGGAGAGTGTCCAAATCCACCACCTCAAGCAGTTTTCTCACAGACATATGCATACCTGCTGACAGCAAGCCAAGAACCAGGTCAGGTAGGTGTCAATAGGATTGTAAGGCTTATCTTTGAAATCGGCAGTCCATCACAGTGTGTCTGCACGTTTATCAGGCTATTTGTGTGCAAGATATGGTAATGAGAAAAGGACATGATGCTGATCCTATTGAAGCTTTTTTTCCACCTATTTATTTCCCTGTTTCCAGCTTCGTGGAAACCGGCTCTGACTGAACAGCGCCTTGTTACCCGGTGCATGAGTGAGGGATCGGAAATCTATGCTGGGATAAAACTGTGATGCCCAGCAGGGAAGCAGGCTCGATTTAACGCTCGTCCTTTCTCCAGCGTGAGCCCACCGCTTCATCTGTGATAGACAGCATGCGCACGGCCCTCGGTAATGTCAATAAGTGGCTCGGCCTTCTTCAGACAAACCAAAGAATTCCGTGTGTTTTACACGCACATGAAAGAAACTTTGAGAGACGGCAACCTGTTATAATTTTGAGAAAAAAACACTCCAAAAGGGACAGAGGCAAACAGTAAGGCTTTGTGTGAAATAAGTGCACATCCTCCATCACTGTGAAAGATTCCATGACTTTGTTAATGGCAGGCGCATTTTTTTTTAACACTCTAATAAAGTACAGTAATACAATTCTTTCAGAGCAGAACACGGACGCTGATGCTAAAGAAACGTAAGCTTTCCATTACTTTTGTTTTTGCAAGCAGTCTTACCCATCTGGGTCCTTCCACATATGGGTTAAATCAGCAGTGATGAATAAAGTCAAGACTGATGGTTAAAAAACATCATTTGATTAATTACATTTTAGCGCATATCAATTTCACACACTGTGACACATTGTAAAATTTGTCGGTATGGCATCAGTTTTCTGTTTTTTTTTGTTTTTTTTTTTAATAATTCATCGGTGGTCACCTTTGTTGACTCAGGAGCATCTGTTGATATTTTGTGCCATGAATTTTTTACATTGCCAGCTTCTCTTCTAGTAATTCAGTTGTAAATAACTTTAAAGCTTATGTGAACGATATTATTGTTGTATTGAATTCGCATCAAACTCATTCTCTCCTATATACAACACATCACAAATATGCTTAAATCTGCTTTAGGGATAAATGTATTTTTTAAACACATCTTATTCAGGCAATAAATATCTGGCTTGTGCAAATGACTTTTTACTTTTACAACATTTTTTTGCATATACCAAGAAAAAAAAAAGTTCTTATATGGTCCTCTCAACACAAGTCTTAACAATATGATGCAGTATTTTCTCCAGTCCTGTCCTACTGTATCACTAATATCACTGTACGTTTTTGTACGTTTTCTTTCTCTTTGTGTCCTTGCCTGCCACTTGGTCATGTCACTATTATTATTAGCTAAGAATCTGTATATTTGGTTTGTATGTTAGTATCACTTAATCAGAATGTGATCTTTCTACTCTCAAAATTGGATATTCGACCTGCCGCGTCCGAAAAACAGCTTAGGAAATCTAGGATGTAATTGATGGGAGAAATGAACAAGGAGACAGACAGACAGACAGACAGAGACGAGGGAAGGAGGAGGAGAGAGAGACAGAGAGAGAGAGAGAGATTCGGGGAGAGAGAGGAGAGGAGAAGAGGAGAGTGTTGAGAGAGAGAGAGAGAGAGAGAGAGAGAGATGCGAGGAGAGGGGGAGGAGGAGAGAGAGAGAGAGAGAGAGAGAGAGAGAGAGAGCATGATAGAGAGATGATGAAGTCTACATGTTGACCTGTTTGTCTTCTCTTCTCGACGTTAATAAATTGATATATTTGTCCTGTTTTGTTTTGTTGTTTATTTGTTTGTTTGTTTTTTTTGCGAGAGGACTAAACACGCGTTACTCCTGCACATAGTTCCCGGGATATAATAGGATACCTGAGGAGGAGGAGGAGGAACAGGGGGAAAAAAACACAAACAGTATAGTGAAAGCTGAGAAACCGAAAGACGCCGAATTTCCCCCGTGTAGTCTGCGCGTCCTCAGAAAGCACTAATTAGCGTCCATGTCAGTGACAAGTGCTTCCAATAGGCTGCGGTTTTACACACCGAGCTATACCACCAGGCTGTTTCACATAAACATAAACAATACACATAAAATATTTTCTTTTCAGGTAGCTATTTGTCTCGCGGTTCCTCGAATGGGACACACACACATCTTTTTTTCTGTCAGAAATACAAATAGGCGAGAATGGGTTTACATGAGGAGGGGAAAAACCGTTAATTCTTACCTGTACAGGACAGCGAGGATTTCTATAGGGCGTTCATGTTACCTCAGGAAACTTTTTTTTTTATCTTCTTCTTGTCTCCTGTCCGTCTGGAAAGACGTCTGTCCGTCCAGGCAATCTGTGTGGAGCTTACTTTTTCACCTTGTCGACTCGAAATTCGGCCACTTCAGGCGCGCCGGGGAGCGAACTGCGGGAGAAGCGTGAAAACGCGAACCTTTACGAGGTGGACTGGTCCAGCGTGGTGGAGGGGAGACTGAGGGATGTGTGTGTGTGTGTGTGTGTGTGTGTGTGTTGTAGGGATGTGTGGGGAGGGGATGGGATGGGGGGGGCAGGACGGGATAAAGAGTCCTAGGTGTGTAAAGCAAAAGCTGATAGTACACGCAGTCTGTCCGGCTCTCCTGTTGGGAATGAAACGCCAGACGAAAAGAAGCGATCTATCCGTTACCGCCAAAATACCCCCCCCACCACCCGTCCACCTCGCCACGCGCGCCCTTAAAGGTGACGGAGACTGGAAGCTACCACTGGCGGCGCGGGAAAAAAAAAAAGGAAAAACTGGCCGCAGCAGGTTGCGCGCGGGGCGCGTGCACGCGCCGGGGGGCGGGGAGGGGGAGGGGGTGGGGGGAGATGGAGAGGGGGGGGGGGTGCGGGCGTGTCTCTTCGATTCCGTCTTCTGATCATTACCGATAAATAAAAATAAATCCTTGGTTTATATAAATAAATAAAATAAACAAACAAACAAACACACAAATAAATAAATAAACAAAAAAAAATAAAAAAATACCAACATATAGGTGGACAGTTTCAGTCTCGAAATAAAGGCAAGCCAATCAACTACTACTCACCCATGCAAAGTGCTTAAATCAAAAAGGGAGCTATTTTTGTATATATATATATATATATATATATATATATATATATATATAGATATATATATATATATATATATATATATATATACATACATTCATTCATTCAATCTTCTACCGCTTTATCCGATCTTCCCTCGGGTCACGGGGAGTCTGTGCCTATCTCAGGCGTCTATGGGCATTAAGGCAGGATACACCCTGGATGGAATGCCAACCCATCGCAGGGACACACACACACACACATTCATACACTAGGGACAATTTTCCAAGGTGCCAATCAACCTACCATGCATGTTTTTGGACCGGGGGAAACCGGAGAACCCGGAGAAAAAAACCCCTGAGGCACGGGGAGAACATGCAAACTCCACACACACATGGCCGAGACGGGAATCGAACCCGGATCCTGGCGGTGTGAGGCGAACGTGCTAACCACTAACGCCACCGTGCCCCCTATATATATATAGTATATATATATATATATATATATAACATAATTTATATTAATATATTTTATTCATATATTTTATATTAATAAAGTAGTATCAATAATATGCAATACTTGCAGTACAGTAACATTGCATTTTCTCTTATACCCTTATACTTATACCACAGTGCATTTACTGTAAGTAACTTGATACCTATGTAGTTAAATTATATAAGACAGAACAATGTGTAAAACAGCTTCAAAAAGACGTTCACATTAACCATCAGAATGGTGAAATAATATCTGGTGCCAGAAAATTAGTTTGAGTATCAGATAACTGCAGTGTAATCCATGGATATTTACACAGAACAATCTCTTTAAAATGTTGTAGTAAAGGAAAAACATCCAGTGCATGGCAGCTGTGCAGATGGAAATGCATTGTTGAAGAGTGAGGTCAGTGGAGAATGGCTTGACTAGTGTGAGCTGAGGGAAAGGCTGCAGATAATACAGTGATAACAGATAAATCCTTAGTCTGTACTTTCATAGAATGCACAACACATCAAAGCTTGAGGCTACAGCAGCAGAATACCGTAAGCGGTTGCTCTTATTTTCGTTTATAGTATTTGGCAGGTGCCCTTACCCTGAGCAGCTTAGCATTATCTCATTTTATACACCTTAGCAGGTGAGATATAAGGGCCTTGCTCCAGAGCCCAGTACCATTTAGATTAGATAAAGTCCAACAATCACCTACCCACACAAATAGAGAAATCTGAATCTGCAGCAGGCACATGCTCAATAAAAAATCGACAGTGAATGACAAGTAAAAAATATAGCCAGTTATAATGAATGCTGATTGAGGGACAAAGATTGCAGAATTTGATGCATGAATCCATAGACACAATCTGTCTTTTTGTCAACAATCCTGGCTTTTGTCGGTGGTATAATGGTGCAGAGAATGTGTTCTTGGCAAACGTTAGATCAGTCGTCGCTTGAGGGTCACTGCCTATTTGAATGATCATGGTGGTAATAACACAAAGCAAAGCAATGAACATGACTTCTCCAATGTCCTTCCCAGTCATGCTGTGGGATCTAAACCACATAGAACATCCTTGGGAAAGGGATAGGAACAGCAACAGAGTTTAGGTCAAGTTCATGCATGAAACTTTATTACATTTATCTTGCGTAGTTTCTTTTCCAAGGTGAGGTTGAGAAGAGCCATTCTGGTTGAAGGTACAGTAGGAGAAACGTGAGAGAAACTCCATTCTCCTTATACTGTATTAGGGGCAACTGAGGTAAACAGATACACACAAATGAATACAGCATGAGCTAACAATGGTAACAATAACGTATTGTATATGCTGTCTTTCCAAAAGATATTTGATCCATTATTTAATGTAAAAACCATGCAAAAATGTAAATCTTTCATTTTAATACGGAGTTGTATTAGATAATTGTCCATTTATCAAACTGCAGTCTTTGTTTGTAGTCTAAGACTGAAAAGTCAGCTATGTGTCATGTTTTCACAAAAATTGGCACATGACCTACATTACACATCAGACAGATTAAGTCATATGTATTCCCTATGGCATATGTATACTGTTTTTTTATTCTGTATGTACTATCTGCACTTACATTTACAGCATGTTGGCAGACGCCCTCATCCAGAGCAACTTACAACTGAGTGTTGCTCTAGGGTCCCAGGTTGGTGGTGATGGGATTTGAACCTGCAATGTTCCATTTTATAGTCCAATACCTTTATCACTGGACAACCAACTACCACATGTACTTGCCCTTCCTCCTCCTCCATTATATAGCAGACAGCTTTACCTATACCAAGGGGCATCTTTCTCATCAGTGTTTAATATACAGTACATAAATAATTTATATTAAATTTTTTTTTTGTTCTATCATTTTTACATTCTGTAAAGCTGCTTTGAGACAATGTCCATTGTGAAAAGCACTACAGAGATAAACTTGAACATGAAAATCCATAGACCATCCAAATTCCTGTTACTGTAGGTTTCATTTAGTGTACTTTCCAAATACCTTTGGATTTTGTTCACAGCACCACCTTCCTCAATTATGTGAGCTAATGTGTCTGTAATGGTGCCTCTTAATAGGCCTGAGGAGGAGGCATAATGGAAATGAGACACAATTACAGACTATAAGATATAAGGTCTTATTGTTGAGGGTTTCCCCATTGCTACAGGTCCAACAATGATGTGAATGCCTAGTCATGTTCGATGGGCAATGACTCAGTAATATTCAAATTGAGGATATCAGGGTATAAATTCAATAGCATTGCATCTTTAATAAAACTAACATTGACATATTATAGTGTTTTAATCTGAATTTAAAGCATATACAGAAGGCCTACGGAAAAGAAGGACCCTTTAAGCATGCTTAGAATACTTGACTATAAATTTATGTTATGAATTATTCAATTCATACCAATCTTTGCACATTCCAGTGTTAGGTGTTTTTTTTTCTAGTACACAATGTATCTGTTAATCTCAACATGTTTGTGTGGATTTCCTCTGGGTTTTCTCAAATTTTCCCTTTTTTTCTGTCAGGAAAAAAAACATGCAGGTAGGCAGATTTACTATGATGAAATGTTCCTCGGTGTAAATGAGCATGCACATGTCATAGTGCATGGCGTCCTGAGATGACCCGGTGTCCCATCTAAGGAGCATTCTCCTCTCTTGTCGTCTGTTATCAATCGCGTCATCTCCTTCCTCTTCTACTTTCAGCTGCTCCCGTTAGGGGTCGCCACAGCGGAGCGTCCTTCTGCTTACCACATCCGTTTCTATGGCGTAAGATTCAGAAATACCATGACCTTTTCTTCGATGATCTTCTTTAATGATTGAGTTGAAGTTTGACAAGTTAAGGATCTCTGTGGCAATAGGCCCTTATATCACGCAGGCTGTTGATCAGGAGGTGTTCATTAGGGACAAGGTCAGGTTGCCAGCTGGCAGTGTTACAGTCTGGAAGACAGACCCGTGTCCACACCCACTGTGCAACATTACTTGCTCTGTACACAAACTGTACAGTTCCTTGTCCTTCATGAGCCCAGCCTAGGACATATTCACTGGTGTCAAAAGTATCCACGTTCTTTACTCAGGTAGACGTATAGATGCTAATATCAACTCAAACTTTTTACTCAAGTAAAAGTTGTAAAAGTACTGGTTTCAAAACTACTTAAAGTATTAAAGTAAAAGTAATGTAAGGAAAGAAATTCCATTAAAGACAAAAGCTTAGGTCGGGCTAATTGAAATTGCTAATTTATTCTCTGTGCAGAACTCCCTACTGTAGCTTCATTTGCGGAGGATGAAGAGAAAACACCCATTTGATAAAAGAGCTAGTAGTGGAGAAAAACCGTAAATTCTGGACTATAAGCCGCTACTTTTTTCCTAGGTTTTGAACCATGCGGCTAATAATAAGGTGCGGCTATTCTGCAGATTTTTTCCATGACCGCTAGGGGCTCTAACCGGAATTAGAATCAAAACTAAGACAAAATAAATGCAAAGAAGAAGAATGCGCTAGTTCCTCTTTAGCAGATATAAGTGGGTAGAAGCGGATAGAAGGAGGACAAACTCTATCTTTACAAGGTTAAGGTGACGTCATTTCACACACAGGAGAAATGAAGATAAATACTGTAAATAGCGCTTATTTTCTCTTGGTTCTGTCCCGTTTTAATCAGTAAAGTTTCTGCTCAGTGCTCTCTCTCTCTCTCCTCCCCTGCTCTCCCCCCCCCCCCCCCCCCCCCATCCCCCCCCCCCCCCCCCCCCCCCCCCCCCCCCCATACATACACACACACACACACACACACACACACACACACACACACACACACACACACACACACACGCGCACGCGCACACACGCACGCACACAGACACACACACACGCGCGCGCGCACACACATCACACGCACGCACATCACACACACACACACACACACACACCACACACACACACACACACACACACCACACACCACACACACACGACACACACACAATACAGCCTCAGCGGTTCCTTGATTTTCCCTATTTTCCCTCTCCCGATATAAGCCCGGTTCACCCTACAATCCCCGTCCGGGCTCGTAGCACATACCTAGTGTCGCGGACACGGACGCTCGATATATGTTTATGCCTAACCTTTGTCTGTTCCCGATTCCCGGACTTCCAAGTCTCCGGTACCACAGCGCGCAGAGCGCAAGGCTCCCTAGCCTGTCTGGCCGCTCCGTATGAGCGGCGTCTCCTGAGTTCTTTATTCTAATAAATCCTGTTTTGTATGAATTCCGGATCTGCGCGTCTCTGTGCAGCGTCCACCGTTACACCGTGTTAAAATACAGGTTAGGAAAGGATCTATTTAGGTACATACATGTACATTTACAATTCAAAAGCGGATGCGGCTTGTATGCAGGTGCGGCTTATTTATGAATTTTTTAGTTTTTTTTTTTAAATAGAGCAGATGCGGCTTATATCCAGGTGCGCTTTATAGTCCAGAATTTACGGTAATCACTTATACAAATAATCATACAAAATTTCTACTTAAGTAAGGTCACAAAGTATTTGCACTTCATTACTTGACACTTCTGGATATGTTAAGTGACATTTGTTTAATGTCTCCATCATGATGCGAACAATATATTTATATATAAATATACTGATTTGGGTCCCATAGTATAGGTGGAGAAAAAACCCGAATTCTTCTGCATCCCTATACAATACTGAATCGTGTGCACTTTGGGAAATAACCACATATGGATTGGCAGGGGAGGGTGGTGGGGGTGTCTATGTGTCCCAATACTTTTGTCCACATAGTGTTTATATTCATATTATTCATATGGTAATACACCGGGGTCCACATAAACACACTGGCGAAGGATTTCGTCCGTGAAAACACAGATGCCTCGGCAGCAGCAGGAGAGTACAAAACACAGTTATTTTGCCACTCGACAGAGTTTCAGCCATGGTATCAACTGGTAAACTGTGAAAGAAAACAAAAGCAAAGGCAATACAAAGCTGGTATTACGAGCAGCCATGAAATATTACACACTGTTTGGGTGCAGGTCATTCAATATTTCACCCCTCAGTCCTATTCCGGTGCCAGTGCCAAATGCTGTATATTTATGAGCCGGAGGTTGTCCTCTGACTCTCAATGAGAAAGGCAACGTGATCCTCTCCCTGCATCTGTGCTCGCTGCTATTAGATTTCCACCGATGTGCTTAGAGAGTGAGTGAGCACCGGTCTGCTCGTAAGCAGATGGAGCACATGCAAGGTATATCACCGAAGGTGTGGAAAAGAAAGACGCAGCATCTTCTGAGCGTTTATATTCGCTGGAGTTTATGAGAGTGAGATATCAGGGTGGTGCAGAGATGCAGCAGCTCACTACCCCCTGCATCCCCATACAGAAGGACGAGCGCTGGCGTCAGCAGTAATAAACCTGCCTTCCGAACATGTTACATCCAAGGGCATTGCGAGAAGGTTCCTACATTCTCGTCCTGGCGCTCGTTAACAATCATAGGTGCTCTGAGGTAGCATTCTGCCAACATGCATCATTACGACGCTGAGCTTTTTATTGTCTGTATAGGTTCAGTTCATTTTTCATCCGGAAGTCTAAACAATGAGCGAAGAATTATTATTGCACAATAAACCTTTACATAGGAAATGATTCAGGATCTCGGATGTTGGTGCAAATCTCATCAGATCTAACTTAGTCACAGTTAATGATGATAGAACGAAAGGTGGAAGAGGCTCATCCGCTGCGTTTTGATTAAAATGATTGCATATGCAATGCCATTCACAAGGCCTTGGTGATAAATGATGTCACTGAACTGAACGCACACAAGGTTTTTTTTTTTTTTTTTTTTTTTTTTAAGCACCCCGGTTCTTATTAACAACAGCTGAGAGGAAGATGCATTATACAGTTAATTGTTTAATCAAATGTGATTACATCTCAAAATGCAAATGAGCTCATTGTTGAAGCAAGATTTTATTGAATTCTAAGTGATTAGATTGCTACCTTATGAATAGGGCAGATTAGTTGAATTCAACCTCTTTCTTCTTAGCATTTACAAATTTAATTTAGTTACAAAAGATGTGACGCACAAGGTGGGGGGGGGGCTTGAACTTTAGCATTTAAGTGTTGCACTGTAAGAGGTTTTGTGGCTGGAATAGTTTCTGGTAGCTTCTCGCTAAGCGTAAAAATAATTTGGTGAAAATGGGGGGGAAAAATACAATTTTCAACTGGCGTGAGACATCTTTTTTCAAGCACTATAGTGCTGCATAATTTGGCTGCGTTTTTTCCCCCCTTAATGGATCCAGCAATTGTATTTAGCTCATTTATTGCTTTTTAGAGAGACATTACAAGGTATCTTTGCATATTACTTTCATTTATAGTCAGAAATGTATTTACATATGTTTTTTCTTTTTTATCTCAAGGCCAGCAAACATGATAATACCATTACCCTGGCATTATCACAGAGGCTCACGCATTTTATCTGTGGATAACCTTAATTGCTTTCCAAAGTAAACAATGTTTAGCTTGTTAATTAATGCTTATTCTAATTTGCTATTGTGAATTAAATGCGTGTGTTTAAGCATTACATATGAATTTGAAAAAAAATTAATGCAGAAATGGTTTGGAAGATCGTATATATACATTAGAAAAGAGCACACTAATTATACAACATGTAGATTTATATATATATATATATATATATATATATATATATATATATATATATCTTTATTGTCTTTATTGTCTTCTTAGTGACTCATACATTTTTGTCCATTAACAACCTTGACTATTTAACAAAGATATGGATTTTATATAACGTATAATTAAAGCTAATCTTTTTTTTTTATTTGCTAATAAGAATAATATCATGGCTGTTGACTTGAACAACAGAAAAGCATTTGCCCAGTTGACAGAAGATCGTGAGTTTGAATCCCAATGATGCCACAGCAGTTTGTGGCAGAAAGCCAAGGTAGAAAATTTGGCTGCTCTTCTCTGGGTGAAAGTGCTGGCATTGATCTCTCTCTTTACCCCACCCCCTCTTTTTCCTCTTTTTCTCTCTCCCTCTCTCTTTTCTTTTTCTCTCTCTCTCTCATGTCAATCACATTGACACCAAAGGTGGGTATCAGTAAGCTCATGTATTCAGCTCACTGCTGATGAGTAGCAGTTTCCAAAATATCTTGTTTGTCCATCGTAAAGTGTCTTTGAGAAAGCATGTTTAAAGAAAGTCATTAAAAGCATAATTAATGCTTATTGCAATAAAAGTGTAACATTGATGCATAAAAATTAACGCATATTATTTTGAAGAGTAAGAGGTACCAGTGATTGGCAGGAAGAAAGAAGGAATGCGGTGAGCAAAAGAGAGAGAGGAATGAGATGGGAAGAGATGTTTGTAGAAATTTATTAGGTATACTGCACAGCTGGCTTGAGTTTTCCAATCCCACTTTTTTAGTCAGCATTTTTGCAGCACTTTTACTAAGATATATTAAAAGCTCAGATCCTCAGTGTGTTTCCCCATAAATTCAGATGCACAGCCTTTCCTACTCACACTCCTGTACACTAGGCTTTAAAACTTTGCCTCCGTAAATTAACCACAGTTTCAGTATGTATAAGCATATTTGCAATTCATCTTCAGGTCTAAAATATGATATGAAATAAACAAATAAAATAACATAATCAAACAATTCACATACATTCATATAATGAGATAATCTCATGTATTCTTATACTGTCATATATTCTGTATATCATGTTCTTATTATTGTCTGTATAATCTTTCATAGTCTGTATTGTCTTGTATCATGCAAGATATAATATATATATATATATATATATATATATATATATATATATAGTATATATATATATATATATATATATATATTGTTATTTATGTCTGTATTTTTGAAAGTCACCAGTAACTGGAACCAAATTTCCATTTCTTGTCAACATTACTATGATCATTTTGCTTTACATATAAAATATCATGCACATCCACTTATTTGAATTCTCATGCATTTTCAGCTTTTAACAATAGAGCACATATTATTCATTCAATCATATGTTAAAAAAAAGAAAAAAAGTTGACCTGAGCTTGTAAGTACAAAACACTACAAAACACAAAGGTAAAAAAAACATGTTAAAAGAAACTAAAAAAAAAGAACTGGTTTCCCCAATGAGTTATGAAGTCAATTTGTTTTTTTGTTCACTGCCAGGTATAATATTTAATTTGCACCATACCAGTCTGCAAAGGAATGCTTTATAATCTTTAGACGTATTTTATTGTTAGCTTCTCGTGTGTGTTGAGGGATAAAAATCCCATCCGTGATGAAATTCATGCACCGTGAAAACCTCCGATTTACCCCTATTATAATCCCCAATGTCTTTTGTCAAGGTTTACTGACTTTAGATCCTCATACCCGTGGTCCTGTAGTGTTATATGCTCCAATGTGTGCATTATTTTGGGTTGTATCGCTGATCCGTCATTCCTTGCTTGGCTATTCCTGATCCGAGGCCTGTCAGCCTCTCCGCTGGACATCCCAATTGAGAACCAATTCTGCCTCATTTGAGTGATTCCTTCACAGCACAGTTGACATAAAAGGAAAGGCTGCCTATTAGTTTCTGTAGCCCTGAAGGTAAGAGGATACCAATGAAACTGCTTCGGCTTCATCTGCTAATTATTAGAACAACATTACCTTGGGGTCTATGGGAAGCTATTTGCTTTGCCTTTCAATTAATTTCATCAGGATCTCTTGAGAAAGCAGCCAGGAAATGTGTGCTAGGTAATTCTGGACATCAAGGCCCTTGTTTCTTAAAGGTACTTGGCTTTAGGAGAATGCTGCTGATCAGCTCATATGTCCAATAGAGGACAAACTGCAGTGCAGCAGGGCTGTGGGATAAGAGTACAGGACTTGGGACAGGGTGGGGGAAGGGGGTGTGATAAAGGAGCAACGAGAGACAAGGTGAGGGAAGATAGATAAACAACACAGATTGACACGCACCCTTGAGACAAGACCCACGGAGAAGAGGGAGCACTGACATTAGCCTCTTATCTCTTCCTTTCCCCTCATTCCTACTCTCAGGGTCTCATGCTTCGTATTTAAACACTCGGTCAAGCTCCAGAGGACGTATTTGAATGAGACACAAGGGAATGCGCAGACTGGTGTTTATGTCTGTATGTGATCTGTGCATAACATGGGGTTCATGTTTCACTGCCCAACGATTTAATTACTCCCGCTCACCAACAGTGATGTTTTGCTTCCTAGCTCTAATTCTTTGGATGCAAATAATGAAGAACATTTCCTACAGTGGCATGGAATAAATACACTTTCGGAGTGCTATTGTTTATTGCTCCTTTTCCTTTTGTACTGATCCTGTTGTTTGAGACCAACAACAACAGTTGTATAAAAGCAAACGATAAAAAATTAAATATGAATAATCTGTTGTTTTTGCTTCATTCTGAACTGAAATGATATATATACTTTTTTTGCTCTGGTTAGAGTGATTATTACTGGTTAGAATGAAGTGAATTAGACAAAACAAAACAAAAAAAACAAAACAAGAAAAACACCATGGTAACATATTTTGATTGTAGGGCAATTGAGAATAAATATATTCAAACTATGTATATTAATTATTAACATTTGCAGGGCATCATTTTACTGTGCGGTTAAATTAGTTTTTTTGCAGAATGCAAGAAGAAGTGATTTTTTTTAGTTGATTTGTTTTAAGTACTTTTTTATTATTATTATTATTTATTTATTTTTTTTTTTTACATATATTGCATTAAAGGTGCATGGTGGCTTTGTGGTTAGCACGTTCACCTCACACCGCCAGGGTCCGGGTTCAATTCCCGTCTCGGCCATGTGTGTGTGGAGTTTGTGCATGTTCTCCCCGTGCCTCAGGGGGTTTTTCTCCGGGTTCTCCGGTTTCCTCCCCGGTCCAAAAACATGCACGGTAGGTTGATTGGCACCTTGGAAAATTGTCCCTAGTGTATGAATGTGTGTGTGTCCTGTGATGGGTTGGCATTCCATCCTGGGTGTATCCTGCCTTAATGCCCATTGACGCCTGAGATAGGCACAGACTCCCCGTGACCCGAGGGAAGATCGGATAAAGCGGTAGAAGATGAATGAATGAATGAATATTGCATTAATACACTAAAAGGGCACTTCTGTTTATTATAGATTTCTAAAGATCCACTTTTTAACCGACTAACTTGTGTAGTGCTAGTGCAAGATTAATAATAATAATAATAACAATAATCCATCATCCCACCTTTTGCCTTTCTACTATAACAAATAATAAATAACTAAAATATTCTTTTAACTTTTTTAGTTTCAGCACACAGGATGAGCTGTAACTAGTAGTGAAAAGTCAATATACCTTTGCAACCATCTTTAAATCAAAGTTAAAGCCTCTGTCAATAACGTGAATGTGTTTCTAAGTTCTAATTTTAACAGTGTTCGTCTACTTTTGTAGTAATAAATAAAGATTATGTGCTTCACGTGTCTCTGATGATGCTATCATCCACTATCATGAACCTGCCTGGCTATGTTAATAGCCAACTGAAAAACACATAAAAAGCTTACTTGCAGCTTATAGTAGTAGTTTATTACAGAGCTACAAGTTATTATGTACCTCAGTAGTATTGGGTGTCGGACAGGAGCATTAAAGTGGAGTTTCAAGCCAGCTTAATTCACCTCCTGAAAAAAAAATAAGGAGGATGTGCTCATATTGATGTCAGGATGAAATAGATACCTATAAGATTGGATTTCCGTAATGAATTCAGTGATGGCGTAGATTTATTTGAAACTGTGTCATTTATTTTGTCACAGGTGCCTGATATATTTCAGCACACATAACACATTATTCTCACAGTTTGAAGACAGCGTTATATCCAAAAACAACAAAAAGACTCACGTGCCTGTAATTCCACTTCTTTTTAGTATGAACAAGTGTGGTGTGGGAAATACAAAAACATCCCCAAACTGGTTATATGGCCACTTACTATGAGTGATTTTCTGCTTCTTATGGTTTTTGTGATACTATTTAAAAATCACTCAAAAAATAAATAAATAAATAAATAAAATAAAAACTCAAAGTATGGTGTAAAATCACCCAGGAAATGCATGTTTTTATTTTTTTTTTTGTATTATTACAAGAAATATATTTTTTCATTAATGACATTGATATTACTGTATGGAGTTGCTCTTGCTAAGTTAGTATTATTTTTTGGTATAAACACAAAACATAATGATACACAGGTATTTGCCATGAATTAAACAATATTATAATTATGTCCATGCAATGACAAACGATTCAGTTTACTTTTTTTGAACATTTTGTCATCCCTATTAATCTTTCAGTACAGAATAGAAATCAGCCCTATTTATCATAGTGAAATTGGTTGCCAAAACTTAATAAGAAAAAGGACACATCTATCACACAGCACTTTTATAAATAAAAATATGTACACAATCTCTTTTATTTAATCATGTTAGGGCGAGTGAGCAGGCGGTACTCTTTTATGCAATGGCTTGTTGAAAGGATGGGAAGGACAAAGTTGCCATGTTGCTGCTACTTCGGACCAAGTAAAGATGAAGTGCCTTCTTCAGAAGCATAAAAGCAGACAAAATAGAATTTACCATCCAGGAATATAAGTCCATGTTCCTTATGTCTTCTCTTATTTACTGATTCACTGCAACAATACACCAAACCAGACCTCGGAATCCATTTAGATATAAAAATATTCCCAGTTTCAGAATATCACACTTTTTATTGGGAAATATAAACCGAGATATTATGTATATTAAGAGACTGTCGGGAACGAATCTGAAAACGGATATAAGAAAGTAAAAAAAAAAAAAAACTATCCTCTCTCTTTCCTGGCACAGTTAATAGCGAGTGCTTTCTCTAATAAAGGTTTGAATCAGCCGAGATAAGAAATATTGGCAGCCAAGCAATAGGCTTCTGTATGTAAAAAAAAAAAACCCTTCATCAATCCTGAAGATTAGTGTTTTAATAATGTTTGACTGATGTAATTATTTTTATAACTTCTCAGAAGATATTAAGAATTCTGTATATGCATTTTATAACCAAATACAAGAAGTAATGCTAAACCTTTTCTGTGAGTTTGATGAAGCGCAGACATATTATCTGCATAATAGTGGAAGGGTGGCATATTTGTACACTGTTTGGGGTTTGTGTTACACAAAACGAATCAATGAATTAAATCTTAACTGAACTTTTGTGTATTCGTTGTAATGTCACGCATTCATCATTTAAAATTGCTGTACAATATGTACATTAGGAAAAATGGATAAAAGATGTGAAATCGTTTTTTTTACTATAATTATGTGATAAAAAAAGAAAACATTTTTTTGTGTGCTACAGCAATAACAAATCAATTATCTTTACAAGTGTGTTCATTTAATTTCTTTTAAAATAATAATTGCAAAATATTTTATCTCTGCAATTACAAGTATTTTATCTGTACATATCCATACGTACTGTATGTGCCTTCTCTTTTCCTAACACACACACACACACACACACACACACACACACACACACACAAATATGAATAGTTCAATTCAATTTATATAAAGTGCACCATGTTGAGGCGGCCCAGCCAATCAATAGCTCCTCTTTTCTCTCTCTCGCATCTCCCTAATATATTGAGAATGAAGTTAGAAATATGGATTCAGTGTGTAGTTATACAGGCCACTGGGAAATTACATAAAAATGTAAATGAAAGGCTGCTCCTCTAAGGTTGCCCTCGGGAGGCCTTTGCTGTTCTCAGTTTGCATAATTTGTTATTCGCGACCATTCGCAGATAGAGCGTGACGCTTTATGAGTTGGTCTTGATCGCTATTGACTTTCTGGCTAATGCACAGTCAAGCTCTTGGGTGAGGACAATGTGAAGACAAAAAGCAGGGCGTATACACTGAATTAAATTAGATTATCCTCCAGTGCTATGCAGATTTGTTCACCTGTGGTTTTGACACAATGTTTTTATTCTGTCATTTCTTTCAGCGCGGACCTGCAGTGAATGTATTTTGAAGTAGAGGATGCACATTTAATCCCCCTTTGCTGTTATAATAACCTCCAATCTTATAATAATAATAAAATGAATTATTTAACACTACAGTGGAACCTCTGTTTTTTTTTTTTTTTTACAAGTGTACCAGTATATGAGTAATTTAGTTTATGAGTCAGAAAAAATTGTATAGGCTTACGAGCAAAATTTCAGGTCATGAGAGATATATTTATAACCCCTCAGTTCCTGTTGAGTTCATAGCGAGAGCATTGTCATAGCATCGTCTCTATCACTGTCTTTGCTTTGTTAATACTCATTACTGCACAGTATCGCATACACTGTCCTGCACAAACTTTATCCTCTTGTGCATTACATTCTTACAGTGCTGTATTATTATTTAGTATGGAAATACTGAACTTGAAGTATTGCATTTACTTTTCCACGATGGAAGAAGAGACACAAACAACAGGTCACAGAGCAGACCAGTCTTTATTTACTTTCAATTATGCTTTTCCTATCCCTCGTACTCATGCGAGGACACACCCACGGCCTCGTGGTTTGGGACGGTAAAGTCCCCAATAAAAAATGTTTTCGTCTTTTAGATATAAAGGTACAATGCTATTATTAAATAATATATTACTTGGACTATCTTTTTAAAAGAAATATTTTTGCTCATCTGAAACGGATTATCAGAATTGACACTATTTCTAATAGGAAAATTCATTCCCTCATACGAGCTTTTCGGCTAACGAGCTACGTCGCGTAACGTATTAAACACATAAGCCGAGGTATATCTTATTTTAATATGTCTGTCATTGTTAGCTTAGCAGTCAGAAATTGGTGTTAGCAGATCTGACAGATGGAAATGTGCAAATATAACTCCTAACAATGCAATATCTAATAGAAATGTTGAGTGACTGTTAAGTATGAGCTGAAAGGAATTACCGTGGCAGGAAGAGTGTACGATGTAGCAAGGGGCAATCGGTATTTAAAAATACATCTTAAATGTAGCAAGGGACAATCTTTATTGAAACGAAACACCTGCTTCCTGTCAAGCTCTTTCACTTAAGCAGAAAAAAAAAAAGAAATCTGACATAATTCCCCAAAAGTAAGAGTTCTCCTTGAATTAAAATGTTGGAGGAGATGCAAAAGCCAGTCTGCCATTAAACCCTATTTAATCCACTCCAGGACATGACAGGATTATTACACTGCAAAGACTATGAGAGACATGTCGCAATAAGGAATTCTTTTGGTGCCACTTTTACATTCATTGCAAAGATTATAAAATCCCCCCCCCCCTTTTTATTGTAGATCTGTGTTTCATTATTTTTTTTCAGATTACAGAGCCAGGTTCAGATCTAACTTGGAAAATACCAATGCAGGCTAACCAGAAAGTGAAACTGGTCTTCTTAGTCCAGCCCAGCATTTTATAATTTGGCAGATCCTGGTGGAATGCCCAAAAAGCAGCCACCTATTTCCTGCCTAACCTCATTTGTCAGTTCTAAATTTACAGCAGGCACTGTTCAGCAACCTTGAGTACAATGCTTAGGGAGTCTGGCTCACGCTCTGTGTTGCGCTCAACCGTTATGGAGAATTTTCTTTAACAGGATTAATCCTGTTCTTTAGCCTCACCAAGCGTTTCAACAATCAGTCTGATCCTTCTTCCACAAGGCTTGCATAAGTCAGTGTCTGATGTTTAAAAATGAGTGCCTTCATTCATTTAGATTTATTTCATCCATCGTGAAAATGTGAAGATGCTAACAATTTCGTTTGGGAGGTTTCTACGAACGTTATGCGTACCAATCCATGACACAGATACCTGACAGGCAAAATGCATAACTATCTTGTTAATCATTTGCAGTATCTGGAAAAAAAACAAACCATATGGAAACACAACAGGTAAATGACAGCACAGAAAGAACAGAAGGAAGTAAGAAACCACTAATGGAAATAATTATCTTGTGGAAATAATAAATAAAGTCACATCAAGCTTAAATCAGACCAGGATTTTACTAATCAGTTTTTTTATCTATTATCCTGAATAAATTCACACTTGAAATGACTTGAAAACGCAAATATCATATGTTTGTCCCTTACAAAATATATTGGACAGTTTCAAATTTTCAGCAAAAAGTACAATAGAAACATCCAATTATAAATGTCTATTTGAATGTAAATCACAACAATATTTTATGCAATATTACACGTGATATAATATTTTGTTTGTAATGTTTAAAGCTGATCAACATTGATGTCTTTATGTAAAAGCTTTCTGTAACTATACACCTTCCATATTAAAAATATAAAATAAATCCATATTAAGCTTCTTTGTTTCATTATTTTTTGATTTGCTGACCAAGGATTTGATGTTAAGCACTTTAAGGAATAATATATATATATATATATATATATATATATATATATATATATATATATATATATATATATATATTTCAACATATTCAGCTATATATTCATATATATTCAGCTTGACCCATTTGTTTCTTTTTGTCCAGGAGTGTATATAACATGTATACACACCTGGGTTATACTCAATTATTATTCCTTCAGGATCTGAAAGCAGCTATACATATAATATGGACAATTAGGACATCTGACTTTTCCGTATGAGGTTCTGTTCCCAAACTGTTACCACAAAATTGTAAACATGTAATTGTAAAGAATGTCTCTGGGACACAATTCATTAGCAGAGCCGATACCATACCATAGATACCAAAAGGGGCTAATAAATCAATGAGAGCGGCCGACCAGGAAAGGACTGGAGGAAGAGGATGGAAGTTGGGGAAGCAAACATCTTATGTCCTCATGCTATCGTACAGGTTTAAACCAGAGTGCAAACTCCACTGCTGTAACCGCTTTCCCAGTAACAATCGTCGCTGTTTCCTGAGACAGCTGCAGTTAGTTTGGAGTAGAACCTTTTCCACACGCTTACACTTTTTGGCTCCATTTATACGTGCTCTTCTACTCAAAGGAGGTGAAGACCGGCTGATCTCCTCATCGCTCTCCAGCAGGGCTTTGTTGCGGCTCTCTGCTCCTCTGCCATGTGTGTGCTGTCCTTTCAGCACCCGTCCAGAGCATTTGAGAGTGGGATGTAATTCACTATATTACATCCCACTATAGTCACACTAATATATATATATATATATATATATATATATATATATATATATAATATATATATATATATATATATTCCAAGTCCGCTCCACTGTTTTTTGATTGATTGTGTTGTTGTGTTACTGTATTTAATGAAAATGGATTACCCTGAATGTTGTATTATGTTGTATTTATGGGTTGTTTGTCAAACCCCAATCCCCGATTAAAGCCTTCTTGCATTACTGCCTGATCATTACACTCTAAAATGTAATCTTGTACGTCTTCTGGATTACTAGCAAAATTTGCACGAGGAATATACACAAGCCGTGTGAATTTTGTATGAATGTTGCGAGTATGGTATGAGGTTTACTTGTGTTTGTAGGTGCATTATCAGGCCGAGAGCTGGGCCCAGCTGCCTCCTGGCTTCTGCTGCAGAGGATGAGGATAAAGATCTTCTAGACAATGCCTTAATCTGCACCATGAGAAGCTGTTCATAAAAAGGACTAACTGGAGTTAACTGCCTCCTGCTATGGAAGGAAGCTCTTGTTGCAGATGGTGTGAGAAACCTGCTTAGTGGACTCGCTGTGTTTTCCTGTCGCATGCTATCAGCAGCTACTTCAGGCACAAAGTAATATTTATAGCACTCAAGCAATAAAAAAAACTTGCTGTGTACTTGCAAGGAAAGTAAACTTCCAGTCAAAGGACATTTAAAAGACTGAGAGAGAGAAATACAGTGTGTGAGTGAGAGAGAAAGAGAGAGACAGAGAGAGAGAGAGAAAGAAAGACATTATTATACCAACTTACTCTTTCTAATTCTGAAAAAGAACATAACAGCAAACAGTAATGCTAATATATGCATTGATTTGGTATAGTAGCATTTTTCTCATGCGTGCAAATGAACGGTTATTAAATCAGACCAGCTGCAAAATAATATGAAAGACTTTGCAAAAGTCTATTAAAGTTAAGTAAATTGAGGGACAGGGAAGTCTTCGAGAAATAAAACCCGCCGAAGCTGCCGGATGGATGCAAAAGTTTCTGACCTATTTTCCAGAGAGGCAAAAGGAACATCAAAATACATCAAAGACTTCCTTTGAATGCCTTGTTATTCCTATGATGATAACGCACTCTCACTCACACACACACACACACACACACACACACACACACACACACACACACACGCACACTTAAGGGTCTAATTTGACGCTAGTGTGAAGAGGTGAAAGCGCAGTAAAAAAAATAAAAAATAAAACGTGCTGAAGGGGGGTGAATAAGGCTTGATGATTATTTAAGACTGGTGAGAACTGAAGGCCACTGAGTGACAGAGATTAAAGTTAAAGAACTGAAGACTCAAAAACATTTTTGCAGATCTAAGGAAAGCTGGCCGACTTCATTCCAAAGCTTCACACAAAGCTGCATAAAAAACAAACGGAAAAGGAAAAAAAAAAACAATCATTACGGGTACGAGCTTTATTTTCAAGAAAGCAATTATACATTGATTGATTGCTAGGACGTGATGGTTTCAATACTGTTATGCAATTAGCAGTTATACAGTATTTACTGTACATGTATAGCTTTACAAATACTCCCTCAAATACCATCATATATAATAATGAAATCAAATTCCACCATTTATATAAAAAACTATATAGACAAAACTCTGTGGACAGCTTTTAAACATCACATTCCACATTTGTTATTCTAATTATCTTCACATCTCTGGGAAGATTTTGGTTTTGTTGGAGATTTGTGCTCATTCAAGTACAAGGGAGCAGGTCAGATTATGTACTGATGAAAGGTGAAGAGGTCTGGGATGCTCAAAGGTGTTCAGTAGGGTTCAGGTAAGAGCATCTATAGTATATAGTAGGTCATCCAAGAACTCCAACACATTTAAATGGCATCTTTATAGAGCTGTATTTGTGCAAAGTGGCCCAAAGATATTTCTCTGCTTCACCTTTACCAAATGATTGGTAAATCACTGCAGTAATGAATAAACTTGTGAAAACTAATGAATTAAGCTCTTTCATTGCGCAATTTTCCTCCTTTACTATGCTTTTCTATAAGTTTACACCTTTTAACATGTATTAATGATCAAAAACATATAATAAAATAAAAGAGAACTTATCTTGTAAACTCTCCACTTGTAACAACTGAAAAGTTTTTGATCACGGCCCTAAATAGTCATAAATCGAGCTGCTAGGAGCACCACTGAGAGCTCCTGTGGTGCTGTGGGTGGTGTGATGCAGCACCTTGGACAGCTACAGCGGCCAGCAGGGCGACATGTGTGCATGTGTCAGTTTCTCGCGAGCTGCCGGGCCAAGTTTAGGGCGGCTGTAATATATTTAGCGGCTTTTATATTTTGCAGTTCAGATTACATTAACAGTCCAAGTTGACCTGTGAAAGGACCGGTCGGTCTGTAGACAGATGCTTTAAACAGCCTGGGTGTGCTAGAACTTATAGCATGTTCCAAAAGTCCATCCGCAGTGACTGCATTACGAAGGTATTGTTGAAAATCGTTACTATTCTCACTAATGCACTTATTTATTACATCTCACACAGTATGGTGACATGTTATTCATGTCTCTGCAACAGCTGTTAGAAATTTTCCACAAGCTAAATACATGTATGAGTATGAGCACTCATTATACAGTAGGTTTCAATTCCTTAACCAAACACCACTTCACATCATCATCATCATCATCATCATCATCTTCAACACCACCACTACCAACAACAACAACAACAATATTCAATATAATACATTTTGAGCATCTTCTGGCAAAACAATGTCTATAATTTATGACTGGTGATGGCCTTGTGATAATATTGTAGAGGCTTAATTTTGAGATGTAATTCGGATAGGGCTTGTGGAGATGTTCTCCTACAGAGCTCTACAATACTTCTAACCAGTCATTTTTAATAAATAATAAACCTGCACTATTATGCAAAACATGCAGTAAACAAGACGCAAAAGCTCTAGTGCATGCTAAAAGACAGAACCCCCAATATTCCCCCTCCCACACCAATGAATGCAAAAATAAATCATTTTTGATTCGTAAGTTATCCACTGATTTAAATAGTGAAGTTGTGCTTTTCCCTTAAATTTTAAAAGCCTGTTTCTCTTATACTTCATGCAGCCTGTCATATGAAGAGTGTCCTGTGAAATAGGGGTTGAAAGCACAGACTCTACTCTTCACTAAGTGTGTCTTCACCTTGAAATTCTCATCCCTCGTTCATACCGCTGTTCATATTTCACTTTCCAGCACTGAAAACGGCAAGGCCTGTCTGTGCAAAACAATTTCCTTTAGAAACTATAACTCCCGCTCAAATTCAGTGTGTGTTTAAATCTTGCGAAAAGCATGTACAATATACACTCGGGTAACTAGAATTTCTTTCTCTCAGATGTGTTTTAAGCAAGCGTTATAGTATCTTTTAATACTAACGTTAATTCAAATTCAATGCTTGCTAAGCCAGAGTTAAGCAGTTGAACAAGCAAACAAGTGTTACCATATATTAATTTAAATGAAAAAAATCTAAAAAATCTGAATTAATATGGGAATATTTTCTCTGCATTCTCAGGAAATATGATAGGTCTTGAAGCCAATGCACATGTATTCTGAAAATGGGGGGGGGGGGGGGGGGGGGGGTGGGGGGGGGGGGGGGGGGGGTATGAGAGTGGTTACTGGCTTGCATATAGCACAACTGTATAAAATAGCCACCTCATACACGCTCTTGGATACCTACTAACTAAGTGCTAAGCATCTAAAGGAGTCAAAACTGATTATAATGAAGGCAGTCTGTGAAATTGCACATAAGTATATATATATATATATATATATATATATATATATATATATATATATATATATATATATATATATATATATATATATATATATATATATATATATATATATATATATATATATATATATATATATATATATATATATATATATATATATATATATATATATAAATGAGTGTCACATTGCTGCTGCTGAATCCATCTTTCATCTTCTTGAATCCATCTCATTGGCGTGTTACTATTTATTTATTTATTTACTTATTCATCTGTATAGCTCTGACAGAGGATCTGGCCGTAATATTCATGATATGCATATATGAATGTGTTCATTCTAACACGTTATCCTTCTATAGTAGCAGCTTGTTCACAGAAACTTGTACGATGGCCAATCTGCAATCTTAATAATAAATGAATGAAGGGGAAAAAAAAGAAGAAAGCATAGTCATCGACATTCTAGCAACTTCTGTAAAACGATGTTCAACATTTAAAGATGAAATTCCAGGCCCAAGGTCTTTGTAGCAGTATTTTTTTCCCCACTAGGAAATTAGCATTTTCTTCAGAAAAGACAAGAAAAGAGGACCATGATCATGAGAAGCTGAGGCTTATTTATATAGCAGGAAATGAAACAGTAAAATGATCCCCCTCCATATATGCTACAAATGAGAAAAGTAACCAATGACCAACAACAAATTCTTATTTAGAATAAATAATACATTATTATTTGCTTAGTATTTAGCATCATTAACAGCAGGGAAAATTACAGTTGTCAAATGTGGTGTGAATGGAATTAACGGGCTCAGGAAAAGCTGTTAAAGGATATAATCCACTTGAGTTTGCACCGGGTTCCATTGCTTCCCCCCACAAGCCCCCTGTCTGTTTCTTATTCCTTAGTGCAAAAGCAAATGACTGAAACTAAGAAGGAAAACAGTGCAATTTTAAGGTTGGCATTTAAATTCTCCCCTATAGCCGTGTTTATTTTATTTGTCAACAGACAAATTTATATTCATCTATCAGCTCCTCGGCAGGCATAATCAGTGGACAATCCGGTTGTTTTCTATTTGTTAAAAAATACAGAAAAGACTAGTTTCAAGAAAATAAAAAAAAATATATTTTTTTGCTTGACCCGTATTATGTGCTATTTGAGACTGAGATTATGCTCCATGTTCTTTTAGAGTACAGCTGCTTATCCATTCTGAATGAGACACTTTATTTATTTATTTGTTTGTTTGCTTGTGTGTGTACGTATACATTTATTTATTTATTTATTTACTTACATGTAAGTAGACTCTTAAGCCTAAAAGACCAGCCCCCCCCCCTGTTTATCAATGTCAGTTTTCACATTCTCATCAAATTATCTAGTATATTTCAAAAGAAATTGGACGGTGTGCTATTTTGCCTGGCACTTACGGATCAATTCCCATCCATCATGTCTGATGACGTAACGTGCAAAGGCTCACATTTCTGAATAGTTTCTCTCAGGGATGCTGTGCCTAAATCAATCTAAGTGTTTGATTTGGAGATTTCAAAATGACAGTACTCAAATAAATAAATAAATACATACATAAATAAATGAAAACTGAAATTGCAGGATGAAACCCTGGTGTTTAGAGAGCAAGTTGCATCGGCAAAGAAAAAAAAACCCAAAATAAAATAAATAAATACAGCTTTTGGCATTGCTGCTGGTGATAATCAATCCACCAAGCCGCACATAAAGAAATAAAACTTTACTGACTCAACAGAGAGGGCATTCGGCTGGGGGAGTACATTGTTGATGCCTTTTCCGTGTCAGGAGCCTGATGGCATGAGAATGGAAATAGCAAGGCCAGTCTGAGTTGTAGCACGTCGATAAAAAAAAAAAAAAAAAAAAAAAGCGGGTCTGACGCAGCCTGTCCTAGGGCTACTGCACCCTGTGACTGGTGTGCCCTCCAGCCCTTCTTCTTCTTCTCAGCCCCCCCCCCTTTATTTCACTTCACACACACACACATCCTCACACTCATGCCACACACAGGGACTGCTTCGTGCTGTAATGACAGGCCTGGCTCCTCAGGATGCTCTGATGCCGGCAGCGAGAATGAGCCAGGCACACAGACACCTCAGCCGTCCCTAGACAGTCTGAGAGAGATAATGAGTTGGGTGAAGATGCCTGTGGGCTGTTTGAGCGCCATCGCCTCATACCAGAACACAGTGGGGCACTCACGCAGAGTGTGTAAACGCTCTGTTACACCCCATCTGTGTCTTGTACACATTCTGAAGTGAGGGATATATAATCATGGCAGATAGACTGAGAGGCATGTCGGAGGAGTGAAAAATTATGGATGTGTGCATGAGGAAAGTTTATTACATGGATTTAAAAAGTCAAATTGAAATAAAATACCTGCATGTGTGTGTGTGTGTGTGTGTGTGTGTGTGTGGTAGGTGGTGGTGAGGGGGGGGAGAGGTGTGAAAAAGAGAGCAAGATAGAAAAAGATTATATTTGAATGCCCCAATGAGAACAGGAATATTTGACAGATTTGACCTTATATGGACACTTCTCTTAGTCCTGCCCAATAAAACATAAAAAATGTGAAGGTACTCACAAGGGCAGTCAGACAAATGTGTGTGTGTGTGTGTGTGTGTGTGTGTGTGTGTGTGTGTGTGTGTGTGTGTGTGTGAGTGATGGAAATGCTGGATGAGTCTTAAACCTCAGCACACATCCCTCACTGTTTCCTCTTATTCTATATCAGTTCAATCATCCTGCTCAGCGCTGTCTCTCTCTCTCTCTCTCTCTCTCTCTCACACACACTCACACACACACACACACACACACACACACACACACACACACTGTCACATACACACTCACGTGTCCAAATCTACAAACCAAAACAAAAATGCACTTGTAAACATACACAAACAAACACACATGTCCACACCAGCATGCATAATGCATAACGGCAATTTTACATTTTTACTTTCCTCTGCAAGCAAATAAACAAGAAAAGGAAAGTTAGATGGATGTCAATATTGTATTATTTATAGTCTTATTATTGACTAGACAATAAAATTGTATTAAAAACAGTATTCAGTAGTTTGGCACATCAGCTGATTCAAGACCAGCCCCAAAGAAAAAGTGAATTAATATACCAGTAATTTTTACATGAATTCCAGGACCCATGCAAAACATTACTCAGAGCAGTGTACTGTCTCTGCTGACTTCCCTTCTTCCTATAGTGCATCCAGTTCTTCCCAGGTAAGTGACACACACTCACACACACATAGACGTGGACAAAATTGTTGTACTTTGGTCAATGAAAGAAAAATCACAATGGTCACAGAAAAACTTTAATCTGACAAAAGTAATAATAAATAAAAATTCTATAAATGTTAACAATGAAAGTCAACATTGTTTTTCACCAGCTTCAACAGAATTATGTAAAAAAATAAACTCATGAAACACATGGCAAAAATGATGGTACCCCTAACTTAATATTTTGTTGCGCAAATTTGAGGCAATCACTGCATCAAACGCTTCCTGTACTGTCAATTAGAATTGCACCTCTCAGCAGGTATTTTGCCCACTCCTCATGAGCAAACTGCTAGTTGTGTCCGGTTTGAAGGGTGCCTTTTCCAAGTTTCAGCTCCTTCCAAAGATGCTCAAAGGATTGAGGTAGCTCATAGACGGCCATTTTAGAATAGTCCAATTTTTTCCTCTTATCATTCTTGGGTGTTTTTAGCTGTGTTTTTTGGGTATTGTCCTGTTGCAAGACCCATATGCGACTGAGACCAAGCTTTTTATGGCTAGTACATTTCTCTTATTCCTTGATAGTCTTGAGATTTCATTGTACCTGCACAGATTCAAGACACCCTGTGCCAGACGCATCAAAGCAGCCCCAGAACTAACAGAGCCTCCTCCATGTTTCAAAGGGACAGTGTTCTTTTCTTGATATGTCATTTTTTCGTCTGTGAACATACAGTGATGTGCCTTGGCAAAAACTTGATTTTTGTCTCATCTGTCTACAGACATTCTCCCAGAAGCTTTGTGCTTGCATGTAGTTTGCATATTCAGTCTTGCTTTTTTATGATTCGTTTTCAACAATGGTGTCCTCCTTGTCGTCTCCCATGTAGTCCACTTTGGCTCAAAAAGACTGATGGTGCGATCTGAATGATGTTCCTTGACATGAAGTTCACTTGAAATCTTTAGAAGTCTTTCTAGGCTCTTTTGTTACCATTCGGATTATCCGTCTCTTAGATTTGTCATCAATTTTCCTCCTGCGGCCACGTCCAGGGAGGTTGGCTAATCCCATGATCTTAAACTTCTGAAAAATGTGCAACTGTACTCCAGGAACATCTAGTTGCTTGGAGATGGTCTTATAGCCTTTACCTTTAACAGCTTGTCTATATTTTCTTTCTGATCTCTTGAGACAGCTCTTTCTTTGCTTCCTCTGTCCATGTCAGTGTGTACACACCATATCACCAAACAATCAGTGATTACCTGGAGCCATATATATAGGCCCAATGCTGATTCAAGGTTGTAGACACTGTGATCTAATTAGTGGACACACCTTCAATTAACATGTCCCTTTGGTCACATTATTTTCTGTGTTTTCTAGGGGTACCATCATTTTTGTCCATGCCTGTTTATAGTTTATTTTTTTACATAATTCTGTTGAAGCATGGTTGAAAAACAATGTCTGACTTTAATTGGTTAACATTTATAGAATTTTTATTTATTATTACTTTTGTCATATATATTTCTGTGACATTGTACTTTTTCTTTATGACAAATACCAACAATTTTGTCCACGTCTGTACACACATATATATATATATATATATATATATATATATATATATATATATATATATATATATATATATATGTACATCCACATGCAGAATGAAAGAATGTGTGATCAGTCTTACCAAGACAGTTTTTCCATTCCTTCACAATCCAGTTCTAATGCTTATGTACCCATTGTAGGTGGGTCAGCATGTGACTGGTCTGTATATATAACATATAGACTTTTTTTTAACAAGGATAGTCAGGGTTTTTAAAGTGTATTATTTATCTAATAACAATGTTAGAAGCGCATTGAAATATTTATTTTTATTTTTACTTACAAAAATATGTTTTTTTTTTCTCACAAAATAGTATTAAATACCAATCCAAGAAAAAAGTTCAAGCCAAATTCTTTTGCTGAAGCAGAAACGCAATAATGCATATTTAAACGCATTTATCCAAATCGTTTTTTGGCAAATAATTGAGCTAATCATGTTTGTAGCTAGTAAAAGCATGTGTAAATGCAGTATGATCCCAAAACCACCGTAACAAATAATGAAGTGCAGTCTCTGCATGCTGTACTGCAGGTATTTTGATCGATACAGGAATTAAAAGATGTACTCAGGCACGTAAGAGAAGAAGTGGCCAAAAAACTAAATCTGGAGATTCGATACTTAAACCTACAAGTGAATGAATTAAAAGGGGTTTGTAAGGCCCGGGTTAATCTTCTGACTAAAAATCCCATTAAACATGTACGGAGGATTTTGAAATTTTAATTCCATCAGAGGGACCCTTATACCCTTAGGATATGGAAGATGATATGACAAGAGGAATGAGCCAAAATGCTACTACAAGATATTAATGTAGAAATCTTGGAGCTTGCCACTGAAATTCCATAAAATGCTAATCTTATTAACATTGGTATTCAAAATGATTAAATGAAAAAAAAAAACAAAACAAAACAAAACAAAACAAAAAAAAATATATATATATACACATATATATGTGTGTGTGTGTTTTTTTTAATAATCAAAATTCAATAACCGAATACCATTATATTATATTATATTCAATATTCAATATATTCAAATGATTGAACACCAAGTTCTATGATAACAGTTAAATGTACGATGGGTAATTAGTATGAAATCTCATGAGTGGTTTTACAGTACTATAAATATCGTTAAATAAAGTGAAATAATGTGCAAATATAAGCTATGTATATAAGCTATAAGCTATTCAACTTTATAATACTGCTCTTTTTGCCATTTTGATTTTACAAAACCATATTCATCATGAACATACTCTTCTGCTTGATGAATACCCTGCTATATAGAAGTATGTATTCTCAATGCCCAAATTGATTTTTTTTCCCACTCTGTAATAGGAAATTGGAAACTTGACCATGGCATAATCATTGTAGGGGGGCCTTTTCAAAAAAGCAAAAAAAAAAAAAAAGAACTCAATCAGCATCACCAATATAATTATTACAGCAGCCATGATTGCAGTTCCACAAAATGCCACCTGATTTTATGGTGAATGCTTGATTTATTTTTTATTTTTTTGGGGATCTTCAGAGAAATAAATAAAAAAATATCCCAGCAAAGCAATTTTCAGCAAAAATACTTTTTTTTTTTTTTTTCCCGGCAAAGACATTCGACACTCGAATAAAAGTACTATTAAGGCCCATAAATTTGCATGTGCAGACAAAAATATTCAATATGCAATTTGTTTCTTATATTCTGTCAGTCTACGAATATGCAGTTTAAAATAACATTTGGAAAGAAACAGATATGCAGGGTGAATTGCAGCTATTTACAGTATGGAAAATAGAAATGACATTTGAGATACATATATATATATATATATATATATATATATATATATATATATATATATATATATATATATATATATATATATATATATATCTATATATCTGTATATCGATAAACATGCACTTACGGTATTCATAAAGATATATAGTATTGAGACTATATTGAGTATTAAGTTCCTTTAGATAGTATAATACATATATACTCTACAATATATAGCAACATTAATTGTCCATATTTATAAACATACATATATTCAAATAAATACAGAAATATGATATTTTAAACAACATTTAGTAAATTGACAGAAAGGAAGAAACAAACTTCATACTGAATATTTTTATCTGCACAAATAATTTTTTTACTGAAAATTGCTTTGTTGGGGCATTTATTTATCTTATGGTTTCAAAATAAAGATGTTTTTTTTTATCTCCCTCTGTATAATGTATATACATAATCTTGTGTCTTTGTTACCGCACTGTTTTCACCTGTTCTGTGATATTCCTTCTTAGGGTGTCTATTCTATTTTTATTCTATTGTGCCGTTAACTTAAATTCCCAGCTTTGTCCTTTTATGTATTATTTGTTTTTGTTTCGTGTTCATTACTGTTTGAGACACATGGCAGTGTGACCTTTAAAGACTAATTACAATTGCCGAGTTTACCAAGTCATGTCTTTCCTCAATTTATGTCCTTGTACCCCGCCTTCCAGTGCACTTTACATTTTATTTGATGAAGCGTTCTTCTAGAAAATGTTTCATTTTCAGAATAACTTAACTGGCAGGAGGTTTTTCAGGTGTAGCAATAAGTACGACTCGTGCACAGAGGGATTGGAAAGGGCCTCTCTAGGTGAAATACACAGGTGGTCCAAATCTTTGGCAATTTATGTTGGTGAAAATGAAGCTTAAATATTTTTTTTGCCTCTGGCATTACATCAAAGTTTGAATATATTTGCCTTGAGCATGACATCTAAAAACAGTGTTTGACAGAAGATATGAATCTGCTTGACAGACTAGACTTCTTCACCATCCTGACTCCCATGATTCTTTGCAAATAGCAACAGACCTATCAAATAAGTCTACCAGTCCTTGGGAAGCTCAAGGGCTTTCTGTTATAATCTTAATAAACTTTCGACCTATAATAGATGTTTGATTTTCATCTATATACATTGTGCATATATATATACATATACATATATATAGTTTGTGACCAAATCCTGCAATATAAATATTAGACATTTTTGACATTTGGTTATTTCAAAAAACAAAAATTTCTTTAATTTTTTGGTTACTGAGATTAGATGTGTGTGTGTGTGTGTTCATATAATATGTATCAAGGTGGCACTGCTGGCGGTCAGAATTAGAAGTCCCATGATATAAAAGGGCACCGTTTTTAGTCCAGACGCCGAATCACCCCACAGAGGAGAAAGCTCAAACACGGAAATAAATAAATAAATAAAAGCGATGGAAAAAGGGGGTGGGTTGGTAGATAGTAATGTACATTTCTTTTAATCTTCCAAACCGCCCTGATATGTCTGTGATGTGATAGTGTTTGTGTGTGCTCTATGTTGATAATAGAGTTAATGTCAATGCCATGGATTCACAAAAAAATAATTCCAGGGATTGCTCGGTATCGGCAGTCACAACCCCCATCCGCCCCCCTATAATATGAGCCACGGAGACTGTTATCACTCTAGACACCCACATTGCAGGAACATCCCCCATCACCCCTCCATCCCTTGTGTGTGCTAGGTGTCATAGAGGATGAGGAAAAACCTAGGTGTCTCCGACCTTGAACGGCTAATCTTTGGCGGTGTGTGGGCAGTTCAAGGACACGGTGAAGAAAACAGTTTTCACACACCGCCGTGACAGATAACACACATAAAGCCGGAATGACAGGGCATAGCCTGCAGTAAACATACACCTGCCCCAACACACAAAAACAAAGACATTCCGGAATGACAGGGCATAGCCTGCAGTAAATCATTCTGTACAAGCGCGCGCACACACACACACACACACTTCCTTCTTCTCTTAAACACATCTTAAATAACCCTAAATCATTCATCAGCAAAAGCAACCTGTGTGTTCCACCTTAGCATAAAAACAGATGCATTGAGATCATCCATCCTGCCTGCCAAAACAGAAGAAAAGCTGGAGACAATATAGAATACTATAGACTATTATGTTAAAATTCAGTCACTGACACTGTCGCTACATGACTAAGAGGATGAGAAAAGGAGCTATTGTTCCAGGATGCTGTTAGTACCTCGGCTCCTTTAGCTTCTCAGCCAGACACCCTCATTACCAAATTTCGGCAGTGATGAAAGACACGGGAAGAACCGAAGCGCCGCGTTGCCTATAAATAGACTGGTCATGCCTTTAAACAATGCAACGGGTCATGCTGGCAAGGTAACAGCAAAGAAAAGATGTATCTCATTATAAAGCCAAAGAGATGACATCATACGCACAATAAAGACCGCAAGGGAGTCTGAGGTGATAGTGATGGGCTGTCATTCCTTCGTCCAATCAAACGACACGGCATCAGCTGTGATTGGCTGCTGCTCCTGTAGCAACAGGTACAGTAGCAGGCATGCATATGGTCAATGTATGTTAAAGGTTTCAAACCTTTGAATCAAACGCAACGTTTCAAAGACATATCCAGAAATTTGCATTTGATCATAATCAATGAAAAAAAGCATAAAATGTCATGAAATAAATACACCGTTTACAAATAACAAACTCCATTAAATTCACTAAGTAAAAAAAAAAAAAGAAAAGGCGTCTCCTCCTGATTTTCTTTTTTTTACTATTGTTTTGTCGTATACTTAATCAAACAAATTAACACAACTAAACACCCGCAACATCGTATTATGCTCATTTTAAATAATCCACTTGATCCACTCCATAATTGCTGCTCAATGTGGAGTCACAGAAAGGAACTAAGAGACTTTAATTCCCCGATCTTAATTATGGCACTGTGACAATTCGACATTATGCACATAACGCAGCAGGAGGTATGGCAATCTTACAGCACATAAGCACAATCACTGTGCACACTGTGTCAGTATGTACATCCATATTTGGCATACTGTATGCACAACACACACACATACACACACACACACACACACAAACACGGAGTTCTCCTGCTCTCCAGTCCATGAAGAATGCTTTGACCTGCTCTCATTAGACATGCTCAGACGAGGAGATAAAATGACAGACCCACAGCAGAGTGTAAATACAAGAGTGCAAAAAATGGCTGCAGTCTCTAAAGGCCGTGCAAAAGCCAGGTGGTAAAAGGGAGGTCACCTGCTTCTACAATACATTGCTAATGCAGGTATATGATTTCAGCTTACGAGAATGCGATTTTCTAATCAAAATATATGGATTAACAGCTTTGAGTTTACCTCACTTTGCATCAAGTCATGGTAAATAACGGCATATCATTTTTTCTCTGCTAGCAGGCATTCTATCATTACTTAATATATATATATATATATATATATATATATATATATATATATATATATATAAATTCAATCTTTATACACTAGCAGTGAGTATGAAATCATTTCATATACAATTAAGATGAGTCAGATGCCTCGTTTTGAGGCCTTGTTGGCCCTCTGTCACCATTGCTATCTCTGACCCTAGACGTGAGCTCAAACACCTACACCATAACTTCAAAAAAACACACGGCATCTTGGGCTCATTAAAGGCGACAGGCATGGGTGAAGATGACAGTGGGGGGGAAAAAAGTGAAGGTGAAAATGACAGTGTTGGGGAAAAAAAAAAAAACACTCTTATTATACTCTTTTCTGTTCACCATATTCGGCTAGTTAGCTAAGATACTGTCAGATACTGTTTAAATGTGGCAGGCATGTGGTGTATATGCAATAACCAACATTCTTAATGCTCACTTTGGTTGAATCCTTTATCAGACATCAGTCGAATGAGCTGACTTTCATTTCCATTCTGGCAAAATGCAAAGGAACGTATGCATAAGAGTTATATAGTGGGAGTCGCTTTTTTTTTGTCAACTTAACACTTAGTTGGTGTCCTAGTGGAGGATATATAGCTCTTTAATTCGAGGAGCATTAAAGCAGGAAAAATGTCTTTATTCAACCACAGGGGTGTTAAAGGTACAGATGCAAGGTGAGGAGGCCTGGGGTGCAGTCAGCATTCATATTCATTCCAAAGGTGTTTAATATGGTTGAGGTCAGAGCTCAATAGTAGAGGATTTAAAAATCTTCCACTCGAACTTTCATAAAGCATATCTTCATGGAGCTGGATTTGTGCAAGGGGTCATTGTCATGCTATAAAAGAACTGGGCCTGCTAGCTCAACTGTAGGAAATATAGAATCCTACTGCATCCAAATACATCCTAAACATTTGTGAACTTCCAACATTCCAATATGCAACATCTATCAGAGGCATATGAGGCTAGGACGTACTTTCTGATTACAGTATGCACTTCAATTCATAACCTCACCAAAATAGCAGTGTGTATATAGTAGTAACGATCTGTGCATGATTCAAGGAAAGAAAAAGATGATCATAAGAATGAAAGATTGATTCAATAATTAAAACAACATTCTTATATCCTGGTACATATTTTTTTTTTTTTACTACAAGTAGATTGCATTTATATCGTGATCCATACAGCTCGCCCATTTTCTTTTGTCAGTCAGTTTTCCTTCGCATATAATTTAACCTTCCAACATACTGATTATATGCTTAAAAACCATAATTATAGCCACAAAACTAATTTCTTTATCTAATTAGCTACATCATGTAAACCTCTCATCTGAACATCTTATTTGTTGCTCGAGGCAGAAATTTATCCCGTTTCCATTTATTATTATTAACTGTATGACAGGTGAGTATATATGAAAAGCTGCTGTGCAAGGATTTTCAGAGCAATCTATCTTTGTTTACACGCTTCCCATATTATGCACATTCACAAGAAAGGAAGATCAATCACGCTCGTATAACCATACAATCATAAAAAAGTATGATTGGATTTTTAACCGTACTTTAGTGTGTTTAATTTGCTGCATTTATGTACATTACCAAAGTGGTAGAGATGTGGCCCAGAAGATTCATTAGAAGCAACAGAAGCTCCCAATGCCAAGCATATTTCAGATAAACACAGTGTTGAGAGGGTTACTTTGGAAATGTAATAGATTACAGATTATAAATGGCCCTATTCAAAATCGAATAAGTAGTGTGACTTTTCAATTACTTTATAAAAGTAAAGTATCGGATTACATTTGATTACTAATGGATAATTACCACTAAATCATTTCCAAACATTCCAAAGCCAGACTTCATAACAAAAATATGTACAAAAAAATATAAACACTGTATTAGAAATCTAATTTTTGAATACCTATGACAGGACACTCTGGCAAGTAACATCATGTAACGGAGGCAGGAATCGAACCCCCAACCCTGGAGATTATTATTATTATTATTATTATTATTATTATTATTCGACATATCCTACGTTCAGATGGAACCACATTTGTAATCTTTAACATTTTCATAAGTATCTATAACTTAATTACACATTTTTTTTCTCAGTAACTGTAACGAATTACTATTTTACATTTATTTTGTCATTAAATTACGTAACGCCGTTACATGGAACTAGTTACTCCCCAACACTGTAGAAACACTATATGCACATGTTTCATTCTGCACCTAAACCAAGTGATTTAAAACTAATACATTCCCTGACTCGAACATACTGTAAGTATCAGAATAGGATATTTGTATTTAGTTTGTTTGTTTCTCATCATCCAAGTGGGTGTATTTTCCAGTTATCTTGTTTATCCCATTAAATGGAGCCATTGTGTATAAATACCTGTTTATCACTATATGTGAGTGTGTACAGTATGAGTGATATGCATGCTCTTCGCAGAATCTGCCTCACTGGAATGACAAACGCGTGTACGCCCCTTATTATCCGGAGGAAATGGAAACTGCTTCTCGTTACTAATAGTTGCGCAAAGCTACTTCTCCACAATCCACAATTCCAGTTGTTTGACCCTGTAAATCTACCATGTAAAAACATCTGAATCAGACGCTTTAAATAGGAAATTTAGACGTCATCCATATGCACAAGGAATATGAATGTTTTAAATCTGTCACTAAAAGAAGAATTAACTAAGACCTTTCATGTTTAAGCACTGCATTTTCATGTGAAATGGACATAATGTGAACAGTTTGACTTATTCTTGTGCTTTGTGTTAAAAAAATATACATATATTTACTGAATTTAGTATTTGACAGAAAAAAAAGAAACGAAGGATTTAAATAGCATAGTTACATTTCAATGGGGTTATGTGGATAAATGCATACTAAAAATTCATACGACTTAGCAAATAATATGCCACATTTTGAATTCCTTACAGCATATTGAGCGATAGTGTGTCATTTTGTCAGTGGTTAAAGCATTGGACTCTAGACTAGAAGATCGCAGGTGCAAATCCCACCACCACCAAGCTGCCACTAGTGGGCCCTTTAGCAAGGCCCGTAACCCTCAATTGCCCAGTTCTAATTCGCTCGGGATAAGGGCGTCTGCCAAATGCATACAGCCTCGAGCACCGTATGGACCAGACCCTCATCTCTTGTGAATCATAGATAAAGTTTGTGATTTTCGACCCACAGTGTCTAAAAATAGGCAGGGATTTTTGTGATGTCACTTGGACAGCCTTGCTCTCTTTCCTTTTCAAATTATTCATCAAAATATGAAGAGATACAAAAAAAAAAGAAGTGTTGTAGTTGTTTGTGTACATGTTCTCACAGTGTTTCCTTTCGGGGTTCTCCCAAGAACATGCTGAAAGGCGGATTATCGATAATAACCTGACCCTAGGGGAGAATGTGTGGGTAAAAAATTTGGCCTGGAGATGACCTGGGTGTGCACCCAGCCAGTTTTCCGTGGATAAGCTCTAGATCCGTTTACAACATTTGGCAGACGGCATCTTCCATGGCAACCTCTCGTTTATACAACTGAGCACTTAATATCCTCGCGTAAGGCGCGGAAACGAAAGCTTGGCAGTTCTGGAATATGAACATAAGACCTTTAGAAGTGCACCCTTACTACTGAACTAATCCTGCCCAAATCCGCCATGATCCTGACCCAAAACAACTATAGAATTCCGTATTGTATTTAGAGCAACGACCCCTTCCTTCTCGTTCTCCAGAGCAAAGGCATTTGCACTTCCTGTTCCAGTGACATACTGTTTATCTCTGGCTGGGTTTAGTGGTCTGGAACTTTCCATATTCAGGCCGTGACTTTCAGGTCACACCTGTCTACAGCCAAAGACACCTGACAGACATTCCGTGCCACTGAACCAACAGCAACCTGGGAACTGCACAGGAAGTGGGGGTCAAGGCTGAGAGGCCTACTCACCTGGAGTCCATCACTCACAAGGGAGGTGACATCCCTTAGCTGTCTGAGCGAACAGGTGCTTAAATGGGAGTGTTTGATGAGACGAATACTTGCAAAAGGACAGAGGGGTGGAGGGGATAATGACAGCGACGTGGAGTTAGGGGAAATGAAACGGTGCCGAATGTTGTTAAGGAGAAACCCGCCGATACTTTAGAGCTCTTTTAGAGAGCCGCGAAAAATGAGGAAATCTACACGGCATTCATAATAGCACTCGAACAGACAATGCGTTTTTATCTCCAGCAGGTCCCGCGGCCCAAGTGCAGGTGCAGAATGAGAAATCGGAGCTCATTGAAGCTCACTTAAGAGGGCTATCACATACTATCCTTAAATCTTAATTACCCTGAAAGTCAATAGTAATGTTCTCTTCTGAGTACAGACAGATGTTCCATGGACTTTATTCCTATTTATCCTCTTTATCTACCGCTAGGGTGATGAGATTTGCCTCCTTTTGAAACACATTAGAACTTTCTATTAAGTATATATATATATATATATATATATATATATATATATATTTTTTTTTTTTTTTTTTTTGTAAATATATTATTCAGTGCAAACCTCAATTTATGTAAGCCACATAAAAGAGTTGCGGTATTCACAAGAATCTTCTCATAATATCTTATTGCAATTACTTTCCTTTTCTCCCCAATCTATTTTAATCTATTGTATGCTACAGAACTATTTTAATAAAAAAAAAAGCTATAGACCTTTAACTATAATAGAACTTTCTGGGATCACCATAAACTAAAGGTGTGACAAAATGGACTTTTGTCACACTCAGGGTGATTCATTTATCTGAATCTGTTTTTTTTTTTGTTTTTTTTTTTTCCCCCATTCCCGTATTTACCCCACTTTTTTATATACGCTGTGACATGAAAACCTCTTGATCACATGTAATTGCCTGAAGTATTATAAAAAAAAAAACAAAAAAAACGTGTTTTTCTTTTTTTTGTTCTGTTATGGTTGTGCTATTAAACCGAATATAGAGAGTAAAACATCAGAGAGTGAAGCAGAGAAATGCAGCAGGAGTGTGGAGGAGATCACAGTTTGTGGAAAGGCAAAGACACCAAAAAAAAAAAAAAAAAAAAAAAAAAAAAAGCAAAGACAAAAATCAAGGATGAAGAAGAGGAAGAAGAAGAAGCACACAACTGTCAGGAAGACATCCCCTGGGTTGGGGATTGCAGTGTTTTTTTTTTTTTTTTTAGTAAAACATGTCTGACAGGCTGGAAAAGAACTGCTGACAAACGTCCAAGCACGACACGTGTTCGCTTTCTAGGAACACACATACATACACAAGGAATCTTTTTTTTTTTTTTTTCTTTTTTACTTTTTTTTTTTATGATGCTACAATAGTTCGAAAACGTATTAAATGCTATGTTTCACCACACAAATACAAGCCCAAATTGAAAACACACAACAGTATAACAAATCACTACCACGGACAGGATCTGAAAGTACAACCTGCAGTCTTTTCTATCCACACTTCTAAAAATCCATTCCAAAGAGAATAAATAAGTCGGAAGAAAAGACGTTCCGTTTCTCTGTTGCACCTTTTATCTTCAAACCTTTTCTTTTTGCTTTTAAATGAGACTCTATTGAGAATGGATCTGATTTTCATCCTTTGTTTTCGTTCTCTCGTAACATTCGGGGTCTAAGGTGTCGGTATTTGCTGGGGGATTGCTCGCATCGCTCGTGCATACTCAAAGCAAGGCTAGACTCCAGTGTTCCAGTGGTCATTTGTAAAAAGGAAGATTGCAAGTCGGGTTTGAGATTGGTCCTGTATTCTTGAAAGATTACTTATATAGTTCTTTGTTTTATGCAAGATAGAAGTCACAACGCATCATATTTAATTAACTGTTGTTATCTTTTATGTTAGTATATACATTATTAAATACAATAAAGTGCCAATAAAGATAAAATAATAATAATAATAATAATAATAATAATAATAATAATACTAATACTACTACTACTAATAATAATAATAATGGGGCACGGTGGCTTAGTGGTTAGCACGTTCACCTCACACTAACAGGGTCCGGGTTCGATTCCCGTCTCGGCCATGCATGTGTGGAGTTTGCATGTTCTCCTCGTTCTCAGGGGGTTTTTCTCCGGGTTCTCCAGTTTCCCCCCGGTCCAAAAACATGCACGGTAGGTTGATTGGCACCTTGTCCCTAATGTATGAATGTGTGTGTGTGGGTGTGTCCTGCGATGGGGAGGCATTCCATCCAGGGTGAATCCTGCCTTAATGCCCATAGACGATGATGAAGATGCCTGAGATAGACACAGGTTCCCCGAAGAAGTCAGAAAAAGAGGTAGAATGAATGAATGAATGAATAAGAATAGGAAAAGAAGAAGAACACCACCACCAAGGAAAACTTATATATGAAAATATACATGTCTTTTGCTGTAAAAGCTTATTTGAAGAAATATGTTGCAGCTGCAACAATAACAAACAAACAAAACTGGATAAGGAGGGAAAAAAAAAGAAATAATAGAGAGTGATATAAATACCACATATATCTAAATCCAGCACAGCTTGTTTGAAGTTTGGAGTTTTTTGGCTAAAGGAAAACAAAAGGTAAAAAAACAAAACAAAACAAACAAAACCTAATAATGAACTTTTTTTTTTCTCTTTCTTGAAGCAAAGTTAGTAAATAAATATACTTTAAATCCCCTCTAACAGACATAGGACAGTGTGGCCTTTCACCAAGAATGAGAATGTGTAATTTGCACTACATATCACAAGCTCTCTTTTTTTCTTTAAATTACGTTTGTTAAATCGACTCGTGAATAATTTATGCTTTGAAATCTGCTCCATATCTCCGACAAGCAGGCCTATTATAATTACAGGCCGCTATTTTATTATGATTACCAATTGAGTAAAGGAGCAAAGATGGTGGTGGTGGTGGTGAGGGTGTGTGTGTGTGGGGGGGGTTGAGAGAAAGAACTACTTGCTGTATAACTGAGAGATGATATGCAGAATTAAAAAAAAATATATATATTCACCGAATTTCCAATGCTGGTTCCTGCGATGCCAATCAGTGAGAGTAGCAGACAATTTATTCATCTGACAAAGAGAAGAATGTAAGATGCATATCATGTGTGGTAATGAGACTGAAGTACGCAGCACATCAGCACAATCAGAAGGAATATCAAACCATTTAGTCAGATTTTGTTGGTGGTCGATTAGAAGCGACTTCATCTTTGGTTTTGGTGATTTAAAAGGCTTCTTCTACGTTTTGAGTGTCTTTCCTCTTCCTTTTGTACGCCACGTTTCACACGATGCTACATATACCAGAACGAGGATGCAATGCATAATATATCATTAGCTATTAAATGGAGACAGATGAACAGAATGGATGAAGAGAAAAATGCGGTGATTACTACCAATAAGACGCTTTTTGGGGGTGAAAAAAAAATCAATCAATAGCACTGTGGGGAAGACACTACACACTGAAATCATTTTGGTTGTATTGCCGATGTTATGGCCTTAGGAGGATATTCTGCATTTAGCAAGAAAGATCTTTGTTCAGTTGATGAGGCAAAGTTTCAGAGCGGGATTGCCGAGGACGTCACATGCTGGTTGGAGCTGAGAAGGCGCCTATGCAGCTGAACTGCCTCTGATCAATAGAGACTAATTACACCGGAGATTGATCCGGACCACTTGCAAATTTAGATCTAAAAACACAGTCATAAACTGCCAAGCTTTTAGACAGGATTTAAATATAAAAAAAGAAGAAAAAGCACAGTCACACTCAATCTTACTATCAGTTCTGGTGTCTTTTTAGGGCTTTTTGTGAGACTCAACCATTGTACTGAAATCTATTAGCTAACTAAAGAGTAAGAAACAATTGTTATACATTAGATAACTATATATATATATATATATATATATATATATATATATATATATATATATATATATATATATACATCGCACATACACACACACATGCACACAACAGGTATGAGCTCCTCACTATATTACAGTATGGAACCTAAACCAGTTTATATGGAAAGCAACCAAAACCGGAACATAATTCTTAAAGGAGTCATGTACTGTATTTAACAATTAAAAAAAACACACATGTGAAAACACACAATTAGAAATGAATATTAAAAGACTAATTTCCATTTAGAAATAAAATGAAATAATTCATAATTTTGTTAAAGGGAGAGATTTTGAGTGACATTTTCATATTTATCATATCTGTTATATATAGATTATTATAAAAATATTATTTTATGGTAAATTTGTGATTTAAATGAATGCGATTAATCCTATATACATATATATATATATATATATATATATATATATATATATATATATATATATATATATATATATATATATATATATATATATATATATATATATATATATATATATATACTTATGGACATTCAATTTACAGCATTATAACCTTTTATTAACAAGCTCACTACATTGTTTTTGCTTCTTTATTATTTCCAAATCCCTCTCACATAATGTTTAGAACTGACATCTCTGATGAATTTATTCTGATTTTTCTGCTTTAATGCTTTTGGCATTTCATTGGTCTTCATTTTCAGTGAAAACAGCATGGACTCCAGATGGAGAGATTTAGCGTAGCTTTTCTCACGTAATGATTGTACATGATGAATGATTACATTTGGAATGCAGGTTTGTGGTATGGAATCTAAATCTATATAAATCCTCCATTAGCAGACATCACCAACTATCGTCCATGTGTCGTTTGTTTTTTTTTTTTTTTTTTTTGCTTTCCTTTCAATCAAAGCGGCGCTAATTAGCACTGTAGCTTCTTGGTGTGCTGTCTGAGGGCAGTGAAATTGTGCCTGAATAGATCAAGTACTTCACTCGAATTGACCGAGATTTCACTTATAGAGCCATGAGTTTATAAAATCCCTCTTGACATGAGATATTATTACACGCTTGGTGCACTTTGAGGAAATCCTTAACCCATATGTCTTGTACGTATTTCAGATAGCAAAGCAAAGAATTGGCTGATGTTTTGGAGTTTATCTCTACGGCTCAGGATCCTATGATGATCAGGCTACAGTGGTGGATGTGATTTCAGCTTGAAAAGTACAAGACAAGGTTGTAGTTTTGAAGTTTGAATTGGAGATCTGTGGAAAATTGTGGTGGTCCCTATTTTGGGATCCACTTCAGGTGGTATGAACATGGGAAGTAGAAGTAGGCCCTTTGGTCAGCTCCTAGTAGATTTGTATCAGGAATATCCCACTGGATGGAGACTCCAGCCCTTAATGAAGTGTTTCTAATTCACTGATGGCTTGTGAATGTCTGGGGAGCCCAGAAAAAGCTGTGACTTTTAATAGAGTCTGGATTGAACTGACTGAACTATTTTGTTCAGTGCTTATGGGCAGTGAAACCATCACCCAGGGGGGGAAAGAAATGTAAGGAAAAAATGTAAATGTTTTAAAATAATCTCCGCCCTATGAAAATACACTGAGAAGACATAAGAGGGAGGGGGTGTAGCTCAGTGGTCTAAGGCGCTGGGCTGCTGATCGGAAGATCCGGGTTCGAGCCTCTGTATGGCCAAGCTGCCGCCCTTGGGTCCTTGAGCCTTAACCCTCTGTGCTCCAGGGGCGGCGTATCATGCGCTCTGACCCCAACTACCAACATCAAGCTGGGATATGCGAAGAAAAGAATTTCACTGTGCTGTAATGTATATAGGACCAATAAAGGATATTAATATAAGATGAAGACATTATAACACGAGGATCAGTAACAGTATCCATCAGAAGTGGTCTAAGGAAATATGGGTGGTGAACAGTGACAGGGTCATGGGTGACCAAGGTTTACTGAAGAACATGGGGAATAAAAGATGGCCTGTGTGGTCAGATTAAACAGAGGAACTCTTGTCGCTAACATTGCTGACTGGTAACAGAGGATTAGACCATACATACGTTCACTTTTCAGTTTTTACTCATTAGACCAATCAGGATCATCCCCACCTTTCCTTTTTTACATTACTCAATCCATCCATCCCCAACCATTAACTCTCTCTCCTCTGCTCTTTCCTTTTTTCTTATCTTCGGCTCATCCTCTACATCAGCATCAACCCTTCGCTGAGTTCATGCTGTGAGTGAGAGTGGTTCAACCAGAAAACTCTGATACAGGCAGTTAAGCCGAACTGTCTCAGTTAAGCTGAATCCAGGCTGTGGCTAAATGCCTCTGTGCTCCATTAACGGCTGCTCGTTTAGCCTGTCTTATCCCAAACTACACACTGACACCCCTGTTGCACACACACACACGAATAATGAAAATATCACCTCAACCACTAGCGTTTATAATCACATCAAAACATCTACAGCTTTAAAGAAGCGTACATGACACGTTCATATGACAACCGATATTAAGCCCAAATAAACATTTATATAGGTGTCAGCTGCCATGAAGACGTCACTCATTTTGATTCCAAGTTGGTATAACACCTGTCTAATGCACAAGATTTGTTGATATAAAGTGTTATGACACTTTCTCTCTGTAGCTCTACATTCACAATATAGTGACGAGGCTCACATTTAATGAAACAATGATAATCTATTTCATGTACGACACTTAGCGAAGCTTGTAACAGTGATTTCTGCTACTGTTTAGCGTTTTATGTTATGCGCAATTCCCATTGGCGAGATTTAATGAAAGATGTTACAACATCAACAAAACAACCGACTGTTAACTGACAATAAAAAAAGGTTTATTGTCGCTTCTACTAACTATGTACAGTTCATTGCTATGTACAGTTCATTGCTATGGACAGTTCATTGCTATGTACAGTTCATTGCTATGGACAGTTCATTGCTGTCCACACAAAGGTTTGACATTTAATCCCCAAAGCCGTTTTTTTTTTTGCTGCCATTCAACTGATTCTACGAGAAGTACTTTTAATTATTTTAAGCGCTTGAAGTGCTTGACCTGCTATAGTTCACCATAAATGCAGTAACTAGTTAGACGCATTGCCAAGAGACAGTGTTTCAAAAAGAAGCTTTCACGGATTTATTAAAAAAAAAAAAAAAAAAAAAAAGGCATTATTCTTTTTTTTTTCCCAGTGGGTTTATAATTGAAGTAAAAACACCACTTGATAACATAAACACCAAGCACCATTTAAAATAAATGAAAATCTAGTGTTAAATCAGAGCTATTTTAATATCTTTGACCTCAGTACACCTTCTGTTTGAGCAGTAGCAGATAGCAATTGGCTAATCAGCTAAAACCTATCCATATTCGTTTCTCTTGCCAGCTTGCCTAAACCTAGCTTCCAGCAACCTGATATTTGGGGTGTTGTGGGGGAGCTGTTGATGTGAAACCCTGTGTTTGGTGTCTTTGGCTCGCCTTCTACCTTACAAACTAAATAATGAGAATGTGTGATAAAGTCATTTGTAAATGTAAACCTTCTATGAGCATAAGCATGCTCATAGGCTTTCTACATTCTAGCTCATGAACAACACATTTAAACCCCACCTTTCCCTTTTACAGTGCTTAATCTACACAATCCATCCATCCATCCATCCATCCATCCATCCATCTAAGCATGAAGCCACCCAAATGTTACCATATTAGCTCCTGTACTTTGGAATAGAATCACACTCTCAGTTTAAGTGTAGATTAAAGACTTATATAACTCACATCATGACCAGATCATGTGACCTTGCTAATATTATCAAAAGCAGCTATACTAATTCCTCCGTCTCATCCTGAGACTTCCTGAGGTTCCTTCACAGAGTACACAACAAAAACCCGGCAAACATCCATCTAGAGAGGTACCAGTTCCATTTGGATCCAGAACCATCTTAGGATGTACCAGCTTGGGATCTCACTTCATTGGCCTACTTTGTCTTAGGACGTTACTCACATTCTATCATTTATAAATCGCACACTTGATAAGAACCGAATGAGGATCACCGTTCCATCTAAGCGAGTTTTTCCCTGCCACAGTTGACCCCAGGTTCCCCTCGTCAGGGATCAAACATTATATTAACATTTTGTTCATTCTGTAAAGCCACTTTGAAGCAATGTCCATTGTGAAAAGCGCTACAGAAATACAACTTGTTACCTCATATAGAAGTAGTTTCAACAAAAGCCGTTCAGTCCTTCAAGCCACGGCAGATGCAACACTAAAGGACTTCTTCTTTGACACATTTAGAAGTGCAGTGCTTTTAAACCGGCCGACACTCATTGGGAAAGAAAACAGGTGCTGCTTGTTTTCACGAAAATTGGATATGCCATTACTTTCAGTACGTGCTCATTAGTGCTCATTAGCTTCAGAGCAGTGCTACTTCAGAAACATTGCATGTACTGCTTCTATCATATTCTCTTTGCTCCCGGAGCAAACGATGACCCGGGTATTTCTGAAGAACATGTCTTCTTCACGATACATACCATGGTGTCCATAATGAGTCATCTCCTGCTGGGTCACTGTACTGGCCTCTGACATGCTGCTAGAGTTGGTCTTTTCCAGTTTCTAATGCTCTGGTTCCTTCTCATTTCTTCTGCTATATCATTTCACTTCACTTATTTACTTGTTTACTGGTTATTCTGTTGAATAGGTATCTGCACTTCTAGGGACATGATGTATGTAAACAGGTAATGCTTAGTCTCCATACCGCCATTCTGCTCTTAGTTTTCAGGCTTAGACCAGATCTTGGGGAGGGCTTTGAGTTGGACCGATGGTTGCTTATTTCCATTTAATTCTTGCCCTTGTCTTTTCCTCCTACCTTCATCAACACTAGGTCAAATTTCATTGATGTGCATGCATGCTCAGGGCTCTTTCTTGCTAAATCCCACATGGCCTGGTGAATTTCAAGTCCAATGAATGTTGTCATCTTCTTCCAGCTTCATAATCTGCTCTTATTTTACAGCTATTTATAATTTCCTTGTTATCCATATAATGTATTATTAATCCCTAATCACTTCCAATACGTAAAGAATTGCCTCCCCCCCCCCAAATGTATTATTTGGTTGCTTGGTTTTTATGTGTTTTTATATTGCTTTCATTTGTTAATGCCTAGTTAATTATTCCAACATTATTATTATGGCTACAAGTGTAATTACGGTTATAAAGTGCCATTTTAGAATATTTATTCTAGATGTTCTTTAAAAAAAAACAAAAAAACAACAATAATCATATAATTCTCAAAGAGCCTCATTTAAATAAATACCACCGCAATCACTTCAATTATATAATGAACTTTTAATAATGGTGATCTTGATATATATTATATTTTAATAATAGTGTGTGGTGTGCAGATGTCTGGTTGAGTAAGTTTTGCTATTGTTTAATGTAATGGGTATGTAATTAGGTTCATTAGCGAACCTCAGCATGATTCTGATGTCAGCTGTCATAAAGGCTTTAAGTAGGAATGATGTAGCTGTATAAACGCTAGTAATAAGTGTTTGTTAAGTTATTATCTACAAATGCAGTGGATCGAAGTTAAAAGGTTAAACCCCCCCCCTCTCTCTCACACACACACACACACACACACACACTTCTCTATATCTCTGTGCATGTGTGCCCTTTTGTTTGTTGTTTATTTGTGTGTGTGTGTGTTTCTGTGTATGTGCTCACAGCACCCACTCTCGCTGGAGAAGAACTAAATAGAAAATAAAATGGAAAAGAAAATATGTTTTCTGAAGCTTAATGCTAATGGAAATCCGGGGTCATAAACAACCGTTCCAAACTATAAACATTATCTCCTAAACATCTTATTTATTTATATACAACATTTCCAACGCTAGAGCAATACAGTCTTATTGTGTTTTCCTGCCCAAGAGCAACCAGGCAGAAACTAGGGCAGTTTATTATTATTATTAATATTATTATTATTATTATTATTTTTATACTGAGCTACATTTTGCTGATTATCTTAATAATTTATAAACACATTTCCATGCACATTTTTGAATAAGATTTTGCTGGTATCCCATCCACACACACACACACACACACACACACTGCTAGCGTAAAGTTGGACTTGTATAGGATGGGATGTTCACAAAGCATGCACGAGTCCATAAGCTTCTGTCTATATCATGTATCAAGGTCTCTTTAATATGTCTGCTTGAAAGACATCCCTTAGCAGGGACTGGAAAAGATCCGATATCAGCTAATGAAATTCGTTCACTTGTTGGACGTGGATTGTAAATCAAATCTTGAACTCGATTTATATCCTCAGTGTCTACTTCATCTTCTTTCATCGCTGGCATCCAAGAATCTTGCAAAACAAAACATGCATTGTAAACAACATAAAATGTAAATGTCACGTATCAGATGTTTTTTTTTTCCTACCCTTTTCTTATAACCTTGCAGAAAGTCTTTGCAGATTAATCCTGAACCTCGACAGGAAACACTGCTGCACTCTGAGCAACTCGTAAGACATCTTTTCAATGAAGGGCTTATTTGTTGCCTAGTTTCTCTCTCTCTCTTTATTCCTTACTTGTGTGTGTGTGTGTGTGTGTGTGTGTGTGTGCACTCTGCCTCCCTGTCTTCATGCTTACTATTGTTTTTGTTTTCGGAGGAGTGCACTTTCGTGGTCTACACTATCTACTTCACTACTTGGACACTCGGTTGCATTTCCACATAAAAGTAGAATGGAAGCGAAGGCCTATTCGAGCATCATCATCCTACACTCTGTTACCATGGAAATCAAGATGGCATCGCTCATGGCCTAGCCCATCAAATAGCCACTGTTTATAAATGTTCAGAATGGATACATAATGTAATTAGACACAATAGCAAATAAGAAATAGTATAGAAAACTTGGTGGAAAGGATCAGAAGGAAACACTATTTGTTAATGTGCACTTCCATTCCTTCATTCAGTTTTAAAAAAAAAAGATCAGAAGAGTCCAACGTCTACACGAGGAGAAAGCCTCAACCCCGACACTCGTGTGCGAGTCTCATCCCGGGGCTGAAAAACCTCCCGTACATGTGAATGATTGTTAATTATCTATTCGAACAATTATCTCTTCTGATTCATTAATATGTCAAGTGTCATTTAAATGATCGACCCAAAAATAACTGAAGAGGGAAAGTAGTTAAAACTATTCAGGACTGTTTCTTGACGAGGTTCTCTTGTCTTTTTCAAATAGAAGAAAATGTTGTCAATCTCAATCTGAAAGACCAAAAATAAAAAGGCTTTGTGTAAAAATCACTTATTCTTTAAGCACAAACTGAATTTCTTTTCTAATGTATTCTTTTTGCGATCGTAAAATTAGATGCTGCATTAATAACAATAATAATAATGAACACACACACCCACACACCCACACACACACACACACACACATATTATACTATATATATATATAATATATATATCTATATATATATTATTATATATATATATATATATCTATATTTATATATATATATATATATATATTATATATATATATATATATATATATATATATTATATGTCTTCAAGTGTAAACACGTTCCATAATATAATAATAATAATAATAATAATAATAATAATAATAATAATAATAACATAATATTGTCTTCCCGTTCCATAATAATAATGATAATTACATATATTGTCTTTACATTCCATAATTTTATATATATATATATATATATATATAATATATATATATATATATATATAGATATACTATATATATATATATATATATATATATATATATATATACATATATATATCACATAATTATATTATTATGGCTAATGCAATGTGATAAAGTAATTACTGTACTTCTAAAATAAATAAATGAATAAATAAATAAATAAAAATAAACTTTTAGATAAATACCAGCTTAACCAGCTTGGTAATTAAATCAATACATTTTTAATACCACTGTGTCTGGAAATTCTCTCAGGGAATACCTGGGACGGGGTCCCAACCCATAAATTAGCACACACGCAGCAAACAATTTGGAAACAACAATCAGCGCTTGTGTAAAAGGATATGCAGCCTATAAAATCATTTATTTGGGAGTCAATTTCTTAGGAAACCCACCTGCGCTTACTCAGAAGGTGTAAGATGTTAAATCATGGGAAGACGCCTTTATTGTTACTGCATATTCACTGAAAGGCACCTTTGGCTTCACTATTTTGGCACGCTCAGTAATCCTGTTCTTATCAACAAAAAGCCCAATTTCTTCATCTGTCTGGTGCAAAAACAACATGTTATTTACTGTCTTCTCTGGTAATCCGTGTGCTGTTACGAAACGATAAATGGAGGAAACATACAGAACAATAAAGGACGAGTTTATTTTCTATTCATATTAATATTTAATATTAATCCCATTAAGCACAAGATTTATCAGCGGGCATCACAATAGCCGAGCTGTGTAAACATATTTAGCCATATTTACTGTACAGCCCTACAAAATGCAGCAATTTGTCTTGTAAATGAATGCATACATTTTTAGTCGTCGCATTATGTTTTATTAAAAACTCACTTTATCCTTGCGTTAAATTATAAATTAATTATTTCAAATAGCAAAGCACTTTCATGTTTCCTTGTGGCTGGACAGAGACATTTGTTCGGGAATTGGATACGGAATAAAGCGCCTTGGTGCAAAAAAAAAAAAAAGAGCACATTTGAAATGGAAATGAAGCTCTACTGAACTCTGTCTACCCCTCCTGTCTCTCAGTGATACTTTCATAAGCAATTATCACCATTCTCCAATCTGTGCACTTGCACCAGAGACAGAACACGGCTCAGGTGTGCTCTGTGTCCAGCGCTGGGCATCTCTCCTGAGCGTTGCATTAGCAAATCCTTCGCTCCCTCCCAGATCAGAGGTCAGTCTATCTGGCAAATTACATCCTCATTACAAATGGTGACACTGCATGTGAACACCGAGTGTGTGTGTGTGTGTGTGTGTTTGGATTAACATGCACAGAGCACAAGCCTCTGTACTCGAGCACAGGCGTACCCCTTATACTCTGGATTTTCATTCATCCTTCCTATAAATGTATTTATTTATGGCATGCAATATACTTTTACATAACACCTATAGCAAAAACATCATGAGAAGTTATTTTTCTCATCTGTTTGTTATTGTGTAGTGCTTTTTTTATGTCTTGCTGTGGAAAGTAATTCCTAATATGATCTACAGTGCAGCACCTACATCCCCAGCACCATATGTAGTTAGAACAGTCTGCTTTGTTGGATATCTAGTTCCTCTGGAACTTTGTTTTAAAATCGCAATGTGATTTGGGGGGTAGCTCAGTGTAGCTTTAAGGTGCTGATCGGAAGTTCAGGGGTTCGAGCCCCTGTATCACCAAGCGGCCACCCTTGGGTTCTTGAACAAGGCACTTTATCCACTGTGCTCTGGGGGACGCTGTATCATGGCTGACCCTGCACTCTGCGTCCTGCTTGGGATATGTGAGGAAAAGAATTTCCCTAAGTATGTAAAATAAAATAAAAATACAGAAAAAATGTAACGTAGCACTTGAGTAAGCTCCATTCATTCTATGGGACAGACCCTAAACAATGCACCCCATAATACACAGATACATAATCCAATTGGTCCTAATGTTAATATTTATATTAATTCTCAAGAAGGATTCATCTTCAGACCCAAGTAGTTTTCTAATCCATTATAGATTAGAGAGTGTTGAACTCGATTCTAAAGACCCTTATTTGGTTATTTTGTTTGTTTGTTTGTTTTTGCATACATAATGCAATAATAATACATGCTTCCAAATTTCCATAACTACAAGTCACAAGAAGAGCCGATCACCTCGTTCGTAAACACTTAAACTTACACTGGTAACCAATTTACCCACCATAGTTATAAACACATACATTAAATATGCAATTATATTCTTCTTTTTCTTACAGTGCATTCACTTGACACATCTGTAAATAAGATCTTTAAATTTTGCACGTGTACAGTGTACATACATTTTTCACTCTTTTAAAACATTTAAATACTCTCGTACCTCGTAAAGCTCCCGGTAACCAAAAAAAGTCGTCCCTGTACAGTATGAGCGCGCCTGCTTGGCAATAAAAGTCCTTTCTGATTCTGACTCTGATATGTAGGTCATGTTCACAGAGAAAGCTATCTACCTTGTCACCAAGACATGTAGGAGACATTATTACACATGCCACTAAGGTTAAGTTGCTATGTGCAGCTGAGCTCCTGTTGAATATATTGGGAATTTTGACAGCAGCCACAAGGGTATTTTTTTTTTGCAGGAGCAGCAGCAAAGTAATGTACAAAGGGATGCAATAACCAGACCTTAAATGCCACAAATAGTGACTTGTTCGTTCTCACTGAGATTTGTACGAGATATTTCTCGGTAGAAATGGAAGACTTTCTTGGAAACTTGTATTCATCTGGGGGGAAAAAGTCTGGTCCCCGGGAGTGGAGATTTCCCCCTCTAGTGTTTTGTTCTCCTATCTCTAAGATGCACTGATGTGTTGGTCCACTTGGATAATATTGCAACAGTCAGCTATTATCATTTATCAGACAGGCTTTAGGTCAGGCTGGTTCTCAGAGGACGACCCTTAGCCTCGATGAGAGTAACTGGGCAGTGAACACTAGGGAGAGTTGTGTGTCTGCAAAAAACAAGTGGTGTCCCAGAACTGCCAAAGGTTTTACTAAGGCACAATGGTGCCAACTCAGCATATTGTACATTGTGGCTCGCCTTGGCAGATGTAAAAGGATTCTTGCCGAAAGTAGAGCTCCAAGGAAAAGCCAAATGTGTTGAACAATTCGAGCTTCAGGGACAAAAGTCCCGGGTGTTGTGATGTCACTAATTGCATTTATCTTGTTAAAGTGGTATTCAATTATTATACAAAAAAAGCTACATGTAACAAAAGCATAAAATCATACAAATTATATATATATATATATATATATATATATATATATATATATATATATATATATATATATATATATATATATATAAATAATATAGTGTTGGAGAGCAACTAGTTACGTAATTACGGCATTACGTAATTTAATTACAAAATAAAAGTAACAGTACAGGGGCACGGTGGTTTAGTGGTTATCACGTTCGCCTCACACCGCCAGGGTCCGGGTTCGATTCCCGCCTCGGCCATGTGTGTGTGGAGTTTGCATGTTCTCGCCGTGCCTCAGGGGGTTTTTCTCCGGGTTCTCCGGTTTCCTCCCCTGGTCCAAAAACATGCACGGTAGGTTGATTGGCACCTTGGAAAATTGTCCCTAGTGTATGAATGTGTGTGAGTGTGTGTGTGTGTGATGGTTTGGCATTCCATCCAGGGTGTTTCCTGCCTTAATGCCCATAGACGCCTGAGATAGGCACAGACTCCCGTGACCCAAGGGAAGATCGGATAAAGCGGTAGAAGATGAATGAATGAATGAAAAAGTAACAGTAAAAAAAACAAAAAACAACAACAACAGCATGTAATTAAATTACAGTTACTTTTGAAAATGTGCAAGATTACAAATCCTATATTTTTTAAGCGTATTCTTCAGGGTGTCAGACAGTCCCCCATCACTCGCTGTACATTTACATGTGCCATGAAATCTGTGCTGATACAGCGCCCCCTGGAGCACAGAGGGTTAAGGGACCTAGCTCAAGGACCCAAGAGAGGCAGCTTAGTGATATCAGGGCTCAAACCCCCAACCTTCTGATAAGTAGCCCAGCGCCTTAAACCACTGAAGCCGTCCCGTATATAATATAACAATATATCCTAATATAACAATTATAGTACCAGTGTTATCACAAATGAAATACATGTAAGAACACCTGTCCCATACCCTCCGCTATACATCGGCGTTCATTTGTCATAAGCGTCATATTACATGTGTACGGCGGCATATGATTTCGTTCACTCCACGTGTATGATATCTGTATCGTGTGTGAGTGCACATATACTGCATATACTTCAGCATCAGTTGAGAAAACAAAATCTTTAAACAGTCGTGATTGTTTTGCGCCCGGCGTGCAGAAGATAGCTTTAATAAGCCTTCAGAAAGCTTTGACATTAAAAAAACATCAGAATCCATCAAAGATTTGTTTCTTTTTTTTTTGGGTTTGTCCCTCTGGGGGACCATTAAAGCTCCGATGCAGAATCCTTTAACCGGTTGTTTCCATTTCAGAGATATTTTCAAAGACTGTGCAACCGCTTTTATATGATAAGGATGACTTATTGTGTACGGTAGAGCGTTCATACACCATCAGTAAGTAAATAAGAGAATCTGCTTTATTGTGGCACTTCAACCTCGAACGTCATGTAAACATGTTTATAATAGGGTATGGCATGAGTAATGCACAAGTCTTTATATATCAAATATTTTATTTATTTATGCTTCATATACAATCTTAGCAAAGAAGTCTCCAACCATATATTCTGCATTTAACAAAGAAGAACGTATAGCAAATAGGAGTCCCGAAGTACAGGGACGCTTCTATGAACTGCGCAAGAGAATATGAAGAAAGACGGATAAAACAAAGAAAATGATGGCCACTATAATTATGCAAAACGTCATTGCATTTGAAATGTTGGATGGTTTGAGGACACATTTAGAATAATTTAGCGTTGCCTAAAAATATGCATTTGTGTCTTTGATTATGCGGCGAATATAAATAAAGTCAAAATTATTCGCCGCCGTCATCGTTCTGTGCTTTGACACGTGTCATCACATTGCTTGAAAAGTAATTACTGTTTGTCCACACTTTCAGCTGTTTAGAAAAGGACACAGGGATGCATGCATAATTTAGAGATGGTGTAAGCTGCTCACACACACACACACACACACACACACACACACACACACACACACACACAGAGGAACGTTCTTTTATTTTTAATTCTCATTTTTAAGTGAAAACAAAAGCTATTAAATGCACAATAAATCCGCCAATAACAAATAGGATAAAAGGAGACTGGGTGTAACTTACACACAGAGGATTAGAAGAAGGACATTGTGCTTGGGTAAGTAAGCATGCTTGTGCATGTACCGGGCTGTATTAAAATTAATACATGTAAACCTTGGAATCAGAAAGCAGGTCAATCAAATAAATAAATAAATAAATAAATAAATAAAAAAGTGTGGCGTTAAATAACAATAAATAATAGATAATAAATAGGATTCATTCTAGTGTTCAGGTTCTGCAAAAAGTGACTGAGCTATCATGTTGGCTTACCCACGACAGCACTAGATTTGAAGCGGGGACGCATCCTGATTAAGATGGAAATTGAATGCACATACTCATTCGCACCAATTTATTGTGTCCGATCCTGCTGTTAAGCTTACGCTATGCGGAGGAAACCCACATAGACACGAGGAGAACCTAGTCTGGGCTGAAGTGTGAGGGAGTAATACTATCCACCGTTCCACTGTAGAAGAAATAAAATAGTAAAATTAAAAAAAAAAACTTTATTAAGAGATCATTCGTACAGAATGATGAAATATAATAGCTGCCTAGGACTTTGTTTTAAACCTGGCTACTATCCCTGATAGGTACACTTTTATACCTTATACTTAACCGAGAAGGGTAATAGGATTTTGGTGGGAAAGCACAATAAAACAAGGTGTGTAGAAGATGATATTAGATAATATTATGTTGATGACTTGTTTTAAACACGGATGTTGGATGATGACTGAGTGAGCTTGGGCGAGGCTGGATAGCTGGAGGAGGCTTTATCCAGTCTAACGGCTCCTGGCAACAAAAGACCCACGATAATAATTCCTAGCTCGCTGCACTTTAATAAGTCAGCGTAATGCAAGTAATATATATATATATATTTTTTCTATGGGAGCAAAAGGATAAATTTATCTGGTTAGAATAATTTAGAACCTTGATAAACGAGGAAAGCCCAGGATTAATAATGCTGCTGACTCCAGAAAAACAGGGAAACGGAATAATGGAAAAACAATGGGAATGATCCTTAATGTAGTCTTAATGGACTTGAACCACACTGAGAGCTATTTGCCAGTTTGGCTATTGAATGTTATCGTCTATGAGACCTGATTATATATCACGCACACACACACAAAATGCAATCATCGTTTTTTGACAAACGTGCATCAGAGCATACTGTATGGGAAGAAAAGAATACACGAGCACGTATTTAGGCTTAATGAACAGCAATAACTAGCGCTCCAGCCTTTTTAAAAGGGAGATCATTCTTTCTGAAGTTCCTGTTAAGGTGCAAAAACAGCCTCATTCAAGTAGAAAACGATCCCACTCTAGAGGTGATATCATGCTTCATGTAAAGGTTTCATTATGCTTTATGTATTTAATACTAGCCCGGATGACAAAATCAGTTTTATTGACGTATTTATTTTATTTAGTAAGTTTACACACGCCATTTCCTTGCGTATAAACACCTGCAAGGTCATAGGTAGAGCTGTACCATAGAGGGGTGTGTGTGGCCTTTCCAATCACCTCCTACCGAGATTTTTTTACTAAAACACACCATGCAAACTGTTGATGACAAAATCAGCTTTATTGATGTATTAATTAATTTATTTATTAAGTTTACACAGGCTCACGATTGCTTGAACATGTCCGGAAAAAAACAATCAAAAAAACAAGCGCACAATCATTTCTGTACTGTGCAAAATACGCATTTAATTAATGAAGGTCGCTATTTTAAATACAGCGGGACAAAGAATTCGTTTGGACTCTTGAGAGTTGGGGTGAACAGACATTTTGGCCAGGAAAAAAAATGAAAAGTAAAAATTGCATGCAAACAGATAATTGCAAGGCTAATTAAATTCAGCCGCGCTATACCGAGTCATTTATTTTTGCCTGCAACATATTTCACTTGTTTTTTTTCCTGCAGCATGGTGCATGCGTTAATGGCCGCGAGGGTGTTTGGGAGCACGGAGGATAAAAAGGTTCTGCTCTGTGCTCTCAATGGGCTACAGACTGAGCAGGGATAATTAAGACACTGGTGTTCCCCCATCAAGTTTCTACACTAATGGCCCTACATGCAACACCATATGGCTCCACCGCCTTAGTCCGGCATGGATCATTGTGCTGTCACCCTGCAATAACAGGGCAAGGCGTGTACAAACTCAGATATGGGAAACAGATGAGGAACATCACATTTTATTCTTCTCACTTGTATCCGGAGAATTACCCGCACTCCAGTCCTCACAGTCGCCATAATCATGCGGCACGTAATGCTTTTTCACCTCCGACTTGTGTAGAATACAAAAGACTGCTTGATGACAGCAGCTGAAAAAACAATGGAACGACTCCAGGCAAACCAAGTGTCAGAGTATGACTTAAGGCAGAACAGCCAAGTGCCCCTTTCTGTCTAATTTACTGTGCGTATGCTGTAGCCTGTAGCCTGGTCAGTATTAATAATAGAGCAATTTAAGCCAGTGGGTATTTGAGTTCCTCTCCGCCAATCATATCAGCTCGGATCTGAGGTCATTAATGCTTAATTAAACATAAAGTGATTGATTTGAATGTTAATGTCTGATTAAACAAGAGCGCAGAGCTTTAAAGTGCTGAGTCTGATTAAAGAGTGATTACAGGCCTTGTAGATATAGCCTCAGTAATTCATATCTAACACCCTATTTCACAGTGCAAAAAATAAGGCATGTGTTCAGTAAATCTTGACCTGGAGAAAGGTAAAAAAGAAAAGATGGGGTGAGGGGGGGGGGGGGGGGGGGTGCTTAGACATTCTGTCACACCCAATCGAACATGCTAAGTGAATACTTTGGCATAGTTTTTTTTTATTTTATCTTTATTTATAGCACAATATTTTTTTCTTGACGGCAAAAAACACACGACTTTATTACGTAGCATATTGCGCCGCCTAATTCCTACATTCTAGTATTTAATTCGTTATATTAGACCTTTAATTGATATTAATTATATAGTATATGCGAAGAATCAACTCTCTCTCTCTCTCTCTCTCATTCACATTCGTAACGGCCCTGTTTCCGTTTGCGTGTAAATCGCTTGTATTTAGTTCGTAGTGAGGTTGCGTATTTAAGTTTAATTGACATAATTAGGGCACATTGACAATAATGAATAGAATAAGACGTCGGGAAAAACACTTTTACTGCATTTCAAGAGAGTATAGAAGAATTCGCATGGTGTGTTTTAGGAAAAACATGGATAGGAGGCGATTTGAAAAGCCACGCCCAAATAAGGCACAGCATTACCTATGACATCACAGGTGTTTATACTCCTGATAAGCAAATGGTGTTTGTGTAAACTTAATAAATAAATATATACATTAATAAAAATGATTTCGTCCTATAATGTTGCATACAACTCAGATGATTTTTTTTTTTTTAATGAAAGATTATTACAAAAGTGGACCGAAATGTACATTGTTTAAAAATTTAGATCGAACATTGGTTTGATTTTTCCAGACAAACTGGATCAAACTAAGAAAAGGGCTTAACAAGTATGTGCTCCCTTTTGAAGTAGGAACTTCTGTGTCCTTCTACTTTTTTCTTATCTCAAGGCAGTGTCAGAATTTTATCTTAACGACTGAACTGGGATTTAGGGAAAATGAACAAAAGGTAATGAATCATTCTGCCAATAAAGAGGACAGATTTGAACACCAGACATCTGGGCAGTCAATAGAACAAAACACAGAGGGGGGGAAAGAATATATATATATATATATATATATATATATATATATATATATATATATATATATATATGCTGTTCTGATTTAGGAAAAACTCCGAAGAACACACTTTTAATAGCAGTATGCTCGGTAATAGACTACATACACTTGCTACTGTATTGTCTTTTATAAGCCCTTTCAAAGGGGTCAATTAAATCCTAGAGTGTAATTTCATGCATTCGGAGAGGCAGGAAAATTTCGCACTTCAACTTCGTGTCACAGCGAGGCGTTGAGGAGCCACCACAAGTTGCACTAAGTGGCTCGGAGTGCGTCCCCATTTCTCACATGCCCATTTCATTGCTCATTTGCCGACAGATAATCAGAACGTCATTACCCTGTCCACGCTGGGCAGACATAGGAGTAATTGAGCGACATGAATAGCATCAGAGGTTGGATGGGTAATTCAGAAGCAAACTGAAGAAAAAAAAAAAAAAGGAAAAAGCGAGGGAGGAAGGGAAGGAGAAGGTCAGGTTGAGCGACAGGTGAGACGTGCCACACTGATCAGGTAGCTTTGTCACTGTCAGCACACTTCTCCATCTCACGTTGGCATCATTTGCAGCAGGGTTCGGTTACACAAAGCCATCTGTTGGCGTAGCCTTTTGAAAACAAAAAACAAAAAAAAAAAAAAAAAACAAAAAAAAAAAAAAAAAAAAAACAAAAAAAAAAAAAAAAAAAAAAAAAAAAAAAAAAAAAAAAAAAAAAAAAAAAAAAAAAAGGTCAGTGACAGGACTAACCTTCATAATAACTTTCCTCGCCACAGGTACCATACATAATGCAGTGGGCTCCGGAACACCAATGATCAACAATAACAATACAAATTGTCTTTCGATGCGTACGTCCTCGGGATTGAATTTCCTGCGTCTAGAAGCGTATCGGATCAACTGTCGTACTCAAACCCTCGGTCGATATCCAGCCAAGCAAACTCCTCTTTTTTCTTTTTTTGTATATTATTAGGCTGGAGGGAGCGCTCGCAGACTGCACGCCACGTTATTTATAGTTAAGATTGCTCCGTTTGGCTTTGCCACAGCCTCCCCGCGTGCCCATCTGGAGCCAAGCCAGGGCTCGGAAACGCCAAAGCCACATTTCCATCTCATTCATCATGGACGGACAGATAATCTGAAAGTCATTACAGTAGCCTGACACCGATGCTCACTCCGGGAAGACAGAGTAATTGAAGAGCCCGGAAAGAGAGGAGAGAGCGGCACGAGCCAAGCCCGGGCAGATAATGAATGCAAGATGTCGGCTTCAAAAGGGTAAGATGGGTACAGGATGGATAAATAAATAAACATACACACACACACACATATATACTATATATATATATATATATATATATATATGATTATATATATATATATATAAATTGACCAAATAGGACAAGCAAACCATATAAAATCAATAAATAAGGTTAATGAATAAATCACATTGAGATCAGATGTATATATATTCATCTTCTACCGCTTTATCCGATCTTCCCTCGGGTCATGGGAAGTCTGTGCCTATCTCAGGCGTCTATGGGCATTAAGGCAGGATACACCATGGATGGCCCACTGGTGTATGTATATATATCAAATTTTTTTCCCATTTATTTATTTACACATGGACTCTATCAGTCATGAAGGTAAAGGCAAACAGTGTTGATTTAACCGACTCTATATCACAGAGCACGCGCTTAAGTACTAACTACCGTCTTTAACATACACGAGCTCAGAGATCCTAACAGCTGGATAATGTCTAATAGATTGACAGAAGTGACAGCAATGCATTCCCTCCCAACGCAACGCGCTCGACCAGTTGTCCTCTTGCACTCTTGGCCGTAAATGCTCGCGGAATTGCCGGGATTTGATCTCCTGGCAATAAGGTAAGCCTGAACAGCTTGGTTTATTTATGGTGGAAATATTTCTCCGATGTCTTTTACAGAGGACAGTTATTGCTCTGCCAACCTTGTGTTAATATTGACTTTCGGACAGCTTATAAGAGGAAGACCTTAAGTAGCTTAATAAAATGGAGCCAAACATTTATACGATTTAAGAACAAATAATAAACGGAATGAAATAATTTACCAATGAAATATGATGTGTTGTTCAATCAGTTCTGCCCATCAGTACAAAAAACCTGTGCCACAATGATATATTAATTATATTTGCTTTGGATTTTCCCTGAAAGGTACATCTTATCTTTTTTTTTTCCATTCACTGAAGTCTAATTTAAATAAAAAAACATAAATCTCTGCGAAATGCTCAAGAAAATGTTGTTTTATGATGCTGGCTGGCTCAAATGACTTGTATACCCACTTTCATGCTTAAAGAAGTGATGCAATATGATTATTGTATTGCAATATGATAATACTATAATGTATTCTTTCTGTAGGTGGCTGTAAGTATAAAGAAATCATCTACTTATTGCTTTAAAAATAAATAAATAAATAAACACTGTGCGAAATTAAATGTGGCAGTGCTTAATGTTGAGGAAACTCTATATTTTAGTTCAGTGTTTAGAATAATACAAAGTAAAAAAGAAAAAAAAGTCTAGACGCCATATAAATGAAAATGTAACAAGAAAGGTGTGGGAAGTTTTTTTCTTTTTTCCTTCCTCGCGTTTTTATTTAGAAATTTGCTTTTAGATAAAAGGATGGCTATTCCACAATCCTGAGTGACGCTGATACGTTTATGCATGCAGTAATAATAGTCTTCTCCTTCTTTCATTGTTTATTTGTTTGAATACGTGTTAGCTTGCTTGGTCAATGACGTTACACCATATTCTATTCAGGTGGAAATTTGTGTCGGACTGAAATTCTGAGGAAAACTGAGGAAGAAAGCAGAAAGCAAAAAAAAAAAAAAAAAAAGGAGCATCACACAGTCAGTGGTAAAGAAAGAATAGCTCTTCTTGGGGATACTAAATGGTTAAAAGCAATCATGCCAAAATAAGACTGCTGTGTTGTGTCTGTCCAAACAAGGGATTTTTTTTCTTTGCTAAAAATAAATAAATAAATACATATATTTTTTATTATTAAAAAAAAAAAACAATATATATATATATATATATATATATATATATATATTATTTTTTTTAAATAAATATCTATGATATATCCAAATCTCCATATCTACAAAAATATCGTTTTTTTCTAAGTGCTTTGAAGACATTCTAAGTCTTTTTTGTGCGTTTTTTTTTTTTATTTTTTGTTTTTGTGTGTTTAAGCACTGATTGAAGCAGCGGGTTCCAAAAGCATTCTTCACAGTGTAAATGTGAAAGTTAAGGCACTGGCATTTTCTTGAAATGCCCCCAGCTGAGGTGGTGGAAATGGGTGCGCTGTGATTTTTATTCCTTTTATTTTTACCCCCCCCCCTTCCTTTACAGAATCCCCACCAGGATAAATTGTCCCCACCAACTCTCCCACTTCTTATCAGACGAGGCAGACGTAGTCGCGTCGCAGCTACCCTTCCATGCGTCCATCTGTCCATGCCTTCCGTTCCTCTGTGAGCATCAGAGATGAGGAAGGGAGGAAAAAAAAACAAACAAAACAAACAAAACAAAGCCACTCAATGCCACTCAGTGCAAACATCTGCTTTTCCTGCATTTGCACTCCCACAGTTCTCTCGTGGTGCTTTCAACTGCCTGAAGATACGCACCTCCTACCTGAGAACAATGCATTTCTTTGATAGAAAGACTTCTTTTGAAAATGTTGTTTGAAAAAGGGAACATTGAGCTGTATCTAATTGCTCAAATGCGTTCGTTAATGTACAATCAGCTTTCTATATTTAAAACTCTGGAATAACAACAAAAAGTTATATTGTATAGTTGCATTGGTATTTCTTTCCTAACATATCATAAGGGACAATTTATACAGACTACTACACATTGCATCACACACACACACACACACACACACACACACACCACACACACACACACACACACACACACACACACACACACACACACACACACACACACACACACAGATCAGCCATAACATTAAAAGCACCTGGTAACATTGAACATCTCATCTGGTGCTTTTTGACAGTATGGTGTCCCCATCACTATACTGACCACAGGGTAAGCGCCCCCTGCTGGCCACCACGAACACCTCATTCAGCAGAAACCTAGTTTCTCAGGAGGTCATCCATCCAGGTACTAACCGGGCTCAACCCTGCTTAGCTGCATTGTGCAACCAGTCTTGGGCTACAAGGTGCCACATTTGGTAGACACACCCTTCTTCTAGTGGTGGTGGTGGTGGTGGTGGTGGTGGTGGTGCCGCCTCAGGGGACACATTGACAATTTGACAGACAGGCCCAGGCCAGCACCCAATAAATACACATCAAATAATGTGTAAACATATAAAAAGCATTAATGTTAATACTCAATGTATCATCGCATCTAATGCGCCACCTGGTGGGACGTCAGGTGATTACAGGACAAGGTCAAATGAATGGAGTCATAATTGTATGATATTATCTGATTTGGACAACATTTGGCGGGCCGGATTAATAGGACCAAGGGACTGTAGTTTGTCCACCCCTGTTTTATTGACACTTCTGGTAGACACGCCAAAAGAATCGTGATTCACCAGACAAGGTGTCCACTGTTTTATTGCTCATAATTTGATGCTATTGAGCCCTTGGTATGAACGTTTGGTGGTGGTCAGGTGGTGGACAGCTTCTATATGTCACCCCGTATGAAAATTAGGCTCAAAGCATTGTGTATTCTGATACCGTTATGTCCTCAGCAGCTTTTCAGGCAGCCTCTGTGATGACGCCTTCAACAGCTCAACGGTTGTCTCTACATGGACACCTTTGGTCGTTACTAACCACTGCATTCTGGCATCATCAGACAAGACCCGTCATTTGGGGATCTTTGCCCATATCAAAGCTATTCTAATCCTTAAACGTACCTATTTTTTTCCCCTCTGCGAGACCCGGCTATTCACCCGCTGCCTAATAAATCCCATCCCTCGACAGGTGCCACGAAGTGTAATGAGATAATCAATCTTATTCATGTCACCTGTCAATAGTTTTAAACAAATTAACCCATTTATATCTATCCATCCAGTCTTCTATATACGAGAATTACTTATTGCTTAGCCGATATTTTACTAGAAAGCATCAAATTTTATTTCTCAGCAGAATTGCTGGCAGTTAGAGACTGAATTTACATGATTATTTTAAATGGACGTTTGTTAAAAAAAAAAAAAGGGATTTCTTAGGCCACAAATCTTTATGTAAGATTGCATTATAATTCACAACGTACTTATTAAATGCACCATTACTAATACGACAAATAAACAAAAAGGACAACTAGTGACTAATGCACACGGAAAACAGATCCGCAGTGTACATTTCTAGCAGGCATGTAAATATATTTAAAATAGTGATTCATGAGGCTAGCCACCAGCACAATATCTACTGTGAAACAGCAGCTTCAGGTCCCTTAGGTTGTTTACTGGCTGTAGTGTAGCTCTGAGTGGCAGCAGTCACACACCCTTCATCACACCTATCCAATTACTGAGTAGCCTCATTGGCAGGTGGTTGCTTGATGGACTGGTGCATCTGACATGTGTGTGTGTGTGTGTGTGTGTTTGTGCACAGAGGACAAGGTAGAAAAAGATGAAATAGATTAAATAGGATGATACACTGTTGATGTGCTATGTCAAAAAACACAAACTCACACATACACACCACCACCACCACTGCCACTGCCACAAACACACACAATCAATTCCATCCTTACCGTATATATAAATAAATATATATATATATATATATATATATATATATATATATATATATATATATATATATATATATATATATTACCTCGCTCTCTGACCCTCAGAATGATTCACACATGAGACCTCCACGAGTATATTCTACCTCTTTAGTCTTCCTACCCAATGTCTGAAAGACTGTCTGAAATAACGTCATCATTTAAATAGATTTTTTTTATGAAGGAAAATATCTGCTAACGAATACATTCTAAGTATTGTTCATCACCAAAAAATATGGGAAGATAATAATAATAATAATAAAATTAATAATAATAATACATTAAATTTATATAATGCTTTTCTAGACACCCAGAGCATCCACCTGGATGATGTGATGGCAGCCATAATGTGTCAGAACCCCCACCACACACCGGCTTACTGGTGGAGAGGAGACACAATGACAAAGCCAACCAGTAGATATGGTGGACGGTTAGGAGGGAGACGTTTGGCCGGAATTGCGAGGACACGTCTCTACTCTTTTTCCAAAGATATCCAGGGATTTTTAATGACCACAGAGAGTGAGGAAAGGCAGTGTGTTTTTGACGGTATAGTGTCCCCTGTCACTGTACTCTATACTCAGTGTTGGGGAGTAACGAGTTTTATGTAACAATTCAATTACAAAATAAAAATATAACCCACTTTTTCCAAGTGCCACCTAGTGGACAAATGAAAGCAAGTCATCAAATTTAATACGTTATAAAGTAATTGAAAAGTTACGCTACGTATTACATTTTAAATAGGGCCATTTGTAACCTTCGAAGTAATCAAAGTAACCTTCCCATCACTGGATATGCTGGAGTGCTAGGACCCACACAGACCACAGGTTAAGCGCCCCCTGCTGGCCTTGACTAACACTAACGTTTTATTTCCTTGGGAGATCATCCATCCAGGTTCTAACGGGAGCTCAACCCTGCTTAGCTTGATTGGGCAAACCAGTCTTGGGCTACATGGTGATACGGCTGCTGGCATGACTAATAATAAGCAAAGCAAGCAATAAAGTAAGTGCTATTTTGAATACTTTAGGAAGAAGTAGGTCTTTAGGTCTTATGTCAAGGTACATGCCAGACAGATTGATGTTATAGTGTGTGATAAGCGCTTGAAGGTTTGGCTGTGTATGAAGCATCAGTGTTTCCGATCTTAAGCAGGCCGCTACAACAAGCTACTGGAAAGAGTCCAGAAATGGGGTGGTGTTTAAAAACAAAAGGCAAGCACCAGACGTCGTGAATGAATGAATTAAATACTCATTTAGCATCCCATTTGGAGCCACATCAGAGGGATGAAAGAGCCACATACCGACCCATGGTTATAGAGGGTGAGGCATAAAGTAGCCATAATAGTTTCCATAATATTCATTCATTCATCTTCCACCGCTTTATCCGATCTCCCCTCGGGTCACGGGGAGTCTGTGACTATCTCAGGCGTCTATGGGCATTAAGGCAGGATACACCCTGGATGGAATGCCAACCCATCGCAGGACACACACACACACACTCACATTCACACACATGTTCATACACTAGGGACAATTTTCCAAGGTGCCAATCAACCTACCGTGCATGTTTTTGGACCGGGGGGAGGAAACCGGAGAACCCAGAGAAACAAACAAAAACCCCCCCCCCCCCCCCACCCCCCCCCCCCGGCCCCCTTCCCCCCGGAGCCACGGGGAGAAAGAGTCTAGAAATGGGGGTGGGTGGTGTTTAAAAACAAAAGGCAAGCACCAGACATCGTGAATGAGAAACGAGCACGTATGTATATATATATATATATATATAAAAGATATCTCATTGTAGACGCTTATCTCAATGTGAATGAAGGTTGAAATCTGAGCTTAATCCAGGGAGGTCACCAGATCCTAATGCGTCGGATGAATCATCCGGGGAGGAACAGCAGTTCAGTTTTTGCTGTGATTAAGTGTCAGCTGATGAACTGCCGTCCGTGATGAATCAGCTGCTATCTATGATGAGATGTCAACAGACATGATGAGATCTGAGCAGAAACACGAGTGTCTGATGGAGGGAGGGAGAGGATTAGTTGAATGTCATCCACATAGCGGGAGTTGGAAAACCCTTGTGAGGATTTGACCTCAAACATGAGATCAAGTAGAAATACAAAAAAAAAAGAGAGAGAACCAGAAGAAGAAGAGGTTCAGATGCCTTTTGGGACGCCGGCGTCCAGAGCAGATGTAGTCACCTGATATGACCTGCTCTGCAGGTTAGGAAAACTGTGCTGTGCCTCAAATTCCAGTACTCATGAGGATGGACAAAAGATTGATTAACCGTATCATTTCCTGCTAAGAGGTCAAGGAGAACGAGGGATGGCTGGATAGCTTCTGTCGCTAGATTAGAGAATGTGCCAATAAGAGAAAAAGGCAATCCTAAGTATACTCAAACTCAAAGAGCCTTTTGTAAAGAAAACACTGGGAGCCACAAAACCCTTTTGACATTTAAAATGAAAAACTGTATACAATATTTTTTTTTGTGCCTCTTTGTGAGGTATAAACTATAACGCATTGCTTTTATGAAATCAATTAACGACCATAGAGAGAAACTAAATTGCAATGCAACAAAAACAATTTGAAAAGACGTTTGGTTGAAGAGGGGCACGGTGGCTTAGTGGTTAGCACGTTCGCCTCACACCTCCAGGGTCCTGGTTCGATTCCCGTCTCGGTCATGTGTGTGTGGAGTTTGCATGTTCTCCCCGTGCCTCAGGGGGTTTTACTCCTGGTTCTCCAGTTTCCCCCCGGTCCAGAAACATGTATGGTAGATTGATTGGCACCTTGGAAAAATTGTCCCTAGTGTATGAATGTGTGTGTGTGTGTGTGTGTGTGTGTGTGTGTGTGTGTGTACTGCGATGGGTTGGCATTCCATCCAGGGTGTATCCTGCCTTAATGCCCATAGACGCCTGAGATAGACACAGACTCCCCGTGACCCGAGGGAAGATCGGATACAGCGGTAGAAGATGAATGAATGAATGTTTGGTTGAAGGTTACTTGCAAAAATAAAATACTCAAATGAAAAAGAAATGAAAATAAAAAGCGGAAAAAAATGAATATATGCCAAAAAAATGGCAATAAAAATATGTATCGTACTCGGTTAATGCGATTTCAGCTCCTGAACATCAGCGCGCAGCATCTGCACATCAGGGGTGTATGCTGGGCACCAACGGGAGTGGCAAATTTCTAGGTTGTGAGGTGTATAAAGAGCGACAAAAACATTTCCACACGTTTCATTTAGATGTTACAAGATCTCCATCATATTGAACGAATGAATATACTGACTAAAAATATATATAATAATGAATTAATTAAATACTCATTTATTATCCCATCGGGAGCCACATCAGAGGGATGAAAGAGCCACATACCGACCCCTGATATAGAGGGTAAGGCAAACAGTAGCCATAATATTCATCCATTCATTCATTCATTCATTCATTCATCTTAAACCGCTTTATCCGATCTTCCCTCGGGTCACGGGGAGTCTGTGACTATCTCAGGCGTCTATGGGCATTAAGGCAGGATACACCCTGGATGGAATGCCAACCCATCGCAGGACACACACACTCACACACACACACACACATTCATACACTAGGGACAATTTTCCAAGGTGCCAATCAACCTACTGTGCATGTTTTTGGACCGGGGGAGGAAACCGAGGAACCCGGAGAAAAACCCCCTGAGGCACGGGGAGAACATGCACAAACTCCACACACACATGGCCGAGACGGGAATCGAACCCGGACCCTGGCGGTGTGAGGCGAACGTGCTAACCACTAAGCCACTATAGCCCCTTTTCCATAATATTTAAAATAAATTAAATAAGGACCTTATTATCATAGCGGAATGATAGCAGACGTCACTTCAGATGTAAATCTAAACAGACGAGAGCCCTAACAGACTTAAAGGACATACGCTACTCATACACTTTTTTCACACACTGATTTGAGATGTCATAACAGTCCAGGACAAAACATTATATTATAGTCATCACAACTGCATGGAGTGTAATTGACTAACTGTTATAACAGAGCGGTTCTGTTTTTAGCTCCCGAAAACAATAGAGCTCTAGAACAGTGGAGTATCATCCCAGATCAGTGTCGTATCAGTTTAGTGTGAGAAGACAATGTCGCAGAATAACAGCAACGACTCGGAACCATTCAGTGTTCAAGGTGACGCAATGGTCTGCTTATGAAATGTATCAGTATGAAACAGACGAGGATTAGAACAAAAAGAAAAAGAAAAAAAAACCCAATAAACCATCAAGAAAGTTTAAATTAGTGGACTTTAGGGCTAATTACAAAATATACAATCTTTAAGATCGCACATTAATTAGACATGCAAGTCATTCATTGCTGGATTTTTTTTTTCCCTTTTCTGTCAGAATAGAAATAATGATAATAATAATAATAATAATCATTAGAAAAAGAATTCTGTATAAAGGAATTATTTATTATTATACGACATGTTTTAATTAAAAGTGACAGGAACAGGTCGAGATAATGCTCGTGGAGATAATGCTGTAATAACAATTGTATTATGTTACCTCCTGCTATATAAAGGGTTTTGTCGAAAGTTTCTTTATTAAGTGAAGATTTCGCAGAAGCGTATTTAATATAAAGCATACTGAGACCCCCCCCCCTCCCACCCATATTACATTTTTGATTATTGAATTCTTATTTGCCATTAACTTATGCGTAAAAATATTTACTTTCAAAAATACATGTTATAAAGGGGCTACGGTGGCTTAGTGGTTAGCACGTTCGCCTCACACCTCCAGGATCCGGGTTCGATTCCCGTCTCGGCCATGTGTGTGTGGGGTTTGTGCATGTTCTCCCCGTGCCTCAGGGGGTTTTTTCTCCGGGTTCTCCGGTTTCCTCCCCGGTCCAAAACAGGCATGGTAGGTTGATCGGCACCTTGGAAAATTGTCCCTAGTGTATGAATGTGTGTGTGTGTGTCTTGTGATGGATTGGCATTCCATCCAGGGTGTATCCTGCATTAATGCCCATAGACGCCTGAGATAGGCACAGACTCCCCGTGACCCGAGGGAAGATCGGATAAAGCGGTAGAAGATGAATGAATGAATACACGTTATAAAAGACAGTGTCATGTACTTGGCATGATATGAATACAGCATAATACAGCAATAAGGGTGCATAAACTGTACTATATATATACGATGTTTTATAAGATTATATTTCATGTACAGTATGTGATCACATTTATTTATTTATTTTTTAAATAAAAGGCAAAACTCAGAGCAACTAACTTTTGCTCGCTCGCTGGAAATTGCGTGAATATTCTTTCTGTCAAACGTACCACATCCTTGAACTCCATTTGTATATATATATATATATATATATACATATATGACATTCATTAAAGTGAAAATATGCTGAAGGTCACTGATGAATATAGCTAAAATGGAACTGCGTTCACCAGCCATGCACACGTTCTTTTTTTTTTTTAGACGCAGTAAACATCAGGATCTATAATCTAATCAGTATTTATATATATATATTTTTTAAATAATAAACTCTAAATCGTGTATAAAACAAATTGCAATGAGCTGATTGCAATAATAATTGAAATATTTCTGGTAACTTAATAGCAAATGCTTTGAAATACAAAC
>JACRUU010000027.1:24069890-24074890 GCA_030449085.1 Kryptopterus vitreolus | reverse complement strand
CAGATATCTCTTCCAAATAAAATGTAAACAAACGCCTTAAAGATAAAGGACAGTCTCATAAAGAAAAACTCCATAATAAAGCGTATGCCGCTGGTTCGTTTGTGATGATAAAGCAGGAATATCCGAGACTTGCTTACATAACAGCGAGCTGCATTAAGCCTGGAAAAGAGAGAATTACAGAGTTGTGATCAGCAGGCCAAACAGATGTTTTCTCATTAATTGAGGAGGCGAGAGTGAGAGAGCGAGAGAGAGAAGGAATTTAAGTGCCAAGCTATAATGAGTCATGGAGTGTAATGACCTGGGACAGTGTTCTGGAGACAAAAGATACACACGCGTAATAAAGGGAGGTGCGTCGCAGAAATAAAAAAACGGAGATAGAATGGGTAAATTGCCACAGATATGAGAAAAGCGACTCGGTGGGGGGGGGTGGGGGGGGGGGGGGGGGGGGGGGGGGGTGGACTTGCACCTTTGGAAAATAGAAAAAGCAAAGTCAGAAGATGGAATATTCGTGCATGGAGGGAAGCTTTCGACTTCCATGACAAGGGGACCAAAACAAAATAAATAAATAAATGGTATGGATTTTACGGTATGAATCCGTTTTGGACCGGCGATGCCGACCCAGTAACAAAACATACGTATTTAGCATATATATGCTCCGACTTGAACTCTCTCCCTACTGTTTTATTTATTTATTTATTTATTTTTTAGCCGATGGTTTACTGCAGGTTGCACGGCAAGGTCAAGCTGCATTACCATCAGCTTTTATCTTGGATCACAGATCCCTCGGGCCTACCAGGTCAGACCTGATAGCTCCTGCTCATCTAATGACCTCCGAGCATAGACAGGGCCCCTTTTTATACCTCACCCTTCTGTCGGGTTTATCTTCCCGGTGAGCAGAGGAGGGGAAAACCATTACGATAAGGCATTGTGCTGGATACAGGGGTGGGGGGGAATAAATAAATAAAAAATCTATCTTGTACCCAGTGGATTGAGATTAATGATGCCAGCTTTGTTATAAACTTTGTAGTGTGAAATATTCAGTGTCCTCTAAAACTATACAGGATAAATATAGGAATGGGAATCAGCAATAACAGACAGGCGCAAATCATAGAAGAGCCTTTATTTGCCACATATACATTACCACAGCATTTTTGGCGTATCCCAGGATGGTTTCAGCTATGACACAGGGCCCCCGGAGCACAGATGTTTAAGAGCCTTGCTCAAGGACCCAATACTGGAGCTCGAACCCCCTCCGCCCCGACCTGCTGATCAGTAGCTCAGCGCCTTAAAACACTGAGCTACACCCCTTCCCATTTATTGGGGGTCAACAAATCATTGTTCGAATATGATATCTATCTAGAGCGACGTACACATTGAGGGTTAAGGGCCTTGCTCACGGACCCAGCCCAGGAAGCTTTGGGATTTGAACCCATGCACATATTTTGCTTTGTGCAACAGTCTAATAGGTGTAGTTTGCAAAATCACCTCATAATATGTATTTGTTGATTTCTCCGGTCCCTCTAATGGAGCGATCCTTATTAACCAAAAAGAAAAAACCCCACTAAACCTCTCTTCTGCAGCCCAAATCTCTCTAGCGAGCCAAAACAGACCCAGCAGTCTTTCTAAACGCTTTCCAATAGCAGCTAATTCAATAAAGGCTCTTCTGCTTCTTGGCCCGGTCTTCTGGGAGACACACAGCAATGAATCAAGAAACGTACAAAAGCAGCACACTTGCAGTTATATTTGGTACAAAAATCCCCCCCCCCTCACACCCCACCCCAAAGAATCTCATTATGTAACCATGACAGAAAAGACAGCTCTGCAGGATTTACCCGGCTAGCTACAATGGAATTTCCTGCATACTTTACTGTACGGCATTTTTATTTATTTATTATTATTATGTTTTTTTTAAGTATGCATCGTTGCAAGATATGTTGGGTACGTCTCCGCGTTTTGCCAGGCGCTGATGTCAGTCCTTCAACATGTCAGCACATTCCCTGCCACAACTGCAGCCTTTTTTCATTTAGTATCCTAAAGCTCAACTAAGACATATCTACTATATCATCCTGTCAGGCCCGGGGTTCATAAAACAAGTGATCATGCTGTCACGTACAAGTTCTGTGTCAATAACTGTCTGACGCACAACAGCTGGCTTTGTGCTAATACGATGCTAATTGATTCATAGCGCCTCCTTTCCGTCTGCGGCCGGCGTCAGAGGCAGCTTGGAGCCGAAAATCGATTGACAGTTGCTACCAATTATCAATCAAAGATCATATCTAGAAAGCAACCGGGCAAGTGACTTCGCCTTAAGAAGCAATCAAGGGGGAAGATGTGGGGAAGGGGCTAATGATGACAATGAATTAAGACAATGGTTGGCATTAAACTCTAATGATAAAAGATGCACTTTTGAAGGCGGCGGTAATAAACAAGCCATTATAAACGACATCATGAAAGCAGGCAGGTAAGTAATTGAATATTCATAAAGAGTATATTATCTTTATCCTCAGCATTTCATCCTGTTTAGAGTTTGTGCTGGGAATTGTTTCATAGCTTGGGAGTTTGTAAATAAGTAAATACTGGCCAATGTAGGAAGGTTCGAGTAGCCGAGTTCGTAAGGGCTACGTTGATTCTAATGCATGACTGTGCAAATGTTACTACAGATGTATGTTGTTAGTTCACTTAAGTGAGTTTGGGCTGCAGATATCGATTATGTAATAATACAGTGAGTATTCTATACATTATTAAGCTAATCTAGAAGTATTTTTGGTTTAGGGGTTAAAGATCAGCACTAAATATACCAAAAAAATAAATAAGGCACTTTTTTTTTGCCTTATTTCTGTTGCTGAAACTGCATGCAAGATTATCTGCGGAATCTTCATCTAATATACAAATAAAAAACAATACATATTTTTGTAAATATGTACATCCAGTATATATTTATTTATTATATTACATTCATTCATTCATCTTCTACCACTTTATCTGATCTTCTTTCGGGTCACGGGGAGTCTGTGTCTATCTAAGGCGTCTATGGGTATTAAGGTACGATACACCCTGGATGGAATGCCAACCCATCACAGAGCACACACACACACATTTTTACACTAGGGACAATTTTCCACGGTGCCAATCAACCTACCGTGCATGTTTTTGGACCGGGAGGAAATCGGAGAACCCGGAGAAAAACCTTCTGAGGCACGGGGAGAACATGCACAAATGATCCTGAAGGTGTGAGGCGAACGTATTAACCACTAAGCCACCGTAGCCCCAATATTATATTCATTATATATTTATTTATGTTTGTATATTTACATGTTTTAAATTACTTAAAAAAAAAAAAAAAAAAAAGTTTTCTTTGGCCTGAAACTTTTCACCCCTTTTCAACCCTAATTAGAGTATTCTTAACTTTCTTTTATTTATTTATTTATTTATTTTTTAATAAATGAATATTACAAGAATTACAAGAATTAGTCTCGTTGCCAAATGTACCTTAAATGGAGTAATTGATGCACCATAATCAACTGGCATAACTGGTGTTTGCCGGCCTCGGCTTTCTCTGGAACTCGATCTCATACAAACACTGAAATCAGCACCAGAAACTGGTGGAAAAACTGGTAAAATAATTAACTGAGAGCCGCACACAAACACACACACACACACACACCACTTCGCTAATCTTCTCCATCCATGTTCGCAGTACACAGTAGAAGAGCTATCTAAACCTCACCCTCTTTTTTTTTTTTTTTTTTTTTTTTTAAATGTCAGTTAATGTCACCATCATCACTTTATTACATAGAGAGGATTAAACTCGAGGCTGTGCACTGCAGAGATCAGACTGGAGAGCATTAAAACAAATTGGATTTTCCCACTGCTATATTATTAGATATAGATTTATTACCCATGACTGTACAATAACATGCTGAAGGGCCCCCCCCCCCCCCGCCCCCCCCCCCGCCCCTTAAAAACGAGTCTTTCTTAAAAGGTATTATTCCTTTCATTAGAATAATTGCGCTTTTTGTTTCCTTTCATTATCCCAGAATATGTGCAAATTTGTAAAGTAAATAAAATACTCGGTACGTATTCATGCGTCGAATAACTCATTTTTAAAAGCAGCAAAGCGTTTGTTGTGCAGTTATGCAAGTAAACATATAAACACCAGTTTAATCCCATCTCTGGGAAGCATAAGTGCATTCGCTAGGAATTATTTGGTTGGGTCTTACAAAAAAAAATAAAAAAACACACACACACAAATGATGGATATATTTTTCCACCAGCAACTTTTCAATTATCCGACTTTGACGAGAACCATTGCCTTTTAAAGACTTCCTTTCATACATATAACCTTGCCATCAGTCTCTCCGCCCAAGTCCAGACTCGTGCCCGGAGATAAAATGCAGCAGGAAGCTTCTCAAAAGAGACTGGGGCAAAAAGAGCAAACAAGGAAAAGGCACAGCTAGAGAAATGATCTGAGCGCTGTCTAAGACTGCCAGCGCATTGTCTCTGGAGCTTTGGGCTCGGCTGCACCTGCTGGTGCTGAGGGAACTGCTGCCGCTAATCCCCAGGAGCCTTGTTTGGCAGCTGTACACTACAGCTTTATTGCCAATATTTACAGAGAGATAGCGCTGTGTAAAGTCTAAATTCCGCCTCTTAAATACTAATGGAACATATACGAGAAGATGGAAAAGAAGTTCGGAAAGAAACTCTGTTTATGCCACTCAGGCAATAAAAAAAAATAACAACAACCCAGAGATAACATCCCCCAAATACAAACTAGATATATTCTGGTTCGTATTCAGCGGCGTTCGCTCAAGTTCAAAAGTTACGGCAATATTTGGACTGAGAGAAGCACATTACTAAAATGTGCAGTTCACACTTCCAAGGCTGCCAGATTTCCGTCTGAGAGTACACACACACACACACACACACACACACAAAAACACATACATGGTACATGCAACAAAAAAGAATAGCAAGGATTTAAAAGGACAATGAACGCCCTC
>JACRUU010000027.1:24059890-24062390 GCA_030449085.1 Kryptopterus vitreolus | reverse complement strand
CTGAGCTACTGTACAACCCTCCTCATGACTATTTCTCACAGTATAGGATAGTATGTGAATGAGGTGTTTACCTCGATGAAAAACATCATTACTTTTATACTGTTATTCTTAAATTTGGTTTAAACCTGAATATTACACATTACACATTCGTTTTCCACGAAAAAGAATATTTTTCTCCTTTTTTTTTCTAAAAGTAAAACATGAATGGTTATAGAAGGTAAGAGAAATCATTCTTTCTTTATAAGGTTTGCAAGTTACTGCCGAGGCGGCGAGTTCACGTAAGCGGACTTTCGCTTCAATATTTTTATCTGACTTAATCTAGGAGGCCATCACCCTTTTTTTTCTTTTTTTCTTAGCACGTCGGTTCCTGTGCTTGGAGAAAGTTTGGGGGGGGCGGATCCCGAGCGGATGGAATTTGCTGCACCTCGGGTTTTGGCAGGTGAGTTTTTCCTGTCTCTTATTAGGTCCATATTTGGTATTAAAGTAATGCGCATGCCAAATTCTCCTGCTTCTCAACGTTCATAAATACCAACAGAATAGTAACCAGTGTTGGGAAGGTTATTTTGGAAATGTAATGGATTATAAACGACCCCATTCAAAATGTAATAAGTTGTGCAACTTTTCAATGACTTTATAAAAGCAACTGATTACATTTGAGCACTTTCCTTCGTCCACAAGGTGGCGCTTAATGAAATGACCATTCTAAGGGGGGGAAAAAAAATGTCAAACCCATTTTTCGTTCGGGATTCGTAATCATTTTCACAAGTAGTTTAGGGGGCACGGTGGTTTAGTGTTTAGCACGTTCGCCTCACACCGCCAGGGTCCGGGTTCGATTCCCGTCTCGGCCATGTGTGTGTGGAGTTTGCATGTTCTCACCATGTCTCAGGGGGTTTTTCTCCGGGTTCTCCGGTTTCCTCCCCCGGTCCAAAAACATGCACGTAGGTTGATTGGCACATTGGAAAATTGTCCCTAAAGTGAATGTGTGTGTGTGTGATGGGTCGGCATTCCATCCAGGGTGTATCCTGCCTTAATGCCCATAGACGCCTGAGATAGGCACAGACTCCCCGTGACCCGAGGGAAGATCGGATAAAGCGCTAGAAGATGAATGAATGAAAGTAATTTAATTCCTTGTTTTGTTTTGTTTTTTTTCTCAGTAAATATAATGAATTATTTACTTTTATTTTGTAATTCAATGACGTACATGTAACCAGTTATTCCCCAAAACTGGTTGTAACATATGTTAGTTATTTTTCGCAAAATCACGGTCAGTTCGTTATCAATCTTCGTTTCAATACGAAAAAAAACCCACACGAACACTATTCCGAAATTATTCCACAGGACGATTTTTCAGCCTGGACATACATATTGGTTTCTTTAAGACGCCGGATATATTGGGCAAGTTACTAAACACTGTATTACTGCACCTCATCCCGTTTCCTCACATCAATCCTTAATTGTTTGTAATTGATGTAGCAATTAGATTGCGACCCAGAATACGTTTCCCCTTCTGCCTTCGCTTGCTCTGTCTTTATTAGCATGGCACCAATGCGGAGGTTATTATTATTATTATTATTCATTCATTCATTCATCTTCTATGGGCCTATCTATTAATGGGACTATTAAGCGGGATACACACCCTGGATGGAATGCCAACCCATCACAGGACACACACACACACACACATTCATACACTAGGGACAATCAACCTACCGTGCATGTTTTTTTTTGGACCGGGGGAGGGAGGGGGGGGAGGAAACCGGAGAACCCGGAGAAAAACCCCCTGAGGCACGGGGAGAACATGCACAAACTCCACACACACATGGCCGAGACGGGAATCGAGCCCGGACCCTGGAGGTGTGAGGCGAACGTGCTAACCACTAAACCACCGTACCCCTATTATTATTATTATTATTATTATTATTATTATTATTATTTTCTGAAGGAATGATGCACAAACATTCAGCCGGCAAACAACATCTTTCCTCTACTTCTTGTACAGTAAACCAAAAGATGAAAGCCACTGTGCATTGTTCAGTGTTTCAATACAAAATTTAGACGTACGAGTAATTTTATGACGTTTACAAAGGTTGTAAAATATTCATTCTGGTGTCGTGATTTGTTACACATCCAGAGATGATGGCATTACTTGTAATTGGACCAAATGGTGGTTATCATGCTTGGGTGGCTACCTCAAAGCCCCAGAGTGCCTGGTCTGGTTCAGCAGCCTTTGGCCTTGGAAAAAAAAAAAAACACAAATTACTGTAATTGCTATGATAAATTACAAAATGTCTCATGCCGTAATTGTGTGGATTTTGCTTACGTGTGTATTCAGAAACACGGCACGATGCCGACACGTAGAATACCGACACTAAATTTAAAAAAAGCTAATTATGTTAATAAACTTTACGTGAAAGTTTCATTCATAAGCACTGCATAACAATTCCACTGGTGCCGGAGAAGTCATAAAAGTCTTATGTCAACAACTGTCTGACTCTTATTA
>JACRUU010000027.1:24024890-24054890 GCA_030449085.1 Kryptopterus vitreolus | reverse complement strand
ATAAGATATCCGGCAGGTCCTCTGGAAGTTAACGAGAGTGATATAAGCAGGAACAGGACCGGCGTGTTTACATCAGACACGGTCCGGTGTTTTTTACCCGCAAGGGAAAATAGCCTTTGGTGTGGTGGCGCAGAAAATCCACTTTATTGACATTCTTATACAGAAGGCAGATCGTCAAAAAAAAAAAAAAAAAAAAAAAAAAAAAAAAAAAGGTGATGGTTTTCACCACATACCCATGACCATCTGGCAATATTTCCGAGCCAAAAAGGAAGAAACAGTGTGCTGCCCATGTGGTGGTGTTTTTTTTTTTTTTTTTTTTTTTTTTGATGTTATCAATGCCTTAGTCGTCTCCCACCTAATCACGGCTGATATTGAAGGTGACTGTATTACTTTTCAGCTCCATAGTAGCATTGGTTCCCTGACATCCAGCTATGCTACACCAGAAGAAGCATTCGCACACTTCGATTGGAAGCTGAGGTCGGAGCACGACACGGCGCCCCAAAGGGTTGCTCAAGAGAGGCGATAACGGGGCTCGAACCCCCGACATGAGCCCGGCGCCCGTCCCAGAGTGGCGCCATCTCCTCCAAATCCTGATTGGTTGCATCATCAGCGGGTAGTTAGAAAGACGTCCGAAAACCATGCAGCTGTTAAGGACTCTATAGGACAACAAAAGCCGACAAGCATTTCCATATTCAAGAGGAAGCCGTCAAAACAGTCTTCCCTCGTCCGCAGCAAATCAATTCCAATGAGGCACGGTCGAGAGTCTGGGATATCGGAATGATTCGTCTCTTAAGGAGCTCGAGCAGGACCCCATTCTGTGACCTTGAGGAAAAATTAAAAGTACCATTGTCATTGGCGAACTAAAGCTCGGGCGCCTGCAATTCCGCCGTCCTTGGGGATAATTATCTGTGAGGTCCCAATCTCAACGCCAGAGAGGATTGCTTAACTAATAGCGTGGTCGCTACTGTTGCATCGGATATTGTTTAAAAAGCATTTGAATCCATCAACAGAGCTGGAACTGAAGCCGAAAGCCGAAAGGAAGGGTGTATAGTCATTCTTGTTGAGGAAGAAGTACATTGAACAAGCCAGCATAACAAGCATGGTGCATAAAGGTTGTCACCTGCTATATGTATAAGGACGGGGAAATGAACGCAATGTGAGAGAGAGGGGAAATGTTCTGCCAAAGACTATCATTACAATCCTAATCATTGCATATACATATATATATGTATACATATATATTATATATAATATATATATATATATATATATATATATATATATATATATATATATACATATATATATATATATATATATATATATATATATATATATATATAGGGGGCACGGTGGTTTAGTGGTTAGCACATGTTCGTCTCACACCTCCAGGGTCCGGGTTCGATTCCCGTCTCGGCCATGTGTGTGTGGAGTTTGCATGTTCTCCCCGTGTCTCAGGGTTTTTTTTTTTCCTGGGTTCTCCGGTTTCCCCCCCCCGGTCCAAAAAACATGCACGGTAGGTTGATTGGCACCTGTGGAAAAATTGCCCCTAGTGTATGAATGTGTGTGTGTGATGGGTTGGCATTCCATCCAGGGTGTATCCTGCCTTGACGCCCCAAGACACCCGAGATGGGCACAGGCTCCCCGTGACCCGAGGGAGGATCGGATAAAGCGGTAGAAGATGAATGAATGAATGAATGTAAAATATTGGGGGGGGAAACAGCAGGTTCTGTGTGTTCAGTATTACTGTATGCATTTACTTTTAACAAGCAAGGTATAGTAGTTTAAGGTGCTGGGCTACAGATCAGGTCAGGTTGTGGGTTCGAGCTCCGGTATCGCCAGTATTGTCACCCTTAAGCAAAAGCCCTAAACCCTCTGTACTCAAGGGGGCGCCGTTTTAATTTCATCATACAAAACCGCAAAAACAAAACCAAACAGCTTATTCATCTTAAAGTCTTGTGTGTGTGTGTGTGTGTGTGTGAGCGCTCTCATGCACATGTGTGAACTGTAATTGTACTAAGGAGTAGCAGGTGCTCTCGACTGGGTGTGGATGAAGACAGATGAGCTGCTGATATCCTCTTTATTAAGAATATGATCTTTTATAATTCTCCCCACCTGCACATTCGCAGATTTTAGGAACCAACCAGCTGCCCCATAGTCAAGCGCCTTTATTCCCTCGCTTTTAGAAGTGCAGCGATGATATTTGCCACGTCGGGGCTGCATATTTGATCGCACCGCGAGCTACGATCTTGTGTATGGCAAGAGGTGAGATTTGCCGTTTGAGAGGTACGCGACGCTGAGAAGCGGAGATGAATGGCAGCCGTGCAGCAAGGTGTTGGCTTGAACAGAGGACCAGCTGTGGGAAGAGCACCGGCACGCGTGGCACGCCCGGGTTGGAACGCGGCGGCGAAGCGGCGTTCAGTCATTAAGAAGTTGCTGATTGATATGCGGGCGATAAAGAAGCGCAATATCAAAGAGCGTTCAGATGTGATCGGCAAGCCGAGAGGCCGGATCCTCATGAGGTCCGTCTCCTGAGAACGGCTCAGCCTGCCTTCTGTCTTCATTCTCCATTTCTCATTTAATCAAACACTTTGATTCATCTTTATCACATGAGGGGAAAAAAATTATATATATATATATATATATATATATATATATATATATATATATATAATATATATATAAATAAAGTGCCGGGGGGGAGTCACACTGACTTCGTCTTCCGTCGTGCGATTCTACTGTGACCATATTTGGTATTGGATTTGCGCAGTAAAAAACTACAGTACAGAGTGGTACGGCGAGCTTAGCGGTTGTGTGTGTGTGTGTGTGTGTGTGTGTGTGTGTGCGTGTGGAACTCCGGGTTCTCCGGGTTCCTCCACGGTCCAAAAACATGCACGTTGGGTTGATTGGAACCTTGGAAAATTGTCCTTAGTGTGTGAATGTGTGTGTGTGTGTGTGAGAGTGAGTGAGTGTGTATGTGTATGTGTGTGTGCATCCTGCGATGCGTCGGCGTTCCATACATAGGCACAGGTTCCCCCCCTCGACCCGACGCAAGAACGGATAGAGCGACAGAAGACGAACGAATGAACTACAGAACCGATCTGAGCAGGGACAAAAACGCGTCACCTTATTTAAAAATAAATAAACAAACAAACAAACAAATAAATAAATAAAACACTTATTATGATGGTAAAATGAAGCGTAATCCCTCGCCACTTTTGATGGTTATTGCAAACAATAAATGTCAGTCCCGGGACCTGTTTAAAAGCAAGCGGAATTGTTCGGAAGTACATGAATATGACTTCTTGCGTAGCTACTCATCAGCAAAATGAAGAAAAATCCACATTGACATCTCCCTTCTATGTGTCTCCCACTTTGCGCCTTGTGTGTGTTTCTCCCCGGGTTCGGTGTGTGGATGATTAGAGTGCGATCACAGCCTTGAGCTCGGAGAGGGAGAAAGAGAGCACACACACACACACACACACACACTGCCTGCTTAACTACGGTCGCACAATGTCTTATAGTTATTCTTTCACCATTTCTCCAAGGTCATAGGAAGGTCTCCGGCAGCAGCGAGAGTCACTCCGAGTGCTATTTATCCTGGTGCTGATGCACAAGGTGACAAAAATCAAGCCTTCCACTCAGAGAATTTGGATGGCGCGAATGCACATCTAGAGCGCAAATCATCTAGAGTGCAATAAACAAACAAACAAACAAAAAAATATATAGTGTCCTTGTTTGTCTGCCTGCCCTTGTGCCCCACATATATGTATGTAACAGGATGGTTCATAAACATTGTTTATGATTATCTGGGGAAAAAAAAAAAAAAAACAATCCATTGGCTATAATCGTTTTATACGTCGCATTATGAATGCAGTGTTGGGGAGTAACAGGTTGCATGTAATGACGTTATGTACTTTAATTGCTAAATAAATGTAACAGTAAAAAAAAAACAAACAGAGAAAAAAATAAATTACTTATGAAAATGGTAAAGGGGCTACGGTAGCTTAGTGGTTAGCACGTTCGCCTCACACCGCCAGGGTCCGGGTTCGATTCCCGTCTCGGCCATGTGTGTGTGGAGTTTGTGCATGTTCTCCCTGTGCCTCAGGGGGTTTTTCTCCGGGTTCTCCGGTTTCCTCCCCCGGTCCAAAAACATGCACGATAGGTTGATTGGCCCTAGTGTGTATGTGTGTGTATGTGTCTGTGTGTGTGTGTGTGTGTGTTTGTGCCCTGCGATGGGTTGGCATTCCATCCAGGGTGTATCCTGCTTTAATGCCCATAGACACCTGAGACAGGCACAGACTTCCCGTGACCCGAAGGAAGATTGTGTCTATCTCAGGCGTCTATGGGCATTAAGGCAGGATACACCCTGGATGGAATGCCAACCCATCACAGGACACACACACACACATTCACACACTAGGGACAATTTTCCAAGGTGCCAATCAACCTACAGTGCATGTTTTTGGACCGGGGGAGGAAACCGAAGAACCCGGAGAAAAACCCCCTGAGGCACGGGGAGAACATGCAAACTCCAAACTCCACACACACATGGCCGAGACGGGAATCGAACCCGGACCCTGATGGTGTGAGGCGAACGTGCTAACCACTAAGCCACCGTAGCCCCCTGCCTATCAAGCATTTTTGACGTAAACTTCACTTCCACATTTTCGTCCTCTTCATCTTTTCTCATTCGTTCATATTTATTCTAGCGTGAACGCCGAAGGAGCCACGGCCCTAACTAATGGAAGTGCTTCTTTATAGCACCAAAGTCTTTATCAAATCAATGAGCTTTAAAGGGACTCCAGCCAAAACAAAATGCCTGCCAGGAAGCCCGACGTTAATAAGCCTCCATTAAGAAATTATCACTGGTGTTTTCAGGTCGTCGTTTATTTATTTATTTGTTTGTTTATTTATTTATTTGTTTTTCCGCCGTCGCGGAACGTAACCGCTAATTACGCAGCGTATCCTGGAGTATTTTTTTCCCCATAATATTCTCTCTTTCATGACTGGGAAGCTTGGAAAGCTAGGTCCAACGCTTGTGTGCGAATCCCCGAAGACAGAGGTGAAGACGAGGCTGGGAAGACTGGAAAGAGCGCACACGGATGATCCTGTTGAACTTGGGGGATGCTCGTTACACGTCACTTTAAGAAAGGCGCTTTGACAGTTTGACCCGGTATGACAGGCGGACATTGTGCCGGAGGTAAGACTGCCTAGTGAATAGTGAAGCACTGCCAATGCAATTCAATGCAATTTAGACGCCCCTTTTGTTGCATTGCATCGTCAATGTCTTGTCTGCTACCCGGAAAGGTGAACCCGGTTTCTAAGCACTAACGAAGGTGCCATTAAAAGAAAGGACAATTGATTTTGGAGAGAGATGCATTTTGGCGATTAGACACATCAGTCAGTGTCAGGCTTATCTGTGTCATCAGTTCATCCGAGCGCCTGTACTCTCATCTCCTGCTAAATGGGGCAAAATCAGCAGCATCTCTGCACTGTCTGTTCCTTTTCCAATTACCAAACCTAATTGAATATATGCAAATCATCAGCGAAATTAAAAGCCACCTGCCAGGCGACCTCCCCGGGGACGACCTCACCTCGCTGAAAAACCCTCTCCACTACCTCAGCTGTTGTTCCGGTGACTCAACTTTGTACAACTTGGGGATTTTTCTTTCCTTTTTTTTTTTTTTTTTTTTCCTTTTCTCTCTCTCTCTCTCTCTCTTTCCGAGCTGCTGAAAGAATGCCAATCAGTCGAGCGCCTGCACCTAATCTGCAGTGAGAGCAACAAATCCATATTGAAGCACCACCGGTCCCCAGCAGCAGCCTTTTCATCTGATGTCTTCCTCGCCCCATCCTTCCTTCTTTTTCTCTCTCTCTCTCTCCGCCCCTCATACGGCTGCCCTTTAGCTGGCCCGCCATCTTTGATCTCCTTTTCTCCTCACTTCGCCCCCACCTTTAAATCCCCCCCAATCCACCCATATCTTACCTCCTTCCCTCAAGTCCCATATCTTTCACTCGAAAATGTCCTCCCTATGGCTAGGCCCGCCGAAGCCGCCCGTCTTCCGAGTTCCTCCGCAGTCCACCACCAAGCCTGACGGGCCCTTCCCAGACAAGGGGGATCAACTGAATCTTTCCATCGGGGGGAAAAAAAAAAAAGATGCATAGGCGGCCTTTCTAAAGCGGCGCGGTTCGTCGATGGCTCCAGAAGGACGGATAGATAGAAGCGAGCCATAAATGTCAGCGGGCAGATGTGCGCCTCCGTCTCCTTCCAGCTGTGTGCTCGAGACAAGGCCACTTCTCTGGATGACACTGTCTGCTTTATTGACTGCGATTATCCCCTTCTTCACGCAGTGCCATGGCCCCTCCGCTCATATCTCTTGCCTGATAATGATGGAGCTGGTCTAGACCCCTCCTTATTTTATATATATATATATATATATATATATATATATATATATATATATATATATATATATATGCAGCCCCAGATATATGTTTCGTGTCGAGCATTAAATGGCGTTTCCGTCTTGCCCGAGCGGCTCAGGGGTGCTGTTGGGGTTGCAAAAATGAGGAGGGTCTAATGTTTTTTCAGCTGCGAAGGTGGAAAAAGCCTCCCTCCTTCAGGTGAAAGGGTAATGCTATTACTATCTCTCGGAATCCCTTAGGACTCTTATGTCATTTTGGGCCGCATTGTACCTCTTATTATCCTTCTGTATCGCGTAGACCGATGCTCAAAGGTTCCATCTATTAAGCACGAGGACAAAAGAGCTGCGAGGTCCGACTGCAGAGGAGTCAAGACGAGTGTGCATGCATCACACGGCCGAGCTTATGCTCCTTGGCTTAGCGCGGATCTTGGGGAATGATTCTTTTTACTGCCCTGGAATAACTCCCCTGGTAGCCGGCAACACGGGGCTGCCGAATCAGCACATTCCCAAGCACGAGCTGCTTAAGGGAAATTACAAGGGCAATATAATTCTTTTCACGGGTATATATGAACAGTGACCTCACATTGTTTTTAAAGCAAATATAGGGTGCATGCTAATTATTATATAGTTGTTTTTTTCATATTCACATTTTTCATATATGTTGTTATATTTTCATTCATTCATCTTCTTTCATCTTCTACCATCTTCTACCGCTTTATCCGATCTTCCCTCGGGTCACGGGGAGCCTCTGTGCCTATCTCAGGCAGGATACACCCTGGATGGAATGCCAACCCATCACAGGAACACACACACACACACATTCATACACTAGGGACGATTTTCCAAGGTGCCAAATCAACCTACCGTGCATGTTTTTGGACCGGGGAGGAAACCGGAGAACCCGGAGAAAGACCCCCTGAGGCACGGGAAGAACATGCACAAGCTCCACACACACATGGCCGAGACGGGAATCGAACCCGGACCCTGGCGGTGTGAGGCGAACGTGCTAATCACTCGTGAAAGCCCACCGTGCCCATTTATATATATATCTATATATATATATATATATATATATATATATATATATATATATATATATATATATATATATATATACATTATATAATATATATATATATATATATACATATATACATTATATAGATTAATATATATATATATATAGATATAGATATATATAGATATATATATATATATATAGATCTATCTATATATATCTATATATATATATCTCTATATATATATATCTTCCTATATATATATCTATATATATATATATATATATATACAACACATACACACACACACACACACACACACACCACACACACACACACACACACCACACACACACCACACACCACCACCACCACACACACACACACACACACACACACACACACACACACCCATATGTATGTATGTATATATGCCGTTTTTTTTTTTTATCTCGGCTTATTTATTTGTCTTGACCTTGTTTATTATTATTATTATTATTATTATTATTATTATTATTATTATTAATATAATTTATTTTCCTTTCGAGGGAAAGGAATTAGGGATTATTTCCCTAAATAATTATGCATTTTAAATAAGCCTATCTGGAGCCCCCATGACGCAAGTCCATGTGAACGTGTTTACCAAATAAAAATAGTAGCCTATTACAATAACGTTGATTTTAATATAAACTAGACCTCTGCTGTCTGAGATCTGCTTATGTTACTCAGGAATCGGGAAAGAACAGGAATGTGGTCCTGTAACTGCCATAATTACTCTGTTTATTCGACGTTTGAATGTTTTTTTTGCTAATTAAGTTGTTTGTATTTATCATTCAGCTGAAAACTTTCCGCACTTGATGATGATGATGATGCAACACGAACGGGACTTATAGATTTGTGCGTACGCCACGGCAAGAATTCAATTTGATTCGTCAAAGCGAAATCCCTGTTGGATTTGCGTACCCAGCGAAAGTATGCTTCATTTTTTTAATGGGGGGGGGGGGTTAATGGGGGTGTTGCACATGGTTCTTTGTGATCTTTAACATTTTCGAAAGAAACTTAATTACAAGTTATTTCTCCGTAACTGTAACGAATTACCGGGAACTTTTATTTTGTAATTCAATCACGTAACGCCGTTACACGTAACTAGTTAATCCCCATCACTACAGTGTCGTGCGTTATAAACAGTAATAAAAGGACATTTGTAAAAAGCTGGAAATAGAAAGAAACAGGTCTTATTTGTATTTGCAGATCACAATATTTGTGATATTTGAAGCCATTTCTAGACCGAGGATGGGGAGGAGAGAGGAAGGGGGGGGGGGGGGGGTCGAGAATACATTTTCTTTCCTTTAATTGCTTTATCGGTCCTATTGCATTTGGGGCCATCATTCATGCTACTATTTTTATTTATTATTATTATTATAATTGGGTTGTTTGCCTTTTTTTTTTTAATGGAAAATCATTTTTAGATATTTGAAATGATTCCGCGTGTGTACGGCTGGTAATTACACACAGAGATTGAAAGAATCGCGAAATTCACACCGCCCTCGATCTACTCCAGACATTTATACACCTGTCTGTTCTTTGACAGATTAATTTAGATGACAAAGTAATTAATACCTTATACGAGTGACATATTTTAATTTGTATCCAAACCCTCCTAGACGTCCCTGTAATGAGCCAAGTTCCTCTATTTTCGGCTCAAATTTAAGGTTATTTTCCGAGGTGCTTGTTAAATCTCAGTACACTTTAATCCCATGTGGAAAAACGCCAATTTTAGCTTTCATTCATCGGAAGCATTTCAGATGGAAGGGTTTTTTTATTTATTTATTTATTTTTTTAAGTAAGCGCATATCATATGCATTTTTATATATATATGTATATATATATATATATATATATATAATTTATTTATTCTTTTCTATCTATTTTTTTTTTTTTTTCTTTGTCACTAAAGGACAAACACCACCGGGTACCACTGGCATTCTGTACAAGGTCGAGCTAAATTATCACTTTACTATAGGAAGGACAAGAATGATCGAATTATTTAATGATAATAGCGAGTCTCGATCCACAGATGAAACCATTCATTGTTACGGTGAGGTCACTCTTTGCGGTTTAAGGTTTGCGCCACTAGATAATGATATAGCGCAAGACAGAAGGAGGAAATGTTGTTTTACACTGTAATTACAGTGTGACTTTTTATTTCACCATCATTGAAACGAAGATAGATTCCTCCAGATTCGTCTTTTCCCTGATAGACTGAAGTCACATGTAGGGTGAATTATTTTACCCTGCCTTATAAAATCCGCCCTGACCCTGCTCTGTAAAATCAGTTTACTGCATATACTAATTTAAAAAAATAAATAAATAAAAAAAAAAAAAAGAGAGAGAAAATATCCGGTATCGGGGTGCACTAATTAGCGAACACTTTCCTGTACCATGTCATAAACGGACATAAAAGACTATTGTATCTGATACAGCCCAGGGAAGGGTGTATTTCATTGGTTAGGGCACTAGGCTACTGATCAGGAGGTTCGAGCCTTATTGTCACCATGCTGCCACCTTTGGGTCCTTGAGCAAGGACCTTAACTCAATGTGCTCCAGGGGGCGCTGTATCATGGCTGATTCTGCGCTCTGGCCCCATCTGGGATATGTATATGTGACAAAAAAAGGGTATTCTATTCCTCCTGCATAAAGTACTACATACATGTACATAAAGTACATCCTGATGTTCCCTCTTATTCATTCTCAGAAACTTCAGCCCTTTGATGTTTTTCCAATTGCCAAGTTCCCCACACACACACACACACACACACACACACACACACACACACACACACACACACACACACACACACACACACACTGCTATGCTCATATTGGCCTTCAGCTCAAGTAGAGAGGACTGATAATAAACGCTCAAACAGGCGCCTCTGCAGATCTTCGATTGCACATCTTGGGGGGGGGGGGGGGGGGGGGGGGGGGGGGGGGGGGGGGTCAAACATTTACTTAAAAATACAAACAAACAAACAAACAAATAAGTAATAAGTATTGCTGTCCACTAGTGTGCATGGCGTGTCGAGAAGATAGCCCTGAAGACCCGTGCATTCCTCCACAGTGCTTTCATCGACCACATATTTTATCGAGCCAGTCGTCCATGAATACACAAAACACACATAACACAATGGATAAAAACTCGGCTTTGTTGTTGTTCACACCGCCATACCCGTGCGCCGTTTCAATAAATCCCACAGGCGACTGTGGAAACCAAAAAAAAAAAAATTCGGTCAAGAATTTCGCTCAACCAACGTCCTTTTGCGTTTTCCTCGGATACACGTCGGAGAATCCACGAGGGGAAATTCGTTCTCCAACTCCTTTGTCCTCTGAAAGCTCCATTTCATTACACCGCATTACTTCTCTGCAAAGAGTCAGGGGTCGTTTCCTATCAAACTTCGCCTTCCCACAACCACAGCATGGATTACTGTCTGCGGCTGGACCGACCCAAACACTGACATCATTGAAACCAGTGAAACCAGAGCGCAGCTGGGATGGAGAACAGGAACGAGCCAGAAAACATTAGTATAACTCATCTCAAGGTGCCATTGTCCACCGTGCTGACTGTCCTGCGGTTTGGATTTCCTTTTGATGTATCCCTTTACAGCCAGCCTTTCCCCTCCGAGACTACCAGTGGCATTGCTTTCAACCGGGCTTACTGGAACAATGTGAATACAAGCTATCAAAGCTGTCAAGCATGTCTGCATTTAGAGGACTGATAAATCTGTAATCAGGGTTTATCCCTTTATGATTTCGGACGAGTACTCGGAATGTAACGGCAGAATAACGCGATTGAACGTATGAGAATATAAAGTACCCCGGAATAGAGAAATTCCTGGACAATACCGGGCTGAGCAAAAACGATGGTATCGCTTACATGGGTCCGACATTGCTGAAGTCGTTTTCTTCCTATCGAGGGGGTCCCGAACACTTCCACCCACCATCCTTCTCTCTTCCAAAGTGGCCATATATAATCTGCAACAAAAGAAAATGATGTCGCATGAGTCGTAACATCTTTTCGGACGATATCACTCACCGTCAGCGTTGTTACATGTAACGGTGCTATTTAACTGAATTACGCAATAAATTCGTTATTTGTTATTTTAATCAAGTGCCACCTAGTGGACGAATGAAAGTAATCCAAAAGTAATCCCTTTTAAAAAGTGATTAAAAAAAGCCATATTACATTTTGAACAGGGTCATTTGTGATCCATTACATTTCCAAAGTAAACCTTCACCATCGCACAATAGCGGGTTTGTGATACTTCTGTGCGTCTCCTGTTTATTCGATCATCTCTTTGGAAAATGAAAATTTGAAAAAAAAAAAAAGAAAGAAATTATACATCGAAGCTCTTCATTAGCAGATTTGGGCATGTGTCACAGATCTGTCCCCGGCAGCATCCACCAAGCTTTCCACCTCTCTCGAGTGCCGACACCTGCTGCTGGTTTCTGGGCTTGTTACCAGAGTGTATATAAGCCACCTCTTCAGAGACACTCTTTGTGAGGCCTTACACCTACTCGTGTGCTTGTTACCTTGTTGAGGCCTTGGTGTGCCTGCTAATTATTCTCTTTATTGCTGCATGATTAGCATAAGGGTTTAGCTCGGCTATTAGCATTTAGCATTATCTCCGGTTGAAGCCTCCGTTATCTATTCCCCGGCTGATTAGCATGACCATTTAGCTTTATCGTCGTATTTTGTTTGTTTGTCTTTTAAAAATCCAGTTTGGCGTTTGCGTTTAGTCAAGCCTCGCGCCGTCATTCTTTCTTGCCTCGTTTGTGGTTTGTCGTTTTGGTCTGTTTATTTCTTAAAAAGTCCCTCTGTGCTAGTGTCCATGACCACCTCTGCCTGGGTCATTACATCATGATTAATTTAGCTAACTAATGGCGTCTCAAGAGTCCAGCCCTCTTGCCTTCCATAACCTCTAAAGGTAATCCTGTTTCCCTCCCCCCCCCACTGTGGGAGGATCCCTTCCAGTACATGCGCTTTGGATAGAGTGTGAAGGCATTTTGAAGAATACGTTTGTCTACTATAAAGTGAACTTAAAGACTTGGAGGTTATACGAAAGAACCTTAAGGATGAACCATCGGAAGACCTGCCAATTTTGAGCTTTAGTTACAGAGCGCATGATACGGCACCCCCTGGAGAACAGACGGTTAAGGGCCTTGCTCAAGGACCCGAGGGTGCCGCTGGGCGATACCAGGGCTCGAACCCCGACCTTCCGATCAGTAACCCAGTGCCTTAAACTACTGAGCTACCCCCTCCATTGGCTACATGGCTCTTAATATTTGAATATGAATAAGGGCAATAATCTGTGTTGGATCATTATGTCACAACAAGGAAGCATAAAAGCACGAGACGGAGCCGGCATCAGCTTGAAGGAAGCGCCGCAAGGATCCTGGCAGTGTGGCATCGGGACTCAATTTCCCACATATGTAAACTAGAGACACTGCCATTCAGGAACCCGGCTGCATCGACAACGCTTTGGGAACGAGCGTCCAATACCGCCATACTGACGAGTCCCCGCCTGGTGTGAATCAGCAATGCCGGTTCGATGGACAGATGAGCCTGTAGTGGCATAAATGTCAAGGCTATAGGACTTGATGAAGGTCACGCGGTGGACCAGACGGCAGCAGGGCAAATATCCTGTAGGGACCCTCCAGAGGAAAAGGCCTTGGAGGCCACCACACTTCTTCGCTCTGACCCTGAAAGGTGTGTGGATTCCAGAGGACCTATGAGAGGAGGAAACGCCATCCACGATCCATCTACGGAGAGTAGGGTAAGGGTGACACAGATACAGCCACAGTTTCTACAATTCAGGTGGGTAAGGGTGCATCAGAGGGAGTGCCCCTTCCCTGAACGAGATCCTGTCTGAGAAGACCCCGCCTGAGACGATCCCGCCTAAGAAGACCCTGCATCAGAGACCCCGTGTGAGATGACCACGCCTGAGACGACCACGCCTGAGACGATCCCCCCCCTTGAGACAATCCCGCCTCAGAAGACCCCGCCTGAGACGACCCCGCCTCAGAAGACCCCCCCCCCCTCCTTGAGAAGATCCCGCCTGATCTTCCATCAGTGGAAATTCAAGAATGGCTACAAAACATGGCTAAGCAATATCTAGCTTCGACACCACCCTACCTCAAACAAGTCCCCAAACTTGAGTGCCCTGTTATTTCTGGACCAGGTCCATCCAGTGAAGCATGCTCTCTCTCTCTCTCTTCCTTTCCGAGGAAAGTCCTGGATCTGCTGAAAGTGGCATGCTCATCTCCATTCCCTCCACCAGATCCTTTTTTGGTGATCCCCTCATCATCAGAAGCAGGGTTGGAAGAAGCAACACTCAAAAAGCATTCTCCGAGTGATCGCATTGACAATCTAACACACAGGCGTCATCGCACGTCATGCAACGGCGTCCCAAAGTCTTGCTGATGCAGTTCGGGTTACTGAAATGGGACTTGACAAGGACTTGATAACAAGGCTGGCGCAGGGATTAAACCAAGTTCAAGGTCCGACGAGGTGCGGCCACGCAGTCGGAGTCCGGCACCCGACGGAGAATATTTGCTCCAGCCAGAGGTTGGAGAAAATGAACTCCTCAGGCCCCTTGATTAGAAGTAGATATGATAAGGTATGATGTCTACAGCTGTGATTAGAATGGGTCCTCTGTGAATCTGCATAAATATCAACACCTGGCCTTGACACGCTGAAAAAAAATCCTTGACCGGCACTTAACCTTGGATTTCAGACGGCCTTTCAGGAAAAAAAAGAGAATAATTACCCTCTCATCCTGAGAAAGGAAAGAAAGAGGGATAGAAACAGAACCGAGTGTGTGGATGGCTTTGTGTACGCTTTTGTGCTGGTCGTGTGTTTTTCTGCTTACAGCCTTTTTTCGCAGATATGCCGCCCATGTGGGCCAATAAGCAATACATCATTTCAATTCCCGTTTGTAGTATTCGTGTTCTTGTTAAGAGGGAACGCAAATCCTTGACATATCAATCTGTTGACATTTGGAAAAAAAAAACAAAAAAAACATGGCGCATTCGAAAATGCATGTTTTTTATTTTATTTTTTATTATTTGGCTTTTGATTCAAAGCATTTCCTCCGTTTTAATATCCGTAAAGTCATTTCATTTCAGTATTTCATTTTGGTTTATTTTCTGATATTTTTCAATTTACCTTAATATTACAGCATGTGGTATCATCTGCACAGCATATGATATCTGTGTAAATGCAAATATAATATAATATATGATAAAAGGATAATCACTAATGATTTCTATCACAATTATCCTATATATTCTCTTAATATTAATAATTAATATTCTTAATATTCTCATTCAAGCCTATTTTTAAGTAACATAGTAAGATATGCAAACTATGCATTCATTAAGAACAACTTTAAACTGTATAAAAAAAAACAACTTATATATATATATATATATATATATATATATATATATATATATATATATATACATGCACAGTTATATTTAACAGAAATATAGTTCTCTAAATTATATATTTTTTTCCTACAACTGTTTCCTTACTAAATTCGTCTACCTGATTACACACCCACCCACACATATCCATTGTATATATGTGTACAGTTACATATGTGTATTGTATATAAATTGTATATCTGTGTACTGTTACATATGTATTGTATATACATTGTATATCTGTATACTGTTACATATGTATTGTATATACATTGTATATCTGTATACCGTTACATATGTATATTGTATATATGTGTACTGTTACATATGTATATTGTATATATATTGTATATCTGTATACTGTTACATATGTATATTGTATATCTGTGTACAGTTACATATGCATATTGTATATACATTGTATATCTGTATACTGTTACATATGTATATTGTATATCTGTGTACTGTTACATATGTGTATTGCATATACATTGTATATATGTGTACAGTTACATGTGTGTTGTATATAAATGCAAATAATTCTATCACTTATCATGGTTACAGAACACCTACACACTCTGTATACATGTATATATAATTAATATTAAATATGGAAATGACCATATATTCTACGCATTACATATATTTATCCCTGCTCTTTCATACTGTAAATATGCAAATGATATTTATTGTTATATACTGACTACACATAGTAATCGTTTATCATTCTTAAAAACATCTGTGCAGAATTTGATGGTTAGTGTGAATTTTACCGCCAATATTAAACAGTTTTTCCTCCCGTGTTTGTCGTTTTATTCCGTGTTCTCCGATTCTTGTTCCCTTCGCCACACTGGCCAAGTTACCGCGCGCTTTGCCGTGTCTTTTGAGATTATGTTTACCTAAACGAAAGCGAAAGGTCATGTACATTCTATTCGTCTTTAAAGTCACTCATGTCCCGTTTGATTTACAGTATGGCGTTAGAATTTGGTCCATCTGTATGCAGTCTTTTGTTTCTTTCTCTTTTAAGCTCATTCTTTTTTTTGACTCACTTTAGACTCGTCCAATTTACTCTCATCAACAAAACAGAACATTGTGGGGTTTTTTCTGCTACTGGGGCTTATTTTTATTATGACACAAAAAAAACACACATTTTATTGGGTTTCTTCCATGCTATGGATGTGACTGGGATATAGAAGACCCCCCCCCCCCCACCACCACCTTGCTGTCAAAATCTAGGTCTGGGATTCCATGGGGAAGTTCTGTCCATTAAAAGCTGTCTACCCAAGGCACAGAAAGAAGAAAAAAAGAAAAAAAAATTATAAAGGTGTCCTGACTATCGACTGAGACTCGGTTCCACCTGTAAGGCTGCATCCCTAATGAGCACAGCCACCTGCGAGGCAGTGTAGGGTTTCTAAGTGCACGGCTAATCTCGTTATTAGATTTAGAGCCATCGGAACACAACCTGCCTGCATACTGCTCATGAGATATTTAAATGTGTAACATTTAAGATAATATTCAGAAATACTTCACAAAAATATGAAATAGCTCCAACTAGTCATATAGAGAAATGTAGTGTATTCATTTACATTTAGGGAATTTGGCAGACGCCCTTATCCAGAGCGACTTACAACTTAGGGTTATAGGGTTAAGGGCCTTGCTCAAGGGTCCACTAGTGGTGGTTGTTGGGTTTGAACCTGCGATCTTCTGATCCAAGGGTCTGGTCCAACACCTTACCACTAAGCCACCACATCCCTATTCATTATATTCATTAATATGAGTGACAGCACGACGGCAGTATAAGGGCAAGGTTGTTTTTTGCACCTTAAGACACCCAAGTAGGCGTTTTCTACATTAAAAGATGTTTGTATGTTGAATTTTTAAACTACGCAGCATCAGTGCATTAATCAAGTAGGCTTTTCTGGATTCAAACAAGTTCATTCATTCATCTTCTAGCATCTTTTATCTGATCTTCCCGTGGGAACATCCCAAAGGACACACCCTGTATGGAACGCCAACCCGCACATTCACACGCTGGGGACAATTTTCCAAGGTGCCAATCTACCTGTATGTTTTAGGACCGGGGGGGGCCGGAGAACCCGGAGAACGCGGAGAAAAACCCCCTGTGGCACGATGATACTCATGAATGTGGGTCTACTGCAGGGCACAATTTAGGCACAGTCCCTCACACTCAGGGGCAGTACAGAAAGCCACCTATTAGTGGGATGCTTTTGGGACATAGAAGAGAACAAACAAATCACAGGGTAAACATGTACATAAAGCATGATACGGCACCCCTGGATTACAGAGGGTAAAGGGCCTTTCTCAAGGACCCATGGGTACCAGGGGGCTCGAACCCCGATCTGTAGCCCAGCATCTAAAACCACTGAGCTACACTCCCTCCCAGAAAACAGACCCAAAAAGATAGCTATTGAACTGATCTAGTATCATTCATTCATTCTTCTACCTCTTTTATCCGATCTTCCCTCGGGTCACGGGGAGCCTGTGCCTATCTCAGGCGTCTATGGGCATTAAGGCAGGATACACCCTGGATGGAATGCCAATCCATCACAGGGCACACACACACACACACTCACACACACATTCATACACTAGGGACATTTTTCCAAGGTGCCAATCAACCAACCGTGCATGTTTTTGGACCAGGGGAGGAAACCTGGAGAACCCGGAGAAAAACCCCCTGAGGCACGGCGAGAACATGCACAAACTCCACACACACACATGGCCGAGACGGGAATCGAACCCGGACCCCGAACCACTGTGCCCCACTCTAGTATTATTCATATTGATTAATAACCATGTTAATAAGGCTATACCTAAAAAACTAAGTACAATATCTATGTATTAGTCCACACTGAATAGGAGACACATTACACTCCTGTCTGGAATAATCCCTGATAACCAAAAGTCTCCTTAAATCATCAAAGTGCCACAAACACCCTGGAGCTAGATTAGAATATAATCCCCCCCCCCCCTTTCTGTAGTGAAGTGTTTTTATCTCTCAATCAATCATCTCTTATTTAGGACAGACACGTTTGCCTGAAGAGATGCCATTAAGGCTTCCCAAATCAAATCTGTGGTAGTTCTATTCCCTGCGGCGGATCCCAAGTGCCTATAGACTGATTTCGCATGATGCAGATGCATCTATAGTGAATTGTGGTATTTACAAGCTACGACGGTGCCTGGGGTAGTGTTTTTTTTTTGTGTTTGTTTGTTTGTTTGTTTGTTTTTTGAGATCTTGTTCAGACAAGCTGTCTATTTTCCATTCTTACATCACTTGGCTTATGTCAGATAGGAAAGAGAACTTCTATCCTTTTCTTTCCGTGGTGTTTATTTTCAGACAATTGCCCTTAAGCTATAATCTAGGAAAATCTGTCTGTCATGAGATTGATGTGGCGAGCGCGTGCACTCTGAACGCAGCTCTACATTTCTCCCAACTTTTGCAGCATTTATTTGTTACGCTCCAGTGTGGCACACGATGCCCAGGTTTTTATTTATTTTACTTATTTATTTATTTTTCCCAGGAGCGCCTGTCATTTTCCAACACTGGAGCGGAGGTGTAAAGGTACTTCTGTGTGTTTGTGTAGTTTATATATATATATATATATATATATATATATATACACCTATCTATCTATCAATCAATCAATCCATCAATCCATCTCTATCTAATGAGTTAACTCATGATTAATCGCACATCAATCGCACGTTTTTAATGTACCATAAATGAATACTTTTGTTTATAAAATAATATCCAACTAACAGATGTTATAATTATATACATTTCACTAAAAACCCTTCTACTTAATAAAATAATTGATTGTTTAATAATTATTTTACTTTGGAAATTCTTCCTTTAATATTAATTTCTTGTTGCTGTCAATGTTTTGTGTTTAATGGTGGTTTTATGTGTAAAATATGGGACGTGGCTCCTTTAAGAATTGTGTTCCGGTTGCTTTTTCCATATAAACTGGTGATACGGTGTTTAGGTTATACGGAAGCGCTTTATTGCGTTCAGTAAAAATGCGCTTTATTGCAGTAATACGGATTTGGGAATTGCGATGCGCTTGCGTAAGGTTCCATACGGTAATATACGCTAATATAGTGAGGAGATCGTACCTGTTGTGAATGCGCAGATAGTAGGTGTAATTCGGGGGGAAATTTAGGAAGCGTGAGTGGATGCGCTGAACGTTTATTTATTTGTTTTTTGTTGTTCGGGTTTCGTTCATTCGCCGACACAACGCAGAGTGAAGGAGCGGATCACTCACATAGTAACGCACACTGCGTTAATCACACTGGTTAGTAACATTAGTGCCGTTAAAGTGAATTTCTCAATCTTGTGTTCATCTTGAGTGCTAACTAAAATCCAAATGTATCTTTATTTATTTATTTTTGTGGAAACGCTCAGTCAGAAACATATATCGATAAACGTGTTCACAGAGCGATGAAAAACAAAATCTGCTGTTCTTGTGCCATTTATGGTATCCTGCGTGCCCACTTCCTGCAATTTAGCACAGTTGGTGGGAAGTGATAAAAAAAAAGTGGGTGTCCTATTATTAAGATACACTTCTTGTCAGTCAGTACTAAAGTACACCAGACAGGCCGGGAGGGAGCAAAAGCCAATACTGGCAGATTTATATATATATATATATATATATATACACACACACACACACACACAAATCTGCCAGTATTTACTGAGTATATATATATATGAGTATATATATGTATATATATACATATAAATAAAGCATTAAATGACATCTATAAAACATTTACACTTGTCAACATGAATGGTGCAAATGCGCCTGCTACCCTGGACTTTATCCATATCTTGTGTGTGTGTGTGTGTGTATATATATATATATATATATATATATATATATATTTATTTTTTTCATTCATTCATCTTCTACCGCTTTATCCGATCACGCCTCGGGTCACGGGGAGTCTGTGTCTATTTCAGGCGTCTATGGGCATTAAGGCAGGATACACCCTGGATGGAATGCCAACCCATCACAGGGCACGCACACATACACACACAATCATACACTAGGGACAATTTGTCCGGGAGGAAACTGGAGAAAAACCTCCCTGAGGCACGGGGAGAACATGCTAAACTCCACACACACACATGGCCGAGACGGGAATCGAACCCGGATCCGGTTTTAAAATAACATTAGTGCTGTCAAGGCGAATTTGCATGAACACGTTAATAACCAACAGCCGTATTATTTATTTTTTATATACATATTAATTGTATCTTAAAAAAGCTGAAAAAAATTATTCTCTCTTCTTTAATTCCTGTGAATTGAAGAAATAAACTCATAACTAATAAAGGTGTCTTCTGGTTCACAAACGTACTTGGATCGCTCAGGGATGGGTTTTAAAGAAGAATTAACTCTTGAATGTACGGGAGGGGAAAAAAAACCCCCAAAACGTAGGGGTTCCAGGTGCCAGCTCACAGATGTCAGCTGCTAATTGACCTGCAAAGTGCAAACTGAGCCAAAAGAGCGAGATGCAACTCGCGGCTCATTTTAACACGGACACCTGCAACACCTGCGCATTATATTAATACCGTTATCCTGTCGGCTGTAGCAGAAACAGCAGTAGCAGCGGCACAATACATACAATTACACAGATAACCCCCCCCCCCCCCCCCAACCCTCCCCCCCCCCCCCCCCCCCCCCCCCACCCCCCCCCCCCCCCGTCCCCCCCCCCCCCCCCCCCCCCCCCCCCCCCCCCCCCCCCATCCCCCCCCCCCCCCCCCCCCCCCCCCCCCCGTCCCCCCCCCCCCCCCCCCCCCCCCCCCCCCCCCCCCCCGTCCAGTGTGTCGGTTAACGTCGCCATCAAACTTTCCCCGAAAATAAACGTATGATCTCGGTGACATGGGTTTTGGCAGGGGGGTTCATGGCAGATGGGTCGATTGGAGTATTTCATAAAGTGATGATCTCCTGGGATTTTCACACACGACAGTCTCTACACGGCCTAGTGTGGAAAAACAAGGAACCTACTGTGTCTGGAGGGTCTGCAGGCTGAAAACACCTTGCTGATTCAGAAGAGTAGATACGCAAATAATCACATATTTATAACCATAAGCATGTACCAAACATTAGAGGTGGAGGGGCTAAAACAATGGAAGACACATCAAGTCCAATTCCGACGGCCAAGAACGTAAATCTGAGGCCCACATTAAGGTTGAAGACCATTCTTTAGTCTACCTACCTGTCTACCTACCTGTCTACCTACCTACCTGTCTACCTGTCTACCTGTCTACCTACCTACCTACCTACCTACCTGTAGGTGTGAGAAGACATGGCGCTTCTTAACAACGGAAGACACATCAAGTCCAATTCCGACGGCCAAGAACGTAAATCTGAGGCCCACATTAAGGTTGATGACCATTCTTTAGTCTACCTACCTGTCTACCTACCTGTCTACCTACCTACCTGTCTACCTGTCTACCTGTCTACCTACCTACCTACCTGTAGGTGTGAGAAGACATGGCGCTTCTATGTTGAAATAGAGAGGAAAAACCATTTGGGTCTCAGTGGGGGGAAAAAACCCTGAATGTTTATTTCAGGTTAGTGAGTGAATTTCGTGCCACAGCGGTGGAAAATGAAACGCAGTTCGGTACACGTAGAACGTTATTGTGCTAACTGTATGAAGGGTTTTCACTGCATGTTACTAAATGCCTAAAAAAAAGCTGTAATTCGGAATAATGGTGTTTAAAGCATTCTCTGAAGACTAGAGAGTAAAATGCTGAATGTCTCCATGTTGCAGACGTAACCGGGATTCCCTGAGGGACCTGCAGACGTGCTTTTCAGGAACTAAATACTGACCAGTGAAAATCTGGCACCCTCAGTCCTATGTCAAAGGGACAAGGGACCTATAGAGGCATTGTTAGGCATAACCTGATAAGGCCAGAGGAGTGGAACAGCCCTCAGTGTCACGAGTGGCCCTATAGGCCACCATATTCCAGGTTTGGGGAAAGTGTACCCGGAACAATGGCATTCCCAATCCCCTTGTTAAGCTTGTATGGACCATCGCCCATGAGGAGCTGGTCTGATTCCTGGCTGCCTCTGAAAGGAGGAGGGTTTGGAGACCTCAGGTTCACCCCTACAATGGCTTGAAGTGAGGCATCATTTGGGCCTCTAACACTACAGCCAAGTCCCAACAGGAATTCGGGGCCACGCTGGGGGGTGCCTTCGACTGGTGCCGTGTGTCCTCGACCACCTAGACATTTACATATACATCATTTGGCAGACGCCCGTATCCAGAGCGACTTACAACTGAGCAATTGAGGGTTAAGGTTCTTGCTCAGGGGTCCACTAGTGGAAGGTTGGTGGTGGCGGGGTTTGAACCCATGAGTCCAACACCTTAACCAATGGGCCACCACCTCCATAGACATAGAGGGACGTAGCTTTTGGTAAACTCTTCCCGGCAATTACCCTTTTGCAGCATACAACCTCCTCAAGGAGGGAGTCTAGGGCAGAGGGGTGTGTCTAGGACAGGGGTTATAGCGTCCACGAGTCTCTGATGAGAGCGGAGTCTTCAGAACTCTCAGGCTTCGGGTCTGGCAGGAATGCTTCAATGCAGATGATGTGCTACAAGAGACAGGGCCCTCCGTCATGACCGCCCCCTGCACCTGTGAGCGCAGTATCCGTCGTTAGCATTACATGACGAGGACGCTAGCGAGTTCGCTTTCCTCGAAGGGCACTCTCCAGGAGCGGAGCACGTGCCTCATCAGACAAACCTCGTCAGAGGGAGAGAGGTTGAGCTGGTTGAGGTGGACCAGTGAGGTTGATGTGGACCAGGGTACCGCGAGTGATGTCGCGGTCAAAAAGCACTACCACGCGCCAACAGACAGAGTGTCTATGGATCATTGCCCGTAATGAAATAAGAGCAACACGGCTTGACGGCTTGCTTCTCAGAGATGATCTTAATAAAGATAAGCAACATAGAGTGCTTACCGAACACACTGGAGTTGGACGCCGGTTCCGTTGTTGCCTCCCGGTGGTGACGTGACCCTCAGGCAGCGCCACCGCGTCGAGATATCCCGAGCGCATTACCGCGAATCCTGCACCAAAGCGTCACTGACGAAGAATTCCTGAAACGAGAGCGATAAATGGTATGAACAAAGGAAATTTCCCTTCACGAAGAAATTTCCGTCATCTAGAAACGAACTAGCGCATTGGTTCCTTTCATTCTAGTGGCATGAAAGAATAAAGAAAACTACTTTAAAAATTGTCGTTTAAATATATTCACGCTAGAAAAATTAACATAAGCACGCAGCGACGCCGCATGATCCCAATATTGTTTCGTGTATGAAGTTTATTTACAGCAAAATACACTCCTGATACTGTGTTAGTATAAATATATAAAGCACAAAGCTCTATAAGAGCGGTGGATCATCATCATGGCCAGGGTCATCTGGAGGTTTCCTGCGAGATGGGCGAGTTAATGGGGGAGTTGATGGGCCATCATGAGTTGATAGCCCATTGTCAATAATTCAACTTGTTTGCCCTCCGTATATTTTTCTGCTCACGACGGTCTCAAGGCAATTCGTGTCCCGCGATTTACCTTAACGCCGACTCGGCACCTCGCTCACCTCGCTCCTCCGTAGATTATTCTCCATTTTCTTCCATTTGTCCATCTCCTTTTGTTCAGGTTTCACTTTATGTTTAGCAAAGACCCACGTCTTCTCGTTCGGGGATGCGCTCGGGTCGTCAGTGACTCACGTTGCGTTGTGCGCTGAAGAAAAGGAAAGTCAGGGATAGAGTTAGTCAGTCAAGTCCGTCACGTGGCCACTCACCGGGACTTAACACCATAAATAAACACCATGTTTCTAGATTTGTATTTATGCAGAAGTCTACTGGGTCGACATCAAATACAAACAACTTTCCTACATAGCCGCTATTTGTCACATATACATTACAGAACAGTGAAATTTTTGAATTTGAATTCTTCAGTTTGTTTGGAAGGTTAGACATGATACAGCACCCCCTGGAGCACAAAAGGTTAAGGAGCCACGAGTGGCAGCTCGATAAGTATCCCAACGCCTTAGACATTTACATTTACGGCATTTGGCAGACACCCTTATATAGAGCGACTTACAACTGAGGGTTAAGGGACTGGCTCAAGGGCCCACTAGTGGCAGCTTGGTGGTGGTGTGGTTTGAACCCATGATCTTCTGGTCCAGAGTCCAACAACTTAACCACTGGGCTACAACCTCCTCCCAGAAAGCCAACACATGAGTTATGGGTTATTTTGTATTTTGTTGGGGGGGGGGCGAGTGTAGTTCAGTGGTCTAAGGCGCTGGCCTACTGATCGAAATGTTCGATCCTGGGTATGGCCAAGCTGCCACCTTGAGCAAGGCCCTTAACTCTGTGCTCCAGGGGGCACTGTATCAAGGCTGACCCTACACCCTGACATGCGAAGAAAGAATTTCACTGTGCTGTAATGCATATGTGACAAAGACTCTTCTATATCTATATCTCTCTATCTATCTATCTATCTCTCTATCTATCTATCTATCTATCTATATATATCTATATATATCTATATATATTTATATATAGTATTATATGCAATAAGAACTTAAACAGTGCAACATAGAAAGGGTCAAACAATGCAATGCAATGCAAGATGTGACCAAGGAAGGAGCATCTGTTTATGTAGTATGAATCTTAGCGAGACATGCAATAGAACTTTAACCAACCGCCCAAGCCAACAAACAAACAAACAAACAAACAAACAAACAAGGGCTAAACATACAACAAAACACATTCTTTCGGCTAATAAACAAAGCTTGTAACACGTAGACAGTCGCCGATAACGGTCCCGCAGTAAACCCAAAGCTTCGGAAGAGCACTTCCTCCCATCTCCTTTGTGGCCCTTCGTGGGTCGTATTAACGGTTTATCTATAAGCAGCAATTAAAGTTACGCTTAGAGTTTCCGTACGCGAAATTTGCATAGAGCAAAGTCCACACTTGTTTTAGGGGGATTTACAGTACAGTAAGGAAGTAAAGTCGAGTGCCGGAAAGGTCGGCATGATTAAAACCCTGAGATGACGAGCAGATTAGTGGGTGGTAAGTCTGCAGACGATCAGTCACACTGTGATCGATGCGATACACGCCGACCACGCCGGCAGATGGCAAGGCGTTCACTACTATTGTGAGAACATGGGCAGGAAGTATGGCCTTAAGGTAGTATCTACTCTCTCACTCTCTGAATGTCTGGAGTGCCCAGTTGTTCCTTTAAAGTGACATGACAGGATTGCGCCATCTGTTGTTTACAAACACTGCCAGTAGCGTTCCCTTTTTTTTTTCCATCTTTCCCTTCTCATCTTCGTTATTACAAGATCCACTTAGAAAAATGAAGGCGCACGACGATCGCACTAGCGTCGGAATTCGGTGTAGTTTAGGCGCGGCATTCCGACACGCTCTTAACCCGTTAACTTTCCCTCGTTCCAGGTAAACACTTTCTCTAATCCGGTCCTACACTGGCGAGGTTCGGAAGTTCCGCACCAATTTTCTAGTCGCTTTGCCTAAGGACGCCGGCGAGTTCCGCAGCGTGAGCAGCTGTTCGCTGGTGTAAACAAAGCAATCGAGTCCCTCTGACATGCAAATTGCAAAAAACGAAAAAAAAAAAAAAAAAAAAAAACACGCCAACTAACATCGTTAGGAGCAACCGTTAACAAGTCAATTAGATCTGTACGAAAAGGAGAATCGAATGCCGAAGTTCAAAAGCGTGAAAACTTTTCAGCCGAGCGAGAAAAGTAGTAAATATTGATTTATATGATCGTCGGGGAGCAACTGGTTACAGGTTACGGTGTTACGTACTTTCATTCATTCATTCACCTTCTACTGCTTTATCCGATCTTCCCTCGGGTCGCGGGGAAGGTGCCCATCTCAGGTGTCTATGGGCATTAAGGCACCCTGTATGGACCGCCAACGCATCACAGGGCACGCACACATACACTAGGGACAATTTTTCCAAGGTGCCAATCAACCTACCGTGCATGTTTTTGGACCGGGGGAGGAAACCGGAGAACCCGGAGAAAAACCCCCTGAGGCACGGGGAGAACATGCACAAACTCCACACACACATGGCCGAGACGGGAATCGAACTCGGACCCTGGCGGTGTGAGGTGAACGTGTTAACCGCCAAGTCACCGTAGCCCCACGTTATGTAATTTAATTACAAAATAAAAGTAATGCGTTATAGTTACTGAGGGGGAAAAAATAAACGCTCGACAAAAATTTCGCCCTCCCCGCATTTATCAAAAAATGTTTACATATAAGAAGCAAATATGTATGTGTTTCTGATCTGTAAAATTGTTTTCTCTCACGATGTGATTTTCAGCAAGTGCCACCTAGTGGACGCATATTTATTACATTTCAAATAGGGTCATTTTGTAATCGACCATTGGTACTTAGCCAAAAAAGCAAATAAACAAACAAACAAAAACAAAGCTATTGTAATCACGGTCGGATATCCGTACTCAAAGCTGTGAATATCGGAGCCAAAACCTACATGCTATTTCCGCAGCCAATATGGCGTCCTTACCGTAAAAGCGTAATTCTTTATCCTGCCCAAATACCCCGTTTAATACACAACCTTGAATTATCATTGAACGAGGACGAGGCACTCAATAGCCATAAGATTAATCAGCATGGTGAGCAAGGTCGCAACGCAGCCCATGTTTCAAAAAGTCTCACCCGCAATACCGCTGTTCTACCAGAGAGGGCGCAATATTTGAAATATTACATTGGACTTATTCATGGATATATTGCATTTGGGTTTGGAGAAGTCTTATGGAATAACTATTAGTTCCACTAATTTAGCATCTGTACTTGGTCTTAGACGGATTTCTGCTTCGAACAAAAAAATCAAATTTAGAAAAAAATTAATAACCAGAGCACGCTGACGATTTACGCCGGCGAACGGAGAACGCGGACGAGGCCTGGAGGACAGCTGATGAACTCTTCACACGCGCCAGCAGGACGGGAGAAGAGCTGCGTCAGACGGCGACACTGTGCTAGACACACGCCATTCTGCTGTAATTAGGAGGATAGCACATTTTGGCCCGTGCCCCCAGGGCATTTTTCAGGGCACAGCTGGGCCTGCTGAGAAGGGGGAGGTTCTGGTTCATACCGCCGAAGGGACACAGGGAGAGGAGACGGGGTAAAAAGTCACACTGCCCCGAAAAACACGGCCAGCTCAGCTGCCCTCCATATGGAATAAGGACTATGGCATTAGAAGGCTAAGAGTCTTGGGAAAGAGATAAGGGCTTATTGTCAGTGGCATCCGGAATATGACGAACTTGCTATTTGAGATTTTATATAAATAAATAAATAAATAAATAAATAAATAAATAAATAATATATAACATATATATATATATATATTATATATATATATATATATATATATATATATATATATATATATATATATATATACGCACACACATATAAATATATATACATACATACCTATCTATCTACATACATGTATATATATATATATATATATATATATATATATATATATATCCACACATATATATATATATATATATATATATATATATATATATATACACACACCACAATATACATATATATATATACATACATACACACTACACACATCTATATATATATATATATATATATATATATATATTATATAATATATACATACATACACACACATACACACCACACACACATATATATATATATATATATACACATACACATACATATATATATATATATATATATATATATATATATATATATATATATATATATATATATATATATATATATATATATATATATATATATATATATATATATATGAATATAACAAAAGACAAAACATAACCCTGAGCGATTTACAATAGCGCCGATGTCATAAGTACGGTAGACGCAATATATCGCGATCTGCCAATAAACCCTCTTTATGAATCTCCGTGAGAACATTAAACGCTTTGTGCCCATCCAAACAAATTGAACTGCAATAAAAAGGTATAAAGCCAGGCAATCCCTTTTTTTTTCTCTCTTTCCTTTTTATTACCGCGAATAGTAAACTTGCGAAAAGACATTAATCACTTTGTTATGACGTCATGACAAAAAAAAAAAAAAAAAAAAAAGCACGTATACAAGAATTGTCCCTGGAATAACACATGGAGCATCGACAGCGCATGCACCGTTCACATATTAGCCCTCGATTCATCTGGTACTGAAAAGATCTTTTATTTTATGAGCACAATTGTCAAGGATTGTCTACGGCTACAAAGGTTCATCCCGGCACTGAAACGCTCGCACGCTGGAATTATACACGTCCAATTACATTCATTTCGTTTGGCCTAAATTAGAGAGGGAATGATTTTTTCCCCCCCTTCCCTTTCGCTAACAGATTTAAATACGTGACAACATTAAATATAGTGCTTTTGACAGACGATCTTGTCTGTCACGTATAAGGGTTCTCATTATTTATTTATTTTTTTTACACCGACGGCGTAAACGTACTAAAAAAAAAAAGAGAGAGAGAGAGATAGATAGAGAGAAGGAGTGAGAAGGAGCCAGGAAACACATAGCGGCAAGCTGAATGGATTTCTGAGTGTTTGGCTGAGAAGCAATCTGAAGAGATGCCTTGCATTAAGGGCAGCTTATATTAAGCGCAAAGAGCGTCTTTGATCTTGCAGAGGCAATGCATCATCTATCTAATGCATCAAAGGCTCGGTTAAAAATATATGACATGCACAAATTAAAAAAAATATATGTATTATATTATATATATACTTATTTTATATATATATATATATATATATATATATATAAACACTTCAAAGTCTGCTGTATAAAAATGTACAGGATCCAAGTTATGTAATTATACGTCCAATGTAGGTGTAAAGGGGGGGAAGGGGGGGGGGGGGGGGGGAACTACGGGTGCACCGGGAATGACGGGAATAAAGTGACAGCCTTTAACGATCGGGCGGAAGTCGGCGCCGTCCCGAGACAGGAGGTTCCATTCACCCGTTATAATATCAGGTCTTTTAATTAAGGGGTCAATCATTTGTAGTTTGCCATATCTTCTCATGCCCCCCCACCCACACACACACACACACACACACACACTTTTATTTTTTGCGTCACATATGCCAGCTTGCATTGTGCCATCTGGTAGGAAAACGGCACGTTAATGGGACTCGGTAAGTGTGGATCCTGTGCCTTATTTAGCTATAAATGATGAGTTTTATCTGCCTAAAAGGTTACGCAAGAATTATAATACAAATAAAATGTTTTTTCTTTTAAAAGGGTGAAAAACAAAACGCAAGGAAAACAATCACAACACGGTGCATTTCAGGCAAATGTGGTGTTCTTGATCCCTCAAAAGCTCGGAATAGGAGTCAGTCTCAGTGTCTCTCTCTCTCTCTCTCTCTCTCTCTGTGTCTCTCAGTTTTAGTCTCAGTCTCTCTCTCAGTCTCAGTGTCTGTCTCAGTGTCTCTCTCTGTCTCAGTGTCTCTCCCTCTGTCTCTCTCAGTCTCAGTGTCTGTCTCTCTCTCGCTCCCTCCCTCTCCATCTCACTCTGTCTCAGTGTCTCTATCTCTGTCTCTCTGTCTCAGTGTCTGTCTCTCTCTCTCCCTCTCCATCTCAGTCTCTCTCTGTCTCAGTTTTAGTCTCAGTCTCTCTCAGCCTCAGTATCTCTCTCTCTCAGTCTCAGTTTCAGTGTCTGTCTGTCTCAGTCTCAATGTCTGTCTGTCTCTCTGTCTCAGTGTCTCTCTCTGTCTCAGTTTCAGTGTCTCTGTCTCAGTGTCTCTCTCTCTGTCTCAGTGTCTATCTCTGTCTCTCTCAGTCTCAGTGTCTGTCTCTCTCTCTACCTCTCCATCTCAGTTTTAGTCTCAGTCTCTCTCAGCCTCAGTATCTCTCTCTCTCTCTCAGTCTCAGTGTCTGTCTGTCTCTCTGTCTCAGTGTCTCTCTCTGTCTCAGTGTCTCTATCTCTGTCTCTCTCAGTCTCAGTGTCTGTTTCTC
>JACRUU010000027.1:24012390-24019890 GCA_030449085.1 Kryptopterus vitreolus | reverse complement strand
AACCTAAAAACAAAATAAATCTAAAAACTAAATAAATTCGGAAACACACGTCCAAAAATCGGACAAAAAATAAAATCTAAAAACAAAATGACAAAAATACGTAAACACATGAATAAACCCGAAAACAAAATAAATTCAGAAACACATTAATAAATATAAAAACAAAATGACAAATACGGAAACACATGAATAAATTCGAAAACAAAATAACAAACCTAAAAACAAAATAAATTCAGAAACGCATTAATAAAGGTGAAAACAAAATAAATATTAAAACAAAATGACAAATTCGGAAACACATAAGCAATTCTGAAAACACAATGACGGAGGAAAAGGGAGGTATTGTATGAGATCGGATTAATTAGTGCTCTAATTTAGGCTCATATATATATATATATATATATATATATATATATATATATATATATATATATAAACTTGCTGCTCATTGGACGAGACACCTGTCACTCAAGATAGATATATATATATATATATATATATATATATATATATATATATATATATATATATATATATATATTACACACCACTCACTCTCTCTCTCTCTCTCTCTCTCTATATCTATATATATATATATATATATATATATATCAAGATAGAATATATATATATATATATATATAGATATATATCTATATATATATATATATATATCGTCGTCTCTCTCTCTATATATATATATATATATATATATATTATATATATATATATATATATATATATATATATATATATATATATATATATATATTATATAGTATATATATTATATATATATATATATATATATATATATATCTTGAGTGACAGGTGTCTCGTCCAATGATGAGCAAGTTTTCCAGCAAGTTCTGCTTTCTCGATTCCCAGTACACATATAAAGAGACTGCGGCTTACAAAAGAAAGTACTTAATACATAAAATGTATAATGTATTTAAAACATATTTTTGTTTTCTTTCGTTTACCAGTGGCAATATGATCCTCGTTTAAGTTCTTAACTTCTACAGATAAGAAAATGAATTGTTCTCAATGTCACATGTTATGACCAGGCGTTGCCAGGTCTGTGTGACGAGGTGTATTAAAACATGTTGCTTCGAACCTAAAATGCTTTTACACATCCTCTCCGCACATCTAGCACTAATTTACACCCGCCTTTCGGAAAGGTGAACGGAGTGACGTGGGAAAAAAAAAAGACAAAAAAAAAACGGATGCCGCTAATTGCCCGAAGTTTAGTTCAACAAGTGTTGTGTGGAATCAGGTGCTCTTCCTGTTTTTTCACACACTCTTTTTTTTTTTCCCCTTCTACGTTGGTTTTTCCTCTTTTATTTGAGCAATCGTTCCTTGAATGCATATCGGTGAGGTGTGTAGGCGCACTCGGCATGGCGCCTTGGCTATGCACATGATTAACTGTACATTTAAGCACCGGTTTTGTATGCAACACACTTTTTATTTATTTATTTATTTATCGCTCTAATGTGGCCTCGTAGTGTCTAAAAACTGGTGCAAACTACTTAATATCTCAGACTCTTTCATGCATTCGTTTTTTTTCCCCCCCAGCGGCGCTTTCATTTTTTCCCCCACCCTTCTCTGTCTGTCTGTCCCTATTCTCTATTTCTATCTCTCTGCATGTCTAGACTTGTTGGCGGTCTCTCTTTCCTACTCCAGCGTCATGTCTTTGGCAAGAGGCTCGAGATACGCTTTCGCACGCTAACAAAGTGGCCTATAATTATTTGGCAACATTTTCTCCAATTACATTTTGGCTGCCTGGATTTAGATTCACTATAGGGTGAGAGAAGACGAGTGTGGGATCAGGGCTTATTATCAAAGTAGGTGTGAAGTATGGCGTCGCTGGACGCACTTCCGGGTCGGAGGCGTTCTATTGCGCTATTTAAGGACACGGGAGAACTCGGCCATATTAACTCGAGTCGCCCTTCCTGCACTGCTTCCAGTAATTCCTTACAGTTACGGCTTTGAAAACGATCCTCCTCACTAGACTAAGGACAAATATTTCGTAACAAAGTGAAAATCAATGAAAGAAGATTAAATGGACAAGTGTAGAGGGCAGGGTTCTGTACGGTGGCCGAGAAGGGCAAAACATGTTAAATCAGGAAAATCATAAAATAACAAATCGTAAAACAAAATAACAAATCTGAAAGGACATTAAGAGATAAGAAAACATCGTTAACAAATCCGGAAACGCATTAGTAAATCCAACATTATGTCTTAAAATAAATATGAAAACTAAAATTCGGAAACATGTTAATAAATCTAAAAGCAAAACACCAAATCCGAAAACAAAAAACAACAAATCCAAAAACAAAACACCAAATCTGAAAGAAAAATAACAAATCTAAAAAAAAAAACAAAAAAAAAAATCTAAAAAAAAAAAAAACAAATCTAAAAACAAAATAACAAATCTAAAAAAAAAAAAAAAAAAAAAAAAAAAAAAAAAAACAAAAAAAAAAAAAATAAAACAAAAAACAAAAAAAAAAAAATCTAAAAACAAAAAACAAATCCGAAAACAAAACATCAAATCCAAAAACAAAACAACAAATCTAAAAACAAAACAACTCTAAAAACAAAACGACAAATCCGAAAACAAAACAACAAATCCGAAAACAAAACAACAAATCCGAAAACAAAACAACAAATCCGAAAACAAAACAACAAATCCGAAAGCACATGAACAATACAAAAAACATTAGTTTGGAAACGCATTAGTAAATCTAAAATTATGTCTTAAAATAATAAATCTAAAAACCGAATAAATTCGGAAACACGTTAATAAATCTGAAAACAAAATAACAACCTGAAAACAAAGTAACAAATCCGGAAACACATGAGTAAATCCAACATTATGTCTAAAAATAACAAATCAAAAGAACCAATCCGAAAGCACATTAAACATACAAAAAAAAACATCGTTAACAAATCCGGAAACGCATTAGTAAATCTAACATTATGTCTTAAAATAAAACTAAATACAAAATAAATCCCAAAAAAACAAAATAAATCTAAATTATTAAAAAAAAAAAACATAACCTGTTGTTTTTTCGAGGGTATGAAACTTTTTTTTCTTGGAATGTTAACTTAAAGTGCCCCCTAGTGGACACATGGAAATAATCAAATGTAATTCGTTGATTTACTTTTATAAAAAGTACTTATTACATTTTAAATAGTGTCATTTGTAACGCGTAATCTATTACATTCCCAAAGTAACATTCACCAACACAGCTTATTGTTGTAGACGGTCTCTCTTTATTAAAGACCGGTATTGCTTTTGAACTGGTTTTTGGGTCCAACCATTAGTCCATTGGGATTAGGGACGGTATTGACGGTATTGATATATTTGTCTCAATAGTGGATATCAATTAGCCACTGTGCCACACACACACACACACACACACACACACACACACACACACACACACACACACCCTTGTCCTGCAGAGACACAAACAAATATGTCAAGAGCCATTTTGAAAAGAAAAGTTCAGGCTTTTGAAACACACAACACACACACACACACACACACACACACACACCACACACACACACACACACACACTTGAACTACAAAGAATATTCTACTTAGGACAGTCTTTTACACATGAAAGCGTACATGCTTTCCAACCCCTGCGTTTCATCTTCAATGCCACCTGAAGGACATTCATAAAACTGCACCAGCGCAGCCATGTCTTCTCCAGGTTTGCATTATTGATCAAACAAGCGTAGCGTCTCATGACTTGGCACATCTTAAAAGAAGGCTCTCGCCTTTTAAGTCACTCTACTGTATTTGATAATTCAGGATCTACTGATTATCTCACGACTTCATACACTCCCTAAAACGTGTCTCGTAATGGCAAATAAAAGCCTTCGTTGGGGAATATTCTCACGAGAACACTCGCCGTACCAGAGGAGCGGATCATTCGGCGGATAATTAAAACGATTTCAAAAAAAAAAAAAGTCATGTGATCATCTGTCTTAACGGTTAAACTGTTACAGATGTTATAATTGTATCCATTTCACTCAAAATCTCTCCATTTGATAAAAGTATTGATTAATATTAATCCTACTCTGGAAAGTATTCTTTTAATATGAATTTCAATGTTATTTTGTTTAGTGTTGGTTTGAAGTGTAAAATATGGGACGTGGCTCCTTTAAGAATTGTGTTCCGGTTGCTTTTCCATATAAACTGGTGATACGGTGTTTAGGTTATACGGAAGCGCTTTATTGCGTTCAGTAAAAATGCGCTTTATTGCGTAATACGGATTTGGGAATGCGATGCGCTTGCGTAAGGTTCGCTAATACGCTAATATAGTGAGGAGATCGTACCTGTTGTGAATGCGCAGATAGTAGGTGTAATTCGGGAGGGGAATTTAGGAAGCGTGAGTGGATGCGCTGAACGTTTTTTTTTTTTTATTCGTTTGTTGTTCGGGTTTTCATTCATTCGCCAAACACGACGCAGAGTGAAGGAGCGGATCGCTCGCATAGTAATGCACACTGCGTTAATCACGCGTTAATGCCGTTAATAACTTTGACAGCGCTATTCTAAACATGTCCGCAACGCAAGATTCCCAAGTAAAAGAAGTTCCTGCACAAAAAGGTCTCTGACCTTAAAAGCAGTGAACACATTTGGAGTGAATTAAAATGCATGCCAGACCTTCTTACCTGACATTAGTGCTTGACCCCATTAATACTCTTGTGGTTCGAATTGGCATATAATATATATATATATATATATATAGATATATATATATATATATATATATATATATATATATATATATATATATATATATATATATATATATATATATTATATATATATATAAATATATATATATATATATATATATATATATATATATATATATAAAAATAAAACCACATGCACTCTCCGAAATCAAGTGGAAGAGTGGAGGTTATTATAAGTACAAAGAAAGACAATCTCGAATGGGTGGCTTAATGGTTAGCACGGTTAGTCCGGGTTCGATTCCCGTCTCGGCCATGTGTGTGTGGAGTTTGCATGTTCTCCCCTCCCCGTGCCTCAGGGGGTTTTTTTTCTCCGGGTTCTCCGGTTTTCCTTTTTCCTCCCCCGGTCCAAAAAAAAACATGTATGGTAGGTTGATTGGCACCTTGGAAAATTGTCCCTAGTGTATGAATGTGTGTGTCCTTGGCATTCCATCCAGGGTGTATCCTGCCTTAATGCCCATAGACGCCTGAGATAGACACAGACTCCCCGTGACCCGAGGGAAGATCGGATAAAGCGGTAGAAGATGAAGGAATGAATATCAGTAAACAAGGCGTTCAGAAATACATGACGTAATATGGTAGGGGCTCGTAGACATGCTTAAGTGATTTCAACCGGTTTTACCTCTAGTACCTTCGCATTAGTGCAGGGTTTATTCAAAAGCGTCGGGTGGCCACATGAAGACATTACAGTCGAAAGTGTCAAGTCAAGCTTGTTCCTTTGATGCGGAGAAATCACAACAAAGGCAAAGCAGAAAGGTTTTTTTTTTTCTTTCTTTCTTTTTTTTAAATTCCTTGATCTGTGCTTCCTCTGCCAACGAAAACATACTGCGCCCATCAAAGGCGTGGTACTTTGATCAATTCTTCAAAGGCCTTGTCATTAAGTCTATTAGGATGACGATCGGCAAGGGAAATTTCTTCTGCTAATATCAAAACCACACGTTAAATGGGTCAGTAATTGCTAATTACTGGGAAAAGTGGGAAAAGTAGAGTGGTGGACAAGAGACAAGAGAAGTCGAACGCGCTGATCTACTTAACGACGCCATGGAAAACAGAGCGCTGTGACGCTCGATGTAGAAAACGTCGGGGGCATATATAGAAAGCGTATTGATACCCGGATAAGAAAGAATAACACTCCCCGTAGCGATATTACACTAGAAAATTAAGCGTTTACAGAGGGAGCTTAGAAATGCCTGAAAGGCGACATCTAAAAAGGTTCGATTTTACTCGAGAACAAGGAATCCTGGGAAGAAACGTACGTACCCTCCCTCCCCCTCCCGCCCCCCCCCCCCCCAAAAAAAGGAAAAAAAAAAAATGGGAAAAGCTACTCTGGCATCAATAAGTGACTCCATCATGGCAGCGGAGTGAAGATAAATTTACATATATGTCTATAGCTCATAACTGTGCGCTCCCAGGAGAGCTGAAATATGAAAGCTATGTCACCCAAGGCAGAGAGAGAGAGAGAGAGAGAGAGAGAGAGGGAGAGAGAGAGGGAGAGAGGGACTCTCAAGAGCACTGCATGAGAATAATTCTCACCCAAGGAGATATTTTTTGGAAGAAATTAATGATCTCAGTAATACATAATGGACTTTCCTGGCTCTATGGCATGGGTATTTAAAGGAGAACATCCTTTTTTTTCCCCCCTTCGTTTCTTTTTCTTTTTTGCACATCGCTTTGATCTCCTTGTACTTAGTGCGATATTAAATGCCCCTGCAGCATTCGTAGCGGAGCCATTTGTTGAAGTATGGATATTTCAAAGCCCACAAGCCGGCATGTCATGGGCCATTCTGGGAAAGGGACACAATCGGTGAAAATAGACTGGATTAAACGGACGAGAATAGGGCGAAAAGGTAGCACGTTCGCCTCACACCTCCAGGATCCGGGTTCGATTCCCCGTCTCGGCCACGTGTGTGTGGCGTTTGTATATATAAAATGTATTTTTAACTAGAACATTACTAATATATATGAAATGAAATAAATTTCATTCGGATTTCTTCGACTACACTTTAACTTGGCTTTAATGAATATATTTCTATTAAGCCTATTTCAGTAGGGGGGGGGGGGAAATACCATTTTAACTCTTACACGACTAACATATTTTAAGTAAAAATCAATTGAATAAAAATGTAATAAAAAAAAATAATAGACTAATAAAACAATTTATTTCTATCTTTTCCGTCGTACACTTTGTTGCCATGTACTAAAAATCACGGTAAATACCAGGTGTATTTAGTAGTGTTTAACCCTTGCACTAAAGTAAAATTATGCTTTTAATGATCATTTTTACAATTTTATTTCGTGCAAAATATACAAACTAAATGTATTTAAGCATTTTCTAAGTGGACCCAAGCACACTTTATTTTCACATGGGACTACCAAAATACATCTGGGCAGATGTCCGAGGCTCCTAAAGAACAGCGGAACCGTTAAGCGATACATCGTCACAGCGATCTGCATAATAAAAATGATATTTTATATTTATATATATGACATTTTCTTTACTTTTGTTTACTGGGACTACATTTCCTACAGGTTTCAGATGCGGCACTGAGAGCACTCGGCTGCAGCCACTGCTGCTTCTGAGGTTTCCCCACCTGGTTCCCTTCAGACCCTGAGCTGAATCATGCTGAGGAAGATTGGATTTGAGCTGCATTGTGTCACGGCGCTCCCATTCATCAGATTATACAATAAATATGACAGGCCCAATCTGGTCATGTATTGGGAGGTGTT
>JACRUU010000027.1:23987390-24007390 GCA_030449085.1 Kryptopterus vitreolus | reverse complement strand
TCCATCCATCCATCTACCTACCCATCTACCCATCCATCCATCCATCCATCCTATCCATCTATCCATCCATCCATCCTACCCATCTACCCCTCCATCCATCCATCCATCCATCCACCTACCATTTACCCATCCATCCATCCATCCATCCATCTACCTACCCATCTACCCATCCATCCATCTACCCATCTATCCATACATCCACCTACCCATCTACCCATCCATCCATCCACCTACCCATCTACCCCATCCATCCATCCACTTACCCATCCCCCTACCCATCCATCCATCCATCCACCTACCCATCTACCCATCCATCCATCCGTCTACCTACCCATCCATCCACCTACCCATCCCCCCCTCTCTCTCTGTCGCTCTCTCTCTCTCTCTCTATCTATACACACCACACACACACATTTATATATATACATATACATACACATACATACATATACACACATTCTATACATATACATAGATGCATATATACAAATACATACATACACCCAATTTACTGAGAACTCCACCTTGTACACCATGAAACATCCAAGAGACACAAGTTCAGTTCTCAGCATGAATTTTGATTCTCTCTCTCTTTTTTTTTTTGCCACTTACACAAAGCTGTGCATAGTCTGCAGAGAACAGTTTGTACGAGAGCACGGCCGAATCCGAGCCAGCACTGCGAGCGAGGTTTTGACCACAGACATGGCAGAAGCGATCCGTGTCATATTTTCTGGGAAGCAGCGTTTGACTAATGAGCAGTGCTGACAGGGTTGTGGAAAGGTGCTAGCTGAGTGGAACACATTTGTTTCTCTCCGGTCCGGTGAGAAGTCTGTCAGAGACAGAGAAATGACCAGCAGTCAGCCCCAAGGTGCCCTCCCTTTACTGGCACTCTGACAAATTGATCATATGGGGGGGGGGGGGGGGGGGGGGGGGGGGGAGGTTGGCTCATATTTCCAGTAAGATTAAAAGGCTTTCGATGTTTTTGTAGCAAAAAAAAAAAACCGATATAAACACATACATAAATGTTTGCGAGGCTGAAATCACTCCGGCCTGCTTTTGATATACAGAGATATATATTGCCAACATGACTGCCTGATCATGTGACCCAAAGTGAAAGGGGGGGGAAGGGGGTCGAGGGGAAGAGAGATCATATCCTAGTTATTTGCAGACAAAGAAATAACCAGTGAAGCGGGACGTGTGTTTTTTTTTTTCCCCCGTCAACCCTTTTTCCATTCACAACCGCACCAATTATTTGTTTATTATTTTGACTTTATTTACATTTAATACGATGTTTTCTCCTTTCATCGCTTGTCAGTAGTCTGGCGAATTTCCTTCCGATTTTGACGCGGAAAAGTACAGACAGGGATCCGGCGACACGGCTGCATACTTATTAGGATGAATAGAAGTATAATTGACGAAATTTTACTATCGAGAGAGAAAAAAAAGGAGGGGAAAAGCAGAATTTTCTTAAATGCAAGTCAGAGCGAGTCAGAGCTTCGTGCCGGAGCTACAAGTCCTGTAAATCTCGCCACGAGTCCCCGAAATCTCGCCACAAGTCCCCGAAATCTCGCCACGAGTCCCCGAAATCTCGCCCCAAGTCCCCAAGTTCCTGAGATTTCTCCACAAGTCCCGGAAATCTCGCCACCAGTCCCCAAAATCTCGCTACAAGTTCCCGAGATCTCACCACAAGTCCCCGAAATCTTGCTACAAGTTCTTGAAATCCCGCCACAAGTCCCCTAAATCTCGCCACAAGATCCCGAAATCTCGTCCTTGAAATCTAGCCACAAGTCCCCGACATCTTGCCACAAGTCCCCGAGATCACGCCACAAGTTCCTGAAATCTCGCTACAAGTTCTTGAAATCTCGCCACAAGTCCCCTAGATCACACCACAAGTCCTTGAAATCTCGCCACAAGTCCTTAAAATCTCGCTACAAGTCACCGAAATCTCGCCACAAGTCGCCACAAGTCTTGAAATCTCCCCAAAATCTCGCCACAAGTTCCCCGATCTCGCCACAGTCCCCGAAATCTCGCCACAAGTTCTTGAAATCTCGCCACAAGTCCCCGAAATCTCGCCACAAGTTCTTGAAATCTCGCCACAAGTTCCCGAAATCTCGCCACAAGTCCCCGAAATCTCGCCACAAGTTCCTGAAATCTCGCCACAAGTCCCCGAAATCTCGCCACAAGTCCCCGAAATCTCGCCACAAGTCCCCGAAATCTCGCCACAAGTTCCTGAAATCTCGCCACAAGTTCCTGAAATCTCGCCACAAGTTCGCCACAAAGTTCCTGAAATCTCGCCACAAGTCCCCGAAATCTCGCCACAAGTCCCCGAAATCTCGCCACAAGTCCCCGAAATCTCGCCACAAGTCCCCGAAATCTCGCCACAAGTCCCTGAAATCTCGCCACAAGTCCCGAAATCTCGCCACAAGTCCCCAAAATCTCGCCACAAGTCCCCGAAATCTCGCCACAAGTCCCCGAAATCTCGCCACAAGTCCCCGACATCTCGCCACAAGTTAGAGCTACCTTGCAAAAAGTTTGCGTTATCTCACAAAGGTAAAGACGAGAAAAAACAGATTTATTGTTACCACTCCTATGAATGCTCCAAAGCTATAAACCCAGGGAAGAATAATACATCCATGCACAGCAATACGGAGCCCCTACAGGGACTTTACAGCAAATTTCCTCCGGATATTGACGCGGAAAAGTAAAGACAGGGATCCCTCGACACGGCCGCATACTCGTTAGGATGAATAGAAGTATAATTGACGAAATTTTCCTATCGAGAGAGAGAAAAAAAAAAGGAGGGGAATCTTCTTAAACGCGAGTCAGAGCGAGTCCGGCTCGCAGGTCTGCCTCCTTCGTGCCGGAGCCGAAGGAAGAGCGCTAGCTGTCAGTGAATCATCAATCTCAGCATTGCACCATCCTTGTTAAGACATCTGTCAACAGCTGGGTCCTCATTACACCGCACATCACATGGATGCACACTACAGGCTAATTCCGAACACCCCCCCCTCCTCCTCCTCCTCCTCCTCCTCCTCCTCCTCCTCCTCCTCCTTTCCACCCGGTCTGTTTAATAAACACATTTTGAGCTTCGGGAGCGATAAAGAAAATCCACCAGACTCTTTATTTATTTATTTATTTTTTATAGGAGTTCGAAAACAGTGCAATATGAGAAGTCAGAGACGAGACGGCGAAGCGAGAGTCGGTTTGTTCTTATTATCATATTATTCTCTGAGGGCATAAAGATTCCTGTCACTTCAGCAGCTGACGAACATCACCGCGGGTTGGGGGGGGGGGGGGGGGGATAAAAAATAAAGTGTCTTTCAAACTCGTTTAAAACATATCCTGGGAGTCACCGCTGACCTCGCAGAAGCTGTTCATCTACAGCAGACGTGCTGCAATATTTCATATTTGATACATATTTCATGTATAATGACCGCAGCCCGCATCGCATTTCAAGTGAAGGAGACAAATGGTGGGATCAGAGCGAGATAATTGGCCGATCCGCGATGTCCCGTCACAGCACCTCGCTAACTGGCAGCTTCCTCCCGAACACCCCCCCCCCCGGTCCGTGTCGAGGGACGCGAGCGCCTAAATTGCCATTAATTGCCTCATTTGTACTCGAAGGTACTATTGAGGGAAGTGAGGGAAGGGTAGATGGCAGAGGTTTGAAAAATGACACCCCGTTGAATTCACGGTTCGTCTGCGCTTTAGAGGAAGGAGTCGCTGCATGTGCAAATCGTCCAGGGAAGGAGACGAGGGTCGTCGTGTGGGCCGCGACGCACAACACGGCGGCCGTACGAGTGGGAAATCCATGTGTTGGCCGCGAGGGACGAAACAAAATGAATCATAAAACAAAATAACATTGTAAAAGAAAATAACAAATCTTGAAACAAAAAAAAAAAAAAAAAAAAAAAAAAAAAAACAAAAAAAAAAAAAAAAAAATGACGTTATAAAACAAAAAATACAAAAACAAAAATAAATCAAAACAAAATAAATCATAAAACAAAATAAAACAAAACAAAATCAAATAAAACAAAAAAAAACAAAATAAAACAAAAATACATGAAACAAAATAAATCAAAACAAAATAAATAATACAAAAACAAAATAGCAAATCAAAACAAAAATAGAAAAACAAAATGGATCATAAAACAAAACAACGTTATAAAACAAAAAAGAATACAAAAACAAAAATACATATGAAAAAATAAAACATAAAACAAAATAAATAATACAAAAACCAAAAATAAAAAATAAAAAACAAAATAACAAATACAAAACAAAATGACAAAAAAAAATAAAATCAAAAAATAATAAAACAAAAAAATCATAAAAAAAAAAACAATCAAAAACAAAATAAATCATAAAACAAAATAAATCATAAAACAAAAATCATAAAACAAAATAAATAATACAAAAACAAAATAAATATGAAATCAAAAACAAAACAAATAATAAACACAAAACAAAAATACAAAAACCAAATAAATATGAAAAAAATAAATCATAAAACAAACAAAATAACAAAATACAAAAACAAAATAAATCATAAAACAAAATAAAAATCATAAATAATAAAAAACAAAATAACAAAAATAAATATGAAAACAAAATAATAAATACAAAAAAAAATGAAAAAGGAGAAAACATTGTATTAAATTGAAATAAAGTTGGATGATTGGAGTCACTGAAAATAACCGGTGCGGTCGTGAATGGAAAAAAGGGTTTGAAAGAAAAAATTATTCGGCAAATCATCAAAGAAAAATAACATACAATTAACAAAATAAATCATAAAACAAAACAAATACTAAAACAAAACAACAAACGCAAAAACAAAAAATCAAAAATCAACAAAAACAAATCCGAAAACACGTCACCAAATTCATACAAATGGCAAACTTGCAGCTGATTGGACGAGACACCTGTCACTCAAGATATTCAGGAAGCAGGAAATCTTATACCTACTACGTTTATTTTATTTTAGGCTATTAATGCGGCTTTAAATATAATAATATATAATAAAAATAAATAATAATAAATATAATAAAATAATAAAAGGGGGGCACGGTGGCTTAGTGGTTAGCACGTTCGCCTCACACCTCCAGGGATCCGGGTTCGATTCCCGTCTCGGCCATGTGTGTGTGGAGTTTGTGCATGTTCCTCCCCGTGCCTCAGGGGGTTTTTTTCTCCGGGTTCTCCGGTTTCCTCCCCGGTCCAAAAACATGCACGGTAGGTTGATTGGCACCTTGGAAAATTGTCCCTAGTGTATGAATGTGTGTGTGTGAATGTGAGTGTGTGTGTGTGCCCTGCGATGGGTTGGCATTCCATCCAGGGTGTATCCTGCCTTAATGCCCATAGACGCCTGAGATAGGCACAGGCTCCCCGTGACCCGAGGGAAGATCGGATAAAGCGTAGAAGATGAATGAATGAATGAATGAACGCTGGCAAGCGAAGGGGAAAATGGAATTCGCTCAACACTTCATTCATACGCAGTTATACATGCTTTACTCTTTTCCACTTCTTCCTGCCGTGGATTGTTTTACCGCATGTAGAACTTGATTGAAGGATGCCGAATCCGACGATCCGACTAATTAATCCGATCTCATACAATACCTTCCTATTCCGTGTTTTGCTAATGTGTTTTGTTCTTTTTATTCTCATATGTCGTTTTCCTATTCATTAATGCATTTTCTGTAGCGTTATTGTGAATTTCTTTTACCCTTCTCGGCCGCCGTATCATCCCGAAATCCCGCCCCCCCCCCCCCCCTCCCGGTGAAACACAAATCCCGCCTCGCCAACGTTTCCTCGATTCCTTCGATTGAGGCAAATGGAAAAAGATGAAGATACTTAACTCATCATCTGCATGTGTCATGTCCGTTAGATTAGACCCTGGAGTGGGAACACGGAGCACAACCGGGAAGAGGGAGATTGCTCCTTCGCTTCCACCCGGCAGACAGATGATATCGCCGGGGCGCAATCTTCACATAAATAAATAAATAAATAAATAACCAGTGACAGACACTTAAAGTGACAACTACAAAAGTTTTACTGTGACGCCTGCGGTGATTTATTCGGCGTTTCATAGGACAAAACAAAATGTACCTACTTAAGAGGACGATCCTGGATTTGCTTTATTGGATGAAATGAAAGTAATCTTTAATGGCTTAAGATTGTTTTATTTTTAATTACCTTCCACACCTATAAAGGATCATACGCACCCTTTTCCTAGAACCCCGGGCTACCCGTCTATTCATAAATGACTCTACATAGGAGCTGAGCTGAACGACGAAGGACTCGGTTCCTGCCCCAGCTACACGAAGTAACGTAACGCTACCTGCGAAAATGAGAAATAGGGTCCCCCCCCCCCTCCTCCGACAACAAAATGAGAAACGCACTCCGTGTCCTTTTTTGGGGTTCTTTTTGCAGGCAAACGAGGAACATGCCTACTGCTCCAGAGCTGCAATCATCTTAACGTGTCAGCACAAAACAAATGAGTGGAGAACAAACGGAGGCCCAGAGTCTAGAGAGGGCTAGCACACTTTCGCTCTCTCTATCTCTTTCTGTCTGTCCCAGGGCTCCCTGTGGGGGCTGTCTGTGGCTAACAGGTGTTCCTCTCTCATTAGCATTCTCAGAGAGGCACATTGTCTTCGGGGCCAGATTAGGCTGCCAGGCTCGGGCGTCTGTGACATGCACGCCAACCTCAGCGGGGCAAGGTAGCATGACGCCACCTCAATCTGCCACAATCTGTGCCTTCAGATGACAGCCGGAACCCACCCCCTTAGCCAATCATAGTCTCGGCGAAGGAGTCGGGCCCCGGATTAAACGGAGCCGCGGCTCCGAGTAAAGAGCACCGTTTGATTGAGGCCGGACTCCTCTAGTGGACGGAGCAGGCTGTTCGAGGCTGAGGTGAGGAGCCAAGGTGACGCTCCCCGGGTCCCCGGGGGAACTGTCTGAACATCTGCACGGAGGTCTGTCTCGCATTTATTAGCACGCGTTCGGAAACACAGACACTCTTGGAAAACAGCCAATAGGGCGTCCCGGACAGCGTCTGAATAGCAGTTCAACTCGAACCCGAACATAATAGACGATGTTATTGCGAGCTCGTAGTTGCACGATTAACAACGATTTTTTTTTCAACAGTTTTACACATCATACAAATCCATCTTTAATAAATCCTTCACGGATTATTGGTACCACTCTTGTGAATGCGACAAAGCTGCAAATACAAGGAAGGAAAAAATAAATAAATAAATAAATTATATATATGTATATGTATATTGGTGTGTGTTGTGTGTGTGTGTGTGTGTGTATGTATATGTGTGTGTGTGTGTGTGTGTGTGTGTATGTGTGTGTGATATATAGAGAGAGAGAGAGAGATAGAGAGAGAGTATAGAAGAGAGATTAGTAGAGATGATATATCGAGAGGGAGATAGCGAGATAGATAGATAGATGGATGGAGAGAGAGAGATAGTAGGAGTGAGAGAGATAGATAGAGATGCGATAAAGAGATAGATAGGAGATATATAGAGATAAATCGAGAGATAGAAGAGAGATATAGGAGAGAGAGAGACGAGAGGATAGATCGAGAGATAGGAGAGATATAGAGATATGATATGAGAGGAGAGATAGATAGAGTATATATATAGTATATATATATATATATATATTATATATATATATATCTATATATAGATAGAGGCTCGAGGCGCTCTCTCTCTCGAGAGAGAGAGAGTCCTCTAGAGAGATCTCGCGAGAGAGCGAGAGAGGATCGCTCTCGAGATCGCGACGAGATCGCTCGCGATAGAGGACTCTCGAGCTCGATCGAGCGAGCGCGCTCGAGAGCGCCGAGAGAGAGAGAGAGAGAGAGAGATAGAGAGAGAGAGAGAGATAGAGAGAGATATATCGCGCGAGATATCTATATATAGAGAGAGAGATCGAGAGATAGAGAGCGAGAGAGAGAGAGATAGCGCGAGAGAGAGAGAGATAGAGAGATAGAGAGATAGATAGATAGCAAAAATGTTCCTGATATCTTGCAAAAAGTTGTTTGTTTATCTTGCAAAATCTTCCTGAGGAAAAAAAGGAAAACTGAGTAAAAAAAAACTTCTCACAAAATCTCGCAAAAAATTCGAGATCATGCGAAAGGTTTGTGTTATCTCACAAACAGCATGCAAAATCTCGCAAAATGTTCCCGAGATCTCTCAAAAAGTTGTATATCTCGCGAAAAGTTCCTGAGGACTCGCGGAAAGTTGGTGAGTTTTCTTTGCATTATCTCGCAAAGGTCAAAAAATGAAAAACATGTCGCAAAAAGTTCGAGTTATCTTGCAAAAAGTTGTTTATCTCTCAAAATTTCATGAAAAGTCCCCGAGATCTCGCCGCAAGTCCCCGAGATCTCGCCGCAAGTCCCCAAGTCCCCGAATCTCGCAAGTCCCCGAGTCCCCGAATCTCGCCACAAGTCCCCAAAATCTCGCCACAAGTCCCCAAAATCTCGCCACAAGTCCCCGAAATCTCGCCACAAGTCCCCGAAATCTCGCCACAAGTCCCCGAAGATCTCGCCACAAGTCCCCGAAATCTCGCCACAAGTCCCCGACATCTCGCCACAAGTCCCCGAGATCTCGCCACAAGTCCCCGAGATCTCGCCACAAGTCCCCGAGATCTCGCCACAAGTCCCCGCCACAAGTCCCCAAAATCTCGCCACAAGTCCCCGCCACAAGATCTCGCCACAAGTCCCCGCCACAAGTCCCCAAAATCTCGCCACAAGTCCCCAAAATCTCGCCACAAGTCCCCAAAATCTCGCCACAAGTCCCCAAAATCTCGCCACAAGTCCCCAAAATCTCGCCGCAAGTCCCCAAAATCTCGCAGCAAGTCCCCAAAATCTCGCCGCAAGTCCCCAAAATCTCGCAAGTCCCCGAAATCTCGCCACAAGTCCCCAAAATCTCGCTTCAAGTTAGAGCTACCTTGCAAAAAGTTTGCGTTATCTCACAAAGGTAAAGGCGAGAAAAAACAGATTATTGTTACCACTCCTATGAATGCAAATCCAAAGCTATAAACACAGGGAAGAATAATACATCCATGCACAGCAATACGGAGCCCCTACATGGACATGGGGGAGGGGGAGAGATCGCAAAGTTTTGCGAGATCTCGCAAAAAGTTCGGAAAATGTTCGTGAGATCTCTCAAGAAGTACGCAAAAAAAAAAAAATATTATATCGCCAAAAGTTCGTTATCCCACAAAAAGTTCGCGAAATCTCGGAAATCTCGCAAAACGTTCGCGTTCACTCAGAAAGGTCAAGACGAGAAAAAAAAAAACGAGATCTCGCGCACTGCTGTTTTTTTTCTTTTCCTCGTCCTTGGAGTTTTCCCTACCTCCATGTCCATTTAGAGGGTTAGGGTCCAGGGTCCATACAGCAAAAAACAAACAAACAAACAAACAAACAAACAAAAAGTTATTGATGACTTCAAAGGAAAATGTCAAAAAGTAAGTAAAGCGTGATGTGGCAAAATCATACCTTTCCAAACTTTCCCTGTCCTTCTTCTCCTCCCCCCGTCTTACTCCCCCTCTCCTAACAGATGCGAGGACTTGATGTCCGGAGGCTGGTCTGGTGGAATGAGTTATCCTCATGTGTTAGCAAGCCTAATGGAGGCCACTGACTCAGACATCTGTTTCCAGAGCAGGGCGTACAGAGAGAACCATCTACCAGCCGCTAGTTTATGGTGAATCACGAATACTGACAAGGCAATTACAGGAGAGTCGCCGAGACCGGGAGGAAAAATAAATAAATAAATAAATAAATAAATAAATAAATGTAACGTTATGACCGATTCAGTTTATTTTGAACGGATATTTTAAGGATATAACGTGCCAAAACGTAGACACCAATTCAGACACAGTAAATACCGAGCTATGAGTGTCGGCGAATAGCTAGCTACATGGAACGCCGTTAATTTACCAAGTTACAAAATAAACGTAACATTAATTATATAATATAGAGCCGCTTTTTTTCCCCCTCGAGGGTTTGAAACTTTTTTTTTCCCCTTAGAACGTTAACTTAAAGTGCCCCCTAGTGGACAAATGAAAGTATTGAATGGGGGTCATTTGTAATCCCTGTCCTTCCCAAGCCATTTCTTCAAATCGTATTTGTCATCATCTCCTCCCCCTTTTTCTTTTCTTCCCCCTCCTGTGCTTTGATGAATAACACACTCATAACCACACATGAAGCCTATATAGCATGGTACGCTCGCTAACCTTTTACATCTGCCCTGCAGCGGTCTTAGCTCCTTATCTGCCGACGTCGTTGCGGCCGCGATAACGAGGGCTTTCATATCCTATTTGCGCTAAACACCCCCTGAAGAGCGCCCCTTGGTATCGACTCCATCTATATTCATAGACAATAGCCTATTGTGAAAATGTTGCGCAACTCTAATTTGATGTGATAAAAAAAAATAAATATAAATTTGATGTTGCGTAAAGTTACAATCTAATTTGATGTAGATAAAAAATAAATAAATAAATAAATTAATGACGACGGAACGTAAAAAAAGATAAGGCGGACGTTCTGTACCCGGAGCGCCTGAGCCCATTTGCTAAGGGGCTCCGCGGAGGTGTTGGTGATGGGTGGAGTGTCTGCTTTTATTAGACACCTTGGCGGAGATGCGCGAGAAAAGGAGAGCAAAGGAAGAAGAAAGGAATGTAGAGTCGGTGATCCAAGGTAACCTAGTTAGTTTGGAGGCCACATAGGGAGGATGACAGTGACATTGACAGGATTTTGTAGTCTGTGATTCATAGAGTCCTCTTTCTAGCTCCATCCTCCTATGCCCCACTAAGTAACACACACACACACACACACACACACACACACACACACACACACACACACACACACACACACACACACACAGTCTGGGATTAACGCAGGAGCCAGAGCTCTCTGCACACCTCCTGCATCTGTCTACGCCCTTCCCTCAATATCTAGGGAAGGCCGTTTTCATGGAGAAATCTTTGACATTTTCAAGTGTGAAGTTCTGAGAATTATATGACCATGTGAGAGAAGATTGCATGCAAAGGTTCTGTTTTATTCTAATGACACACACACACACACACACACACACACACACACACACACACACACATTATATATATAAAATTATATATAAAGTCAAATTGACTTTAACGCCACTAATGTTATTAGTGCTATGTGAATTCAATTACTTTGTACAACAAAGAACGAACGAATAAATAAACGTTCAGTGCATCCACTCACGCACGCTTCCTAAATTTCCCCCCGAATTACACCTACTAGCTGCGCATTCACAACAAGTACGATCTCCTCACTATATTAGTGTATATTACCGTACGGAACCTTACGCAAGCGCATCGCATTCCCAAATCCGTATTACTGCAATAAAGCGCATTTTTACTGAACGCAATAAAGCGCTTCCGTATAACCTAAACACCGCATCACCAGTTTATATGGGAAAAGCAACCGGAACACAATTCTTAAAGGAGACACGTCCCATATTTTGCACTTCAAACCAACACTAAACAAAATAACATTGTCATTAACAAGAAATTCATATTAAAAGAATCATTTCCAGAGTAAAATGAAAATTAAACAATAATTGTATTAAAAGGGAGATATTTTGAGAGAAAGGTATATAATTATAAAATGTGCTACAGTTAAGTTAGAGTATTAGAAAGTATTCATTTATGGTATATTGAAAACGTGCGATTAATCCCTAGTTAATTGTTAATCCCTAATAATAATGGTGCGATTAATCACGATTAAATATTTGAATCAATTAACAGTCCCAATATATATATATATATATATATATATAAATATATATATATATATATATATATATATATATATATATATATATATATACATATACATATACACACACACACACACACACACACCACATACATATACCAAACATATATATAGAGATAGAGACGAGAAGATAGAGCGTCTGCTAAGTACCCAAGCATGTAGATCGAGCGATCGAGATAGAGTAGATCGCGATAGAGAGATAGAGAGATAGATAGAGATAGATAGAGAGAGCGATAGATTAGAGAGATAGGATAGATAGAGAGATAGAGAGCGCGAGAGAGCTCGAGAGCGATCGAGAGAGAGAGATAGCCCACACTATCCCCCGATAGATAGAGAGAGAGAGGGCTAATAGAGAGAGAGAGAGATAGATGAGAGAGATAGATAGAGAGAGAGAGATTAGAGGAGAGAGCGAGAGATGAGACGAGAGAGATCAGAGATATAAATATAATATATATATATATATATATATATATATATATATATATATATATATATATATTATACACACATATACATATATACACACATACACACACCATACACACATACATACAGATAGAAGAGAGATAAGAGATATATCGAGAGATAGGAGAGATCTGAGAGAGAGATAGAGCGTCTGCTAAGAGTAGAGATGTAGAGAGAGATGATGAGAGAGATAGAGAGAGATAGAGATCGAGAGAGATAGAGAGAGTATATAGAGAGAGAGAGATAGAGATAGACCGAGAGAGAGATGCCAGAGAGAAGAGGAGAAGAGAGAGAGAGAGAGAGAGAGAGAGAGATGGATAGATATATATATATATATATATATATATATATATATATATATATATACCTATATACATATACATATACACATATACATATACATATACATATACATATACATATACATATACACCATATACCCACACATACATATATACAACATATATATAGAGATAGAGAGAGAGAGATAGAGCGTCTGGCTAAGTACCGCATATAGAGGAATGAGAGAGAGAGAGAGAGAGAGCGATAGAGAGAGAGAGAGAGATAGAGAGAGAGAGAGATAGAGAGAGACAGAGAGAGACAGAGAGATATCTAGATATCTAGATATATATATATATATATCTATATCTATATCTATATCTATATCTATATCTATATCTATATATATATATATATATATATATATATATATATATATATATATATATATATGCTCTTTATTCATTTAACTTGCTTTTTTATCATTTGCATGATCTATAAAAGTACTTGACGTGTCCATCACTGTCGTGTCTATCCAAATACACCAGGAGTTGGTCAAAGTTAATTACTTTTTTAATTACTCAAAGGAGAAGGGAGATAAACATGGTCATAGAAAGTCCGGGTCGGAAATCAAACGACATGTAAATGACGGAATTCCTCGACATCCAAGTCATTTGAATACAACTAAAAGAAGATTAAGCAAGAGGAGGTACTGAACCTGGTCCTCCCCCTGGATGCTTATTGCAGGCTAAAATTGGGCATGCTTGACCTTTAGCAGGTGTCCAAATGAAACAGACCACCTGCTGGAGGATTGCTTTAAAAAAGAAAAAAAAAATGCAGGATTTCGGGTCGGGATCAAAAAAAAAAAAAAAAAAAAAAAAACCTGGAATGGGAAGTCTGTGAAAGGCAGCTGGACAAGTTGGCAGAATGATGGTTTGGATACGTTTATATTCGGCCCTGAAAGTACAGATGTGCGCTTCATTTTTCTACCGTCTTTGGACGGTGGCTTAGCGGTTAGCACGTTCGCCTCACACCGTTAGGGTCGGGGGTTCGATTCCCATCTCGACCATGTGTGTGTGGAGTTTGCATGTTCTCCCCGCGCCTCAGAGGGGGTTTTTCTCCAGTTTCCTCCCCGGTCGAAAAAAAAAATGCACGGTAGGTTGATTGGCACCTTGGAAAATTGTCCCTAGTGTATGAATGTGTGTGTGTGTGTGTGTGTGTGTGTGTGTGTGTGTGTGATGGGTTGGCATTCCATCCAGGGTGTATCCTGCCTTAATGCCCATAGACGCCTGAGATAGGCACAGACTCCCCGTGACCCGAGGGAAGATGGGATAAAAAGCAGTAGTTCAAGTTGAATGAATAAAAAAAAAAACGGGTGGAAAAAAAAACAAAGGGGGGGGGGGGGGGGGGGGAAGAAAGAGAGAGGGAAGTTGGCTCAATGTCAACGGCAAGTTCAAAAAGTGACCGAATCGGCAGACCGTCCAGAAACAAACTCCTTCAAGGTTAAACCATGTATGTGTGAAATGAAACAAGAGCGAGCGAGCGAGAGGACGGCGTCGGTATCGGCAGACTGTTGCTATAATTCAGGTTTTCGAGGGGCATGTGTGTCGCACAGTGGGACTGGACGTGCAGAGACGCCCTCGGGGACCGACAGGAGCTCATATGCGGCGTCTGGAATCAAAGAGGCTCCCCTGCCAGAAGCCTATCTCCTAGAAAGCAGGGGGTCTCTAGTGGGGTTAAGTGGAGCTGTGCTGTGTAATCAGGACTACAAGTCTTTCCCTCCAGCTATGGCACTGTTGTAAGGTGAAAATGGAGGGGTCTATTGTTTTCCTCTTTTTAGGGCCCATTGGGTACTGTTTAGCTTTGTGTGTTTCGTTGGCCCAGTAGGAACGTTCCATGACCGCGACGCGGAAACTTAAAGACGGAGTGACCAAATAACGCCGTGACTAAAGTCAACAGTAAATGGAAATGCTGTCGGTCTACGGATAAACCGATAAGAAATATGTTAATATTTGTGCATTTTATAGGATATTTCTTTCCCAAAGTATTCCCATTGTACCATTTCAAGGCAAGAAAGATCTCGCCCTCATGATCACGAACAAATATGGGCCATTCTAGTCTACCGGAGTGACCCAGATGGCTTGGCAGTCCTTCGCTTCGTTCAAAGTCATCCCGAGGGTTCGGAATACCTTTAGAGACCATAAAATTGTCAATGGCAGCAGTGATGAGGCGACGGTGCATTAGCTGGCTTAAAGAGCTCGCGTTCCGTCGCCATGTCATCTCTCGCAGTGTCGGGGAGCAACTAGTTACATGTGGTTTAATTACACAATAAATGTAACAGTAATTCGTTAATGTCGCTGAGGGGAAAAAAGTTTCATTTCGGAAAAAATAGTACCGGTTTTATCTTTTCAAGGGTTTTTGCATGTTAACGTCAAGCGCCACCTAGTGGACGAACGATAGTAAAGAGTTACTTTACACTTTATAAAATCATTGAAAAGGTATTTTACTCGTTACATATTGAATAGGGTCATTTGTAATCTGTTACCGTTCCAAAGTAACCCTTCCCAATGTTAATGTTAGTCTTTCCGGTATACCGTTATGAAGGGTTTAAAAAGGACTCGCGTCTGGCGTTCATAAAAGTGGGTTGGATTGCCTCTTGGATTGAATTGTTTTGCTACTATCACATGCCGTCCTGCAGTCTTTAATCCCCTGGTTATCCCGGTATTTTGGCTTGGGCCTGTGGTGTAACTGAAATAAAACAGTGCAGACGCTGTGCTAAGTAGATTCTGAGATCCAATGCTACGGTTGCAGAAGAAAGAAACAACTGACTGGCAATTGTGTCATTTCAAAAGGGATTGCAGGATCGCCGGTTCTTCCGAGAGATAATTATGTAAATACATGATTTTATGCCATTCCCATAAACCAGGTCTAAAAACTTGTTCAGGTGCAAATGGAAGATGGCATGGTGTGTGTGGTATATATATATATATATATATATATATATATATATATATATATATATATATATATAATATCATCTATATATATATATATATATATATTATTTTTTTTTTTTTTTTTCCCTTCTGTGTGAATTCTTGTGAAAGGGCTACACATGATTGCAAAACAAGTTTCAACACAAATATCTAGCAACAGTAACAGCAGCAGCAGCAACAACAACAACAACAGCAACAGCAACATCAGCAATAACAACATCAGCAGCAACAACAGCAACAACATTAAAAATTAATAAAAAAAAATTTTTAGTAGTAACAGCAGCAGAAACAGGAGAAGCAACATCAGCAGCAACAACAACAACAACAGCAGCAGCAGCAGCAACAGGGAGGTGGTAGCCTAGTGGTTAAGGTGTTGGACTCTGGACCAGAAGATCATGGGTTCAAACCCCACCACCACCAAGCTGCCACTAGTGGGCCCTTGAGCAAGGCCCTTAACCCTCAATTGCTCAGTTGTAAGTCGCTCTGGATAATGGCGTCTGCCAAATGCTGCAAATGTAAACAACAACAACAACAACAACAGAAACAGCAGCAGCAACAACAGAAGCAACAACAGCAGCAGCATCAGCAACAACAACAGTATCAACAACAGTAGCATCAGCAACAGAAAGACAACAACAACAACAGCAACAGCAGCAACAACAACAGAAGCAACAACAGCAACAACATTAAAAATTAATAAAAAAAAAAACTTGAGCAGTAACATGATTAAAATGCTGTACTATGTGACTAAATACATATTTTCACATCCCTGATAAACCAAGATAAATCAATAAATAAATAATATAAATAAATAAATAAATAAATAGAATGTAACGTGTGATTAAGTGGACACATTTTATAGGCTCCACACGTTGCGGTCACATTCACAAGGTGAGAAATTTGCTAATGCTTTATTCTTTTTTTTTTTTTTCCCCCGAAGTGAACCATCCTTGGGGTCCCGAAACACATTATTTTAGGTTTTTCATTCATTCATCTTCTGTTAGCATTTTCTATAGCCAAGGTCACGGTCCGAGTCCGGGAGCCTCTCTTGGGAATACTGGTCTAGACCATGAATGTGACACTAGTCAATCAGAATCACACACACACACACACACTGTACATACAGTTTGCACCTTGGAGCAATTTCGTTTCAGGGTCAGCCTGTTTTGTAAGGGTGAAAGTCATCATTCTCTTTGTCCCATAATAATTCATGTTTTTTTTTTTATCCTTTCTGGACAAGAATAAATGCATGTCAGAATTGAAATATTATTCATAATATTTATGAAATATAATAAATATATTACAGTTTGTGATTTCTATGCTCTTTGAGAAATATCGTTTTTTTTTTTCTAAGGGTAAACATACAAGCCTTTTGATGATTGATTACGGTCCTGAAATTGATTGGGCAAAATCAATATAGCAGTCTTAAATGGACCAAATTTAATATATAAAAATGTTTTGGATTAAAAAAAAAAAAAAAAAAAAAAGTTGACACACACACACCACACACACATATATACACAGCAATATCTATATATATATATATATATAGATATAGAGTAGATATATATATCCTATATATATATATATATATAGATATATATAGCTATATATATATATAGATATACACACACCATATGACATAGTAGACAGATATACATATACATATACATATACATATATATAGATATATATATATACATAAATATATATATATATATATATTATATAGTCTTCTAACTATCTCCTATATATATATATATATATTATATATATATATATATATATATATATATATATATATATATATATATATATATACACACACAGAAATCATATATATGCTATATATAATATATATATATGCTTTTTTAACATCTTGATTGTTGAATAAAGTCTTTATTTTAAAAAGAATTTGGCATTATTCAGGTATTATTGTTGATTGTAAACACTGTTGTAATCTGTTTATTAGAGTTCATATTAGTATTTGCATTAGTGCTGACATTTAAAAAAATTCATTAATCATAATTATATAAATCATTAAATATATTAATAATAATAATAATAATAATAATAATAATAATAATAATAATAATAATAATATCACTCCCACAAAGAAATCTGCATCTTCTTTTTGCCCTTTGGTCTGTAGATTTTGTTGAATGCTTGTTCAAAAGTGCACCAAACATGGAACTCAGCTTGTGGGCGAAGGAGGTTAGAGCGCCAATGACACACAGCAACCTACTTAACAGCTTAATTTAATCTCAATGGGGAAGGAGGCTCTTTGTTGAAGGAAAAGAAAAAGAAAAAAAAAAAAAGCGATTAGGCAGGCAAGCGGCACCTTTGCCTTTTCTTAATGCAAATCTTTCATTTATTCCAATTACCCTTTCCCCGCAGGCTCTTCACCGCACATTCACCCTGCCAATCTGCCAGCACTATCCTTTCACAATGTCTGTTTATTATAATTAAGTCTCCATGTTTGAAGCTTTATTTGTTCGAAATTTTTTTGGTACCACCTTCCGGTGCATCAACACAACATGGTCTTTCACCTTGACATACAGTATGAACAGTATAATGCAGTTTTTGAAACGCAAGGAAATAAACGCTCACGTAGCAAGTAAGATACAAATAAATAAATAAATAAACAATTCAATGCACTTTTTTTTTTTTTTTTTTTTTTTTTTTTTTACATTTTAAGCATTTATTCAAGGACAAAGGTAATAATGGCCTTGGAGGTCCAGAAGTTAGAGGAGAAACAGATCCTTTAAACTAAGAGCTTTTTTTTTTAACCCCCTTCACATTTTTATACCTTTATCAGTAAAATCAGATTACGCTTCAGGAAGACCACCTTTACACCAAAAACAATAAATCATATCCACCAGGTTCTCTCTATACATTTACTGCATACTCCTATTTTTTGTTTTTTTACAAAGAATTATGAACATTTAGGGGCACGGTGGTTTAGTGGTTAGCACGTTCGCCTCACACCGCCAGGGTCCGGGTTCGATTCCCGTCTCGGCCATGTGTGTGTGTGGAGTTTGTGCATGTTCTCCCCGTGCCTCAGGGGGTTTTTCTCCGGGTTCTCCGGTTTCCTCCCGGTCCAAAAACATGCACGGTAGGTTGATTGGCACCTTGGAAAATTGTCCGTAGTGTATGAGTGTGTGTGTCCTTGGCATTCCATCCAGGGTGTATCCTGCCTTAATGCCCATAGACGCCCGAGATAGGCACAGACTCCCCGTGACCCGAGGGAAGATCGGATAGAAGATGAATGAATGAATGAATGTGAACATTTTTTGATTACAATCATCTAAATTTATGTCGAATCCAATTAAAAATCAAACATTGGGCAGCAATTTCAACATATTGTATCTTTTATCGGACGCCCTTATCCTGAGCGACGTACAAAAAGTGCTTCAAGTCTGTGTAAAGGTCAGTTGGGGATTTGTTTTGTTTTGTTTGTTTGTTGGTTGTAATGCCAAGTCAGTGGAAAAAAAAAACAAAAAAAAACATAAGGAGTGTTTCGGGAAGAGATGGGTCTTCAGTCCTGGCTTGTAAATGGGAAGTTCATGCCACCACCTCGGTGCCGGAACAGAGAAGAGCCTTGATCTAAACCTACGTTTTACCCTGAGAGAGGGTGGAACCAGTCGAGCAGTGATGGACGATCTCGGGCAGCGAGGTGTGGAATGGGGCGTGATGAGGTCTCGGAGGTAAGAAGCTTATATCGGTTGATATAACCTTGATTAAAAAAAGCAAATTATGTGCTTATGTATTAAGAAAACATCGAGGTTATGTATGTAAACCAGGTTCCGCGAGGAAACAATGTCGACAATGCCTCAATGACAGCGCTCTGAACCACGTGTCTTCATCGGCAGGGTGACGTCATGACCAGGAAGCATAACAGCACGGTAAGGTAAGGAAGAGCTGCAGGGATACGGGCAGTGTGGCATAGAGATGCAGGGTCTTGTTCCCTCAGGGGCAACTCGAGACGTGTTCTTTCAGGAAACTCAAGCTGCGTAGACAACTCTTTGGGAACGAGTATCCAATACCGCCAGACTGACGAGTCCCAGCCAGCTGTAAATCAGCGAGGAGAACAGAGGCCAAAAGCTCTCTGGGGCTAGACCTATTTCTGGTGGGGGTGAATTAGAGCGCCCCCTGCTTGAGAGAGAAGATTCATGACCGGTCCAGCCAGCAAGGGGATAACAAGGGGGATGTCTTCTTGGTGAACTTTCTCCTGTATACACTCCCGGGAGCAGTGCCACAGGAGCAAAAAGGCAAGGAAGGGGTTGTCGCTCAGTGGTTATAATGCAATGGGCTACTGATCGGAAGGTAGGGGGTTCGAACCCGGGGATCGATAAGCTGCCACCCTTGGGTCCGTGAGCAAAATCCCTTAATCGTCCAGGGCGCCGTGTCAGGGATGACCCTCTGTG
>JACRUU010000027.1:23967390-23982390 GCA_030449085.1 Kryptopterus vitreolus | reverse complement strand
TCTAATTGTACACCGTATATGGGTGGAAAGAGAAAGAAAACTGAACAAAGGCCGGTACTATAGTAATTGTGATGTCCCTCTTAGCATAAGAAACGGCAGAACTATTTCGAACCTGACGCTGCAACGTCGCTAAGTACTACACGCCTGGGGGAATTCACGAGGAGCGAAAAAAGGGATTTATATTCGCATTATGTTTGGCAGAATTTGGCCCACTATATTCCTTACTACTCTAGTTCAGCGGTTCAGTCCCTTTTTAATCAAATTCACAGCAAGAAGAGCCCAGAGCAAAGACTGTGAAGAGCCAGATCTATACACACACACACACACACACACACACACACACATAGTCAATGTCAGTTTTAATGAGCTTCAGGTCATGCCAAATCAACTGAGTCTCAATTCATAAAGCTTTATGATTGGTAGAAATAGATTATCCACAGCAGATGAGCCAGGTCATTTTTGTTATTTATTTATTTATTTATTTATTTATTTATTTATTTCCTACTTTTGTCATTTCCATGCGTCGCACCTCACCACAAGCGTATCGCATTTCGCAATCTCAGTTCGCCATCCGTAAACTTTAGACATAAAAGGGTGGGAGGGAAAAAAAAAATATGTAAACAAATATTACCATGCATTTTATATTAGCATACATAGCACGGTATTAGATTGATGCATCTGTATTTTGTATATAGTAATATTCAGCCTTATGGCAATGTTTTTTTTATGGTTTTTCTCCGGGTTCTCCGGTTTCCGCCCGCCCCGGTCCAAAAACATGCACGGTAGGCACCTTGGAAATTTGTCCCTAGTGTGTGAATGTGTGTGTGTCCTGTGATGGGTTGGCATTCCATCCAGGGTGTATCCTGCCTTAATGCCCATAGACGCCTGAGATAGGCACAGACTCCCCGTGACCCGAGGGAAGATCGGATAAAGCGGTAGAAGATGAATGAATGAATAATATTCAGCATTATGGCAATTGTTTTATAAATCCAATTAGTTTATAAAAAGGAATAACTTAAAGGAGGGATCTTTATCAGTTCATTAAACAAATGCTTTGTCGTCAATCACTGTTGTCCAATGAATGTTTGTTTCAACACTTGGCTTATTTACCTGAATACAAACAATACATAAATAAAATCTCAATATGACTAACAAAATAATTAATAATAATACAAAACATTGTACTCCAGCCACATATCAAACCAAACGCATGGCCAGCAATTAGCCTAAACGATACCCAACAGCTAGCACTAACAAAGGCCTGGAATGTTTGGTACACGCTATGTTTTAAGCAGTCCATAATATAAAAGAGTGTCTCCTACCAGCAGCGTCTCAAAGTTGACGAGCACATTGTGGCTTCTCACAATAATCCTTGTCAAAACTTTCTCGTCATTCTTGAAAGCTCATCCACCCTCTAACAAACACTACACCATGATCCCAATCAATCAAACACCTGCTCCAGATGACATCATGGGCCTGTGAGACTGACCAATCAGCTCGCAGGATTCCCCCTTCATGCTCACAAGCAATAGATTTCTTCCATTTTGCAAAGAGAATAAAATGTCAATGTTAAATTTGGCTTATATATATATATATATATATATATATATATATATATATATATATATATATATATAATATATATATATAGCACTTTCACCTCACACCACCAGGGTCCGGGTTCGATTCCCGTCTCGGCCATGTGTGTGTGGAGTTTGCATGTTCTCCCCGTGCCTCAGGGGGTTTTTTTCTCCGGGTTCTCCGGTTTCCTCCCCCGGTCCAAAAACATGCACGGTAGGTTGATTGGCACCTTGGAAATTGTCCCTAGTGTATGAATGTGTGTGTGTGTGTGTGTGTGTGTGCCCTGTGATGGGTTGGCATTCCATCCAGGGTGTATCCTGCCTTAATGCCCATAGACGCCTGAGATAGGACTCCCCGTGACCCGAGGGAAGATGGATATAGCGGTAGAAGATGAATGAATATATGATATATATATATATATATATATATATATATATATATATATATATATATATATATATATATATATATAACATTTAATACTGTTTTAGAAAAAAATTTTTGCATAGCTATGACCGGATACAGGGGCATGGTGGTTGTAGTGGTTACCATGTTCGCCTCACACTTCTAGGGTCAGGGGTTCGATCTCTTCCTTCCATGTGTGTGTGTGTGTGTGTGTGTGTGTGTGTGTGTGTGTGTGTGTGTGTGTGTGGAGTTTGCATGCTCGGGTTGCATTGCATGTTCTGGGTTTTCCTACGGGTTTTGGTTTTTCCTCATCATTCAATGTAAACTTTAAAGACTCCAAATGACATGGCAGCCAAATGATCGGACGATGAAAACGATGAAATGTTGCTTAGTTCTTCTGTTTAATCAGAATTAGAAAAGGTTTAAAAAAAAAAAAGAAATTAATACAATGCACTGAACTATAACCTAAACGTATCCCCCTATCCCCGGTTTAGATGGAAAAGCAACCGGAACATAATTCTTAAAGGAGCCACGTCCCATATTTTACGCTTAAAACCACCACTAAACAAAGAGTTACAGTTACTGTTAGCATTATGGTAGGTTGAAAATGTACGCACATTAACTCATGCCAATCTTGTGATTCATCGCGATTAATCACGATTAAATATTTTAATCGTTTGACAGCCCTAATATATTTCCCGTAGTTTCATTGATTGTTGCGTATCGGGAGGAGAAATTCATTCATTCATTCATCTTCTACCGCTTTTTCGAATCTTCTCCCAAATCCGATCTTCCCTCGGGTCACGGGGAGTCTGTGCCTATCTCAGGCGTCTATGGGCATTAAGGCAGGATACACCCTGGATGGAATGCACAAAACCGATTCGCAGGACACAACACACACACCGGTGACATTCATACACTAGGGACAATTTTCCAAGGTGCCAATCAACCCTACCGTGCATGTTTTTGGACCCGGGGAGGGGGGGGGAGGAAACCAGAGAACCCGGAGAAAAACCCCCTGAGGCACGGGGGAGAACATGCACAAACTCCACACACACATGGCCGAGACGGGAATCGAACCCGGACCCTGGCGGTGTGAGGCGAACGTGCGAACTATGCTGTGAAAAACAGCAAGGTATTTAGATCAATGCTAACACAATCAAGCGTATATAAAACTGCTGCTTTCTGCTTTCTGAACTGCAAACTCACACTAGGCAAATGTTGTTGTTGTTTTTGTTTTTTGTTTGCCGGTTAGGGATTTAGGCATAAACGTCTCCGTTGGCTGATAGTTTTGTCTTTATTTGACTAATTTATTTTGATTGTTTTCCAACATGCCGGCTTAATTTTTTGACAACACGCAATTAATTACTATGCAAATGATTTTTCAAGCAACACCCTCTACGTTTTGCCAAGCCGTGGCATTATTTCACTCCCCATTCTCGGAACGATGTCAAAGACAGCTCCATTCCTGCTCGTGTGTGCGTAGTATGGCCGGCAAAAGGCACTCCAGTTGAGTTTTTTTTTTTTTTTTTCTTTTCCTCCGTTGTCAGGAGATGAAGAAGCCGTCAGTAGATAAAAGCAACAATAATAGAACGCAAACACACACACACACACACACACACACACACACTCACAACACACCCACACTTGCTAGTTCGAGGTTGCCGTGCTCTATCTTCCTACTAATTGATTCTAATTTTCTAAAAAGGAAATATGAACCCTGGTACATGCCATGCAGGGCATATGTTCACTGACTGATATATATATATATATATATATATATATATATATATATATATATATATATATATATAGAGTCATTGAATATATCATTCCTTCATTTCATCTTCATTCATCATTTCTAGCGCCGCTTTAATCCGATCTTGATCTTCCCTCGGGTCACGGGAGTCTGTGTCTATTCTCAGGTGTCTATGGGCATAAGGCAGGATACACCCTGGATGGAATGCCACCCATCACACACACACACACACACACACACACACACACATTCATACACACTAGGGACAATTTTCCAAGGTTCCAATCAACCTACCGTGCATGTTTTTGGACCGGGAGGAAACCGGAGAACCCGGAGAAAAATCCCCTGAGGCACGGGGAGAACATTGCAAACTCACACACACATTCCCGAGACGGGAATCGAACCCCGGATCCTGCGCGGTGTGAGGCGAACGTGCTAAACCACTAAGCCACCGTGCCTCTTATATTGAATATATTATATGCATATATTATATATTATATAAGTTTTGATCTTTGTGAACTGTGAAACGAATATATATATATATATATATATATATATATATATTATATATATATATATATATATATATAATAATATATATATTATATTATCAGCGATCTGCAGGTTTCAATCATCATCTAAAGGACATGAGGACAAAGACAGCATTGATATATCTTGATATACGCCGCATCGCCCCCCACTGGCTATCGGTTGCTATTGCCCATATCCGAAGAAAAATGAAACGTTTTTTTCTTCGTTTAGAGAATTGGCAAAGATACACAATTTTTTCCGGATTCTGACCAAGGATTCCGGACATACAGAGACGTGCCAAGTTCTCATGAAGACATCTCATTGCGTTCCGGAGTTATAGCCCTTTGTGTCAATGTGGCCCCGCCTACTTTGAGCGTTCTTTGGATAAGTATTGATAAGCGTTGTCCACTGGACATTTCTACACTGGCTTTGATCTGATGGCGCAAAAAAAAACAACGTATAAACTAGTGAGCAAAATGAGGTTTTTAACGTAACCCATTTTTATGGAAAAGCGGCACAAAACTGCCTGTTTCTTTGCTTTGACCTAAGGATTCCGTAAATATATATTTTGAGTGTACGATAAATGTTCGACGAGCCATGACCAAAAATCTGCACAGTTATTATTTTTGGATTATAGCGCCCCCCGGTGTCCAAATGGGTTGAGATTTTTGTCAGCCTCTCCCAAAATTGAGCTCTACCATCTTTACAAAATGTCTAGGACAAGTCTCTAGGACTTACGTTTTGGTCTGCATGATTACTTTTGGGAAGGGTAGATGATAATAATAATAATAATAATAATACATACAATAATAAAATAATAATAATTAAATAATTAATAAGAATTAGTATAAGAAATAACAAGAACAAGCAAGACAAATAACAATTTAAAAAAAATAAAAAATTAATAAAACAAAAGAGAATAATAATTTCCTAATAACAATCATATTATAATATAATAATAATAATAATAATAATAATAATAATAATAATAATAATAATAATACATAATAACTATAATAATAATAATAAGACCAATAATAATAAATAAATAAAATAAATAAAAATAATACTAATAAATAAAAAATAATAAAATAATAAAATAAAAATAATAATAATATAATAATAAAAAAAAAAAAAATCAATAATAGTAAAAAAAAAAACCCCAAAACAACAGGTAAAGCCGCAACAACAACATTACCCACCTTTAATTAAAGATGAAAAAGAATGAAAGCAATTAAAGAGAAAAAAAAGAATCTTAATATTGAGATCTGGCTGAAATAATGCGAGTGCCGGAGGATTCCATTATGAGGAGGAACGGATGGTGTAAATGCTCGTGAAGTCATTTGGGCTTCTGTGCTGCGATGTAGATCATGTTGATCATGTTGAACCACAGCGGAGATAGAGCACATCAATTTCATGTCGCCGTTCTAAAGATAGCTAAGGGCGGAGCAGTTAACGCAAGACAGAATGATGCTCTCAAATACCTATACATTATCGTTTCTCTAGGGGCCACTTTACACAGGGGAAAAGGGGTATTTGAAATCTATGTAGACGTTTGATAAAGGTATATACTGTATATCTAATAAAGGGGCACGGTGGCTTAGTGGTTAGCACGTTCGCCTCACACCTCCAGGGTTCGATTCCCGTCTCGGGCCATGTGTGTGTGGAGTTTGTGCATGTTCTCCCCGTGTCTCTGGGGGGTTTTTCTCCGGATTCTCCGGTTTCTTCCCCCCGGTTCAAAAACATGCACGGTAGGTTGATGGGCACCTTGGAAAATTGTCCCTAGTGTATGTGTGTGAATGTGAGTGTGTGTGTGTCCTGCGATGGGTTGGCATTCCATCCAGGGTGTATCCTGCCTTAATGCCCATAGACGCCTGAGATAAGCACAGGCTCCCCGTGACCCGAGGGAAGATCGGATAAAGCGGTAGAAGATGAATGAATGTATATCTAATAAAAAAAAAGAGCAATATACGTATCTATCTTCAGACGCTCCGCACTTTACGAACGAGGGTTCGAATTTATTGGTGAAACATTCGCTATTGACTATGTATGACTCCTAACTACATGTGTAAGATATAAGCTATACAAACGCTTGTATATCTTGGATAGCGCCTGTGGATATAACATAATATAAGTATATAACATAATATAAGTATATAATTTTTTTTTCTATTTTCTTTCCATTATTTACATACATGTTTGTATGTTTATATGACAAATAAATACATTTGAATGTTTGGCCAAACCAGAGCTCGTCCAAGAGATGGTCAACCGACCAATAGGATGAAGCGAACATTACTGCACTAATAGAGGTGATTAATAACCCTCTGAATAAGCTTCGGAGTGATCGAAGGAACCCGAATTGAACTGTTTGCCCTTCATTTCCCAATGTTATGTCTGGAGGAAAGCGTGCACTCCTCATCACCTGCCAAACCGCCTCGAAAGGCAAGGCAAGGCAAGGCAAGGCAAGGAAAAGCAAGGCAAGGCACCATGGCCATGTGTCCTGTATTCTCACAATACTGCTTATCTATAGATTGGTATATAACACCAATCTGATTAATAGTCCAACCACGAGCGCCACATGTTGCCCTGGAGCATTTTTAAAGCCATTTTAACACCTTAAAAACTAACCGCACTTAAATAAATAAATAAATAAATAAATAATCTCTTATCGGCCATTAATGCGAATTCTCTGATATTACTTCTGACAGGAGCGATTATGGTACCTACAGTATAATGGCTTTTTCCTGGAAACGCTATTAGTGGTGTGCCCTTTTAAGTCACTATTTAAGTTAAAAAAATATATATAAAAATCCACTATTTATCTAGCATTACTAATATAATCTAAAAAAAATACATAAGGAAAGCTTATTTCTAGAAAATGTCTTTTTTTTTTTTCCATGAAGGAGAAAAAGCCCATTAGACGCCGGATGTTAACGTAAGATAATTGCCCGTGTTCAGTCTAGACACGTACATGTAAACTTCGTTTGGGTTAAAGTGCAAGAAATAGATGGTACTAATTTTAACACTAATACTGCACGGAAAAATCCGTCTAGCAACAATCTTGAAAAAGCGTCCATTTTTGTGTTTATAAAACGTACAAGGGCGGTGATAGCTCGGCGGGTAAAGCATTGGACCAGAAGGTTGCAGGTTCATATCCCACCACCGAGCTGCCACTAGGGGTTAAGGTTAAAAAAGGGGGAAGGAAAACATTTGGGTACTTTAATTGGTTTACTCTGGTTCATCCCGGCAACCAGTTTCATTCTGTAGGTCAACCGAGTACCTGGTTATTGGTAGGAAGGTTTTTAGGTACATGAAAGAACTTTATTGGTTTTTTGGTTTTAGTTCGTATTACGTCCACAGTTAAAAAAGGGTTTTTTTACTGGGCTTATGTTTGGAGGAAGCAGTACAGTGCTATTGGAGGTTTACGGGTGGTGGCTTATATTGTCCTGTCTCATGGTGTCTGTATACACTGTTTGGTTTGCACCAGTTTGCACAAGATGCACTTTCTGTGTCTAGGACGACTTTTACGACGTTTTTCATGAGTCTAGTCCTCAGCTTTGTGTTTCTGTAGCGTTGTGTTGTGTGTTTTATGTAGTTCTAAAAATATATATATATATATATATATATATATATATATATATATATATATATATATAGTATATATATATATTCATTCATTCATCTTCTACCCGCTTTATCTGATCTTCCCTCGGGTCACGGGGAGTCTGTGTCTATCTCAGGCGTCTATGGGCATTAAGGCAGGATACACCCTGGATGGAATGCCAAACCCATCACACACACACACACACACATTCACATACACTAGGGACAATTTTCCAAGGTGCCAATCAACCTACCGTGCATGTTTTTGGACCGGGGGAGGAAACCGGGAGAACCCGGAGAAAAACCTCCTTGAGGCACGGGGAGAACATGCAAACTCCACACACACATGACCCGAGACGGGAATCGAACCCGGATCCTGGCGGTGTGAGGCGAACGTGCTAACCACTACGCCACCATGGCCCTCTTTTATATATATGATATATATATATATATATATATATATATATATATATATATATATATATATATTCATTTTTTTTCATTCATTCATCTTCTACCGCTTATCTGATCGTCCCTCGGGTCACGGGGAGTCTGTGCCTATCTCAGGCGTCTATGGGCATTAAGGCAGGATACACCTGGATGGAATGCCAACCCATCACACACACACACACACACATTCATACACTAGGGACAATTTTCCAAGGTGCCAATCAACCTACCGTGCATGTTTTTGGACCGGGAGGAAACCGGAGAACCCGGAGAAAAAAAACCTCCTTGAGGCACGGGGAGAGGGGGGGGGAGAACATGCACAAACTCCACACACACTCATGGCCGAGACGGGAATCGAACCCGGACCCTGGTCGGTGTGAGGCGAAAACGCGCTAACCACTAAAGCCAGCGCAGCCTTTTCTCGGTAGTTTTTCACACGTATAAGGAGGATCTTGGTGTAGATCGTCCTGTGAAACGCGAATGCCATCCGTCAGTGCGCGGCGGAAGAGGAGATGCTGCAGTATTCCTGCGAGAGGAAAAAAAAAAAGACTCGCGGAGACATCAGAGAGGACGGGGGAGCAATCTACAGGGCTTTCACAGGTGAATAAGCAGGAACAAAGATGAGAAAAAGAATCAGAGTATGGAGGATTGGGGTTGAAGGTGCGGGTGCATAGGGTAGCACGAGGGCGCTGTGTAATAACAGAGCAGAGGTCCCACCGTGAGAGATGAGAAGCTTAACGAACGCCTACAGAGGTCAACAGAGCCAGTGCGTTATGCGTCGAGAGGAGATAGATGCTTTCCCCGGACTTAATACTCAACCATAACACGCGGGGCAAAAAGCATCAGGACGTGGCTTCGAAAGCCGCAGAGGGAAATAATGAACATGAAGCCAATAAAAAGTGTCATATTTACAGCAAAGGAATGGAACGGACATGGAGGTAAAAAAAAATAGACTCGGTGTGTCCTTTCCTTTATATATATATTCATTCATTCATTCATTCATCTTCTACCGCTATATCCGATCTTCTCGGGTCACGGGGAGCCTGTGCCTATCTCAGGCGTCTATGGGCATTAAGGCAGGATACACCCTGGACGGAATGCCAACCCATTGCAGGGCACACACACACACAATCACACACACATTCATACACTAGGGACAATTTTCCAAGGTGCCAATCAACCTACCGTGCATGTTTTTGGACCGGGGAGGAAACCGGAGAACCCGGAGAAAAACCCCCTGAGGCACGGGGAGAACATGCACAAACTCCACACACACATGGCCGAGACGGGAATCGAACCCGGACCCTGGCGGTGTGAGGCGAACGTGCTAACCACTAAGTCAACGTAGACCTGGTAGGATAACATGTGGGTCTGATCGGTTGCGGAATGATCCGAAGGAATAACTTTATTATCTCAGTATAGAACTGCATTTATTAGTCAATATATCCTGGGGTCAGACATGATACGGCGCCCCCTGGAGGCCTTGCTCAAGGATCCAAGGGTAGCTTGGCGATACCGAGGCTCGACCCAGCCACTGATCAGTAGCCCAGCGACTGAGCTGCACCTACGCATTTTTCTCTTTGTGAACGCAATGCGCTTCCGTATAACCGAAACATGGAAAAAGCAACCGGAACACAATTCTTAAAGGAGCCACGTCCCATTTTTTACACTTAAAACCACCACTAAACAAAGTAACATTGATATTAACAAGAAATTCATATTAAATGAATAATTCCCAGAGTCATTCAGTCAGAGATTGTAAAATATGTGTTTAATGGAACACGTTATTATTCTCTCGGTTGTTTATATGTGCTCACTGTTACTTACTATAAACTGCCACTGCAGAGAGACTTTTTCAACACACTATAGAAGTCCTTTTTCACAAGTCCTACTCCATACCTCTTTACTTTTACTGTATTAAAAAGGAAGTGGGAGTTCAGTGGTGAAAGTTTTGGGCTCTGGACCGGAAGGGTGCAAGTTCAAATCACAACACCCACTAGTGGGCCCTTGAGCAAGGCCCTTATCTATTAACTGCCAAAATGACCATAAGTGTAAAAAGGGTAATCAATTCTTTTACCGGATGCGTATTTGTACTTGAGTGAATGATAAAAAAGATAAAACAGACAAAAAAAAATCAATATATAGCGTTAAAGCAAAAAAAGTATATATACCATATATATATATATATATATATATATATATATATATATATATATATATATATATATATATATATATATATAGTATAAAGCAAAACAATAATACTAATTTGAGATTAGAAAACCAGCCTTGTGTGTAACTTCTTTCTTAGTTCTATGACATCAGAATTTAATTCATTCCTATTCGCAGATAGAAATTTCATTTTTTTGTAAAAATAAATAAATAAATAAATAAAAATAAATGTATTAAAGCTATTTTTCCCAAAATATTCAGTCTTTCCTGCTTGCCGCAGTGCAACGCTGACAGGTTCGGGACGATGACGGCGAGATGCAAAAGCCATCAAAGAACTTTTTGAAGAATGGAAGATTGTTTCAGTGCAATTTGGAAAGCCACGGGAAGATCTTCAAAGAAGGACGACGGACTTATTAAAAATGAGAAGAAGAAGAAGCGTCATTCTTGCTGAACGCACTGAATCTGGCACACACACACACACACACACACACACACACACACAACACACTGGTTTCGGTATTGCAGTGTTGGTGCAATGTTGCCAGACATGGCATGATGGGTGAGAAGTCTCAGCCTCAGTAAGAAATTGAACCCATATACACACACTGGTGTGGTTTCGCTGCCCAACATGTTTGTGAGTGGCGTTACAGTTTTATTCAAGAGATGTTGTTTTGTAAACATTTTATTATAATCCATATCAGCACACACTGATCTGCACGAATATACAGAATAACATGTTTATCTAATGCATCCTATATATCATCCCTACTGGTAACATTTCTCATATACATTATGTGTATATATATATATAATATATATATATATATATATATATATATATATATATATATATATATATATATATATATATATATAGATATATATACGTATTTAGACTTATAAGGCATTTATTTGCATCTCGTATTGCTGTGTGTCTCTTTCCCATGACAATAATAATAATAATAATAATAATAATAACATAATAATAATAATAATAATAATAATAATAATAATAATAATAATAATAATAATAATAATAATGGCACATAATGGCACATATGAACTAAAATACTTTTAATAATGATTGTGTTGGGAAATAATATAGAAGAGAAAAAAAAAAAAACACTCAGACACCAATTTCTAGCATTTCAGGCTTATTTTACATACTTATTTTATAATGTGAGGTAAATTGGAAGTCAAACAGCGACTAGGATGAATGGAGAAAATCAGGGGAAAAGAGAAAATCATATATATGTATTTTCCCACATCTGCATCCGCATGTTGGACTTCCAGCAAAGGTTTCTTTTTTTTTTTTTTTTTCCGTGTGTATATGTTATGAATAGCATGCACAGGGCTTGAAAGTGGATAATTGGTTTTTATCTCCGCTGTCACTCAACGTAATTGTAAAAAAAAAATAGTATATATATATATATATATATATATATATATATATATATATATATATATATATATATATATATAGGGAGGCACGGTGGCGTAGTGGTTAGCACATTCGTCTCACATCGCCAGGATCCGGGTTCGATTCCCGGCTCGGTCGGTCATGTGTGTGTGTGGAGTTTGCATGTTCTCCCCGTGCCTCAAGGAGGTTTTTCTCCGGGTTCTCCGGTTTTCCTCCCGGTCCAAAAACATGCACAGTAGGTTGATTGGCACCTTGGAAAATTGTCCCTAGTGTATGAATGTGTGTGTGAATGTGACTGTGTGTGTGCCCTGCGATGGGTTGGCATTCCATCCAGGGTGTATCCTGCCTTAATGCCCATAGACGCCTGAGATAGGCACAGGCTCCCCGTGACCCGAGGGAAGATCGGATAAAGCGGATGGTAGGTAGAAGAATGAATGAATGAATGAATGAATATATATATATATATATATATATATATATATATATAGGCGGTACGGCGGCTTAGTGGACAGCACGTTTGCCTCACACCACCAGGGTCCGGGTTCGATTCCCGTCTCAGGCCATGTTTGTGTGTGAGTAGTTTGTGCATGTTCTCCCCGAGCCTCAGGGGGTTTTTTTTCCTTTTTTTCTCCGGGTTCTCCGGTTTCTTCCCCCGGTCCAAAAAAAAAACATACACGGTAGGTTGATTGGCACCTTGGAAAATTGTCCCTAGTGTGTGTGTGTGTCCTGTGATGGGTTGGCATTCCATCCAGGGTGTATCCTGCCTTAATGCCCATAGACGCCTGAGATAGACACAGACTCCCCGTGACCCGAGGGAAGATCGGATAAAGCGGTAGAAGATGAATGAAGTGCAGGTACACAGGAAAAGGTAGCGAATGCTCTTCTGCATGTGTTACAACTGCACTGCGAAGTGTTGACGACTAAATTAGGGAAACAAGCAGTATTCTCCTCGTCTCATCTAAGCTCACGAAAGAAATTCTTGTCCATTAATTTATACATGCATATGCAGATATAGCTTTAGACGGCTTTATACTGAGGCGAATCATATCATGCATGTGTCTCTCTCTCTCTCTCTCTCTCTCTCTCTCTCTCTCTCTCTCTCTGGACCCTGATAGTATATTAACTTTTAAAAGCAGCCAAATCCGGCTGAGCTGAAGAGTTCTTAAGAATGTGAACTAAGCAATACAATGACCATCCACTGCCCCTGCATCTCTCTCTCTCTCTCTCTCTCCCTCTCTCTCTCCTCCTCTCTCTCTCCCTAGTCTCTCCCGATCTCTCTCTCTCTCTCTCTCAGCATGTCTGTGTCCTGTCATAAATGAAAGTAATACGGCTTCAACACCCAGGCCAGCGGCATTCTCCAGATCGGGTGAAAACATTTCATTGTGGCGTCATTAGAAAGAAAAAGACACTCTTATCCAGAGCGACTTGCGCATGCTGAGGGTTAAGGGCCTTGCTCAAGGGCCCAGTGGTGGTGGGATTCCGGGTCCAGTGCATTCTTCCGGGTCCAGAGTCCAAAGCCTTAACCACATCCCTGATGTCATGCTATAGACGGATATACGGTCATGCATATTTACATTTACATGTACAGCATTTGGCAGACGCCCTTATCCCGAGCGACTTACAACTGAGCAATTAAGGGCCATGCTCAAGGGCCCACTAGTGGCAGCTAAGTGGTGGTAGGTAATCGAACCCGCGATCTTCCCGCGGTCCAGAAGACTTGTGATCATTCTGACGAATAACTCTTGATGTATTTGTGTTATTTGAATCGAGGTTTAACCTTCGTATCGCTCTGATTATCCGTTCATCAAAACATCCGTTCGCCTCACACACCGCCAGGGTCCGGGTTCGATTCCCGTCTCGGCCATGTGTGTGCGGAGTTTGTGCATGTTCTGTCTCCTGTTCTCCCCTCAGGGAGTTTTTCTCCGGGTTCTCCGGTTTCCTCGCCCGGTCCAAAAACATGCACGGTAGGTCGATTGGCACCTTGGAAAAATGTCCCTAGTGTGTGAATGTGTGTGTGTGTGTGTCCTGTGATGGGTTGGCATTCCATCCAGGGTGTATCCTGCCTTAATGCCCATAGACGTCTGAGATAGGCACAGACTCCCCGTGACCCGAGGGAAGATCGGATAAAGCGCTAGAAGATGAATGAATGAATGAATGAATACCTGTCATAAGTCACCAAGACACGCCTTCTTCTTTAGAAAGCAAAAAGCGATGCCATAAGTGTATATTCGTAATTGGAGAAAATGTGTGGGAAGGGGGGGGGGGGGGGGGGGGGGGGGCAAGAAAAAGCAGATGGTGGTTACATCAAAAAGAAAGAAAGAAAGAAAGAAAGAAAGAAAAAAAAAAGAGGTGGCAATACTTGTATGCTATCTTTGGCTTGCCCTTGCTTTGGCTGTCATTCCTTTTTTTTTTTTTCCTTCCTCTGTGTAAAATCCTGGATTAGACAGGCATGGCAGCCAGTTCCATGTTAATTCTCCTGGCCTCGGGGAGAGAGAGAGAGAGAGAGAGAGAGAGAGAGAGACGCTCTCCTTCACCATTCAAACAATAAACAAGACAGCATCTTTCATTTGAAATAAGCTCCTCTGAGCAAATATGAAAAGACCAAGCAAATACAGCCACCCACATGCAAGAAGCTGATCCCCCGGCAGTGATTGCTTTGGGACTCGCGCCCGTTATTCCCGAAGCCGAGCGGAAACAAACCGGCCTGCGTTGCTCCGATCGTATAATAATAGAGTATAAATACTTCATCGCTCCGTTTAACGTTACTTGGAGACGTTCCTGCTTTACTTCATTTTAAGTGTCTGTTAATATGGCATATATTAACATATATATATATATATATATATATATATATATATATATATATATATATATATATTGCTGCACATACTGACATTTCCACTTTTTTGTCTTACCTTGAATTTCTCATTCATTCATTCATTCATTCATTCGTTCATCTTCATCTTCTACCGCTTTATCCGATCTTCCCTCGGGTCACGGGGAGTCTGTGCCTATCTCAGGCGTCTATGGGCATTAAGGCAGGATACACCCTGGATGGAATGCCAACCCATCACAG
>JACRUU010000027.1:23934890-23962390 GCA_030449085.1 Kryptopterus vitreolus | reverse complement strand
TTGAAAAAAATGGATTTAATATGACTAATGTCAAATAAAGGAACATAAAAGTAAAAATAAAAGTCTCTTTCTCTCTTTCTCTCTCTATCCCTCTCTCTCTCTCTCTCTTCTCTCTCTCTCCCCCTCTCTCTCACCTCTCTCTCTCTCTCTCTCTCTCTCAGTCCCAACCTATTTACAACATTTCTCCTACCCAACAAGCCAGGAAAGCTAAAAAATCGAGCCCATCTCTAACAAAAGACTCTCTAGGAACAAAAATCTCCCCTCGGGGCAGAGCAAAAGTCTACGACGGCGCGCTCGCGGCCCGCTCCTCAGGTCCCGCAGAGGGACACCGAGGCGAAGGGCGACCGCTCGCACTCTCGAACCGGGGAGTGAGGGAGATGAGCCCGGGTCTCTCGGCTCTAAAAAACGCGCGGAAAAAAGGGACTAAAGAGGAGAGGGCTCTAAGGGAAAACGAAAGCGCTGGCGCTCCCGCGCATCTCTCTCCTCTCTCTCTCTAGCCTACCCTCCCTCTCAATTCACGCACTTCTCTCGCGCGCTCTCTCGCTCCCTCCCTCTCTCCCGGTCATCGACCAAATCTCTCTCTCCCTCTCTCCCACTATCTCTCTCTTCCCCTCTCTCGCAGTCTATCTCTCTCACTCTCTTTCACTCACTGCTCTCTCTCTCGGACCTCTCTCCCCACTCTCTCTTTCCCACGCTCTCTCCTCTCTCTCACTCTCTCTCTCTCTCTCCCTCTCTCGCCTTCTATCTCTCTCTCTCACTCACTCTCTCTCTATCCTTCTCTCCCACGCTCTCTCTCCCTCCCTCTCTCCCTCTTTCTCTCTCTCCCTCTCTCCCACTATCTCTCTCTTCCCCTCTCTCGCAGTCTATCTCTCTCACTCTCTTTCACTCACTCTCTCGCGCTCTCTCTATCCCTCTCTCCCACTTGCTCTCTCTCTCTCCCACTCTCTCTCCCTCTCTCTCTCTCCCCTCTCTCTCACGCACTCTCTCACTCTCTCTGAATATATATATATATAATATATATATATATAAGATATAGTTTTTTTTTTTACAAGGTAAATTTTTACAAGGTAAAATCCGATCTTTACAAGTAAGATCCGATCTCGGCTGATAGGCATGCCTTCTCTAGATGGAGAACAGAGACAAAAGCCTTTCAGGCATAATAAATAAACCAGATCAAGCAGCAACAAGGGGTTAAAGCTCTCCCATTGACTTTTTTTTTAGATATTTTTAGATAAGATGTCCGATCACAGTTGATGAAAGTGTGTTGAAAGATTTCGCCTTTCCATCGCTTACGTGTCATTATCTGAAACATCGTCTTGTGAAAGGGTCGAGCGGGAGATTATTTTACACAAAGCAAGCTTGATGTGGCGAGAGACCATGGATTTTTTCCCAACCCCATCACTTTGTGCGAAGGTTTTTTTTCGGATTCTCCTCCTTCCCCATCCCACTCATTTCCCCTCGATCATCACCATATCCTCCCGCCGAACGTCCCGCACGTCTCTATTTCCAAGTTCGGTGAAAGCGATACCAGTGCGGCTTGGACACTGTCACTCATCACAAATCCGATCTCTGCTGTCGTTCCTCACATCAATTAGGAAACATATACATACAGCCTTCGTACTAAGCCTAATATCTGGGGGATATATAATAGCAGTCATCAATATGGTTGCTGCTTGGTTTTTATATGGGGGGGGGGGGGGGGGGGGGGGTCATACGTACCAGTAATACTATGCACTAACCAATTACAGTATTACCATATGAAGCACTATTGACAATGTATTCGTCATTCAGTAATCATTAAAAGACAGAAACATACCATAATAACCAGTGGCTAGAGGGAGGGGGCCGGGTTAGTGACACACATGACATCATCACGGGAGTCAGACTCCCGTCGATGTGCGTTTGAAGTTTCCGATTTTTTCATCGGTGCGTCAAATTCCCCCATTCGTTCTCTATGGGGCCGGAATGTCGCGGATTTCCCAAAATTCGGAACGTGGGTGGGGTTTGGGGAGGTATATGATCATGATCCACTTCCGGACATTACATTACATTACATTTACCATTACATTAGAGACTTCCCTTTGCCTTATGTGCATGTCGGACCCTCACAGCCACAACATTTCGGCCCCATTCATTTTCTATGGGAAAAAAATTCACTGCTTTTTGGCCCCCGGGGTTCGGAATTCCGCCGGGCGATTCCTTCTGAAAGTAACAGCGCACCTCAAACCATCGGGCAGCACGATACGAGATATGATCCGAGAGGATCGGACCAAAACTGCGGGACGAGTCAGGCGCCGAAAATTTGACCGAAAGCCAGAGAGAGATTCTAATAGTGATGCTTTTTGCACACGTCACTAATGAATTCATTCATTCATTCATTCATCTTCTACCGCTTTATCCGATCTTCCCTCGGGTCACGGGGAGTCTGTGTCTATCTCAGGCGTCTATGGGCATTAAGGCAGGATACACCCTGGATGGAATGCCAACCCATCGCAGGACACACAAACACACACACACACATTCATACACTAGGGACAATTTTCCAAGGTGCCAATCAACCTACCGTGCATGTTTTTGGACCGGGGGGACCCCCTGAGGCACGAGAAGAACATGCAAACTCCACACACACATGACCGAGACGGGAATCGAACCCGGATCCTGGCGGTGTGAGGCGAAAATATAAAAAAAAAATAAAAAATTAAAATATACATCCATTTTATTTTTGATTCTTAAACCCTAAACGTATGGGGACTACGGCGGTTTAATGTTTATCACGTTCGCCTCACACCGCCAGGGTCCGGGTTCGATTCCCGTCTCGGTCATGTGTGTGTGTGGAGTTTGTGCATGTTCTTCCCGTGCCTCAGGGGTTTTTTCTCCGGGTTCTCCGGTTTCCTCCCCCGGTCCAAAAAACATGCACGGTAGGTTGATTGGCACCTTGGAAAATTGTCCCTTGTGTTTGAATGAGTGTGTGTGTCCTGTGTTGGGTTGGCATTCCATCCAGGGTGTATCCTGTCTTAATGCCCATAGAGATAGGCCCAGACTCCCCGTGACCCGAGGAAAAATGGGATAAAGCGGTCGGTAGATGAATGAATGAACGAATGAAGCCCTAAACATTTTTGTACTTGAGCAATAATAAACATATACAAGTACAGGAAAGCCACTGTTTCTGGTAGCCACAGAGACTGTTTAAAAGCTTTATAAATAGAGGGTGGAGCGGGACCCGAGACCTTTTCTGAATGGAAGATCAAGGCCGGAGGAAGTCCATCGCTCCAGCTCAGGGCTAAATCTTGCCCTCGAGCCTTTATTCCTCTCTTCCTCAATATGAAATAAGATATATACAGAGCGTCATAGCTACAGCGTTTACATAAACAGAGCTTAATTGAAAGCGATGATGTCGAGCTGATGCTAGCCAGACGACTGCAATTCAATGTACTGCAATAAACCCCATTAACACTCAATTAGAGGGGCTTTGTGTGTGTGTGTGTGTGTGTGTTTCCACTAGTAACACTATTTTTATGCGTAATAACCCATTTAGAATATCTGGCTCGAGCTTGATTAAACACATACAGTACCGAGACCTTAATTAACCCCTAATATGCGCTCCTTAAATTAAAAAAAGGAAAAAAAAAGAAATGGGTCAATATAAAAATGTCTCGGCGAACCACAGCGTTGGGAACAGTTTTTTTTGTGGATTGTGCTCGGGATCTAAAAGGGTTGAAATTTAGCCGCCATCAGTCAGATTGTCCGTCCATAAACCCCCCCCCCCCACCCCACCCCACCCCCCCCCCCCCCCCCTTTATTTACTTTTTTTAGAGAGTAATTAACCAGTATGAAGAAAAACCCAGTAAAAAAAACAAAAACACAACAACAAGTATACGATATAATCTGCTTATTCCAGGAATATAGATATATATATATATATATATATATATATATATATATATATATATATATATTACGCAGCATAGACAGTAAAGTGTCAGATTGAATTTTTTATGATACAGACCCCAGCTATGCACCATCTCTGGCTTGCAAGGGAGATTAAAAATTCAGTATCCCATGCATTAGGGCTCAAAAATAGCTTGTGGGCAAAAAAAAGAAAAGAAAAAAAAAAGGATTCACCCGCTTCAGTGGGGCTACGGTGGTTTAGCGGTTAGCACGTTCGCCTCACACCGCCAGGGTCCGGGTTCGATTCCCGTCTGTGTGGAGTTTGTGCATGTTCTCCCCGTGCCTCAGGGTTTTTTTTTCTCCGGTTTCTCCGGTTTCCTCCCCCGGTCCAAAAACATGCAGGTTGATTGGCACCTTGGAAAATTGTCCCTAGTGTATGAATGTGTGTGTGTGTGTGTGTGCATTCCATCCAGGGTGTATCCTGCCTTAATGCCCATAGACGCCAAAGATAGGCACCCCCCCCCTTCACTGTATTTCTGTATCTGTTTGTTATTCCATGTGATTATAACACTGCGAAGAAGGAACAGCTGTGCACAGGGTTTTTTGGGGTTCAGGGACACAACGCGTGTGACTCGCCCGGACGGGGGGGTCTGTGTGTTATTAGCGCTCATACACGCTCATACACGCTCATACACGCTCATATGCGCTGCTTGGTAGTGTCGCTCGGCAGGCGTCGAAGCTGCGGCGTCTATGTGATGTCGCGCTCTCCTCACTGCTGTGGTAATTGTTCACTCAACCAGCAGGTGTGCTTCCTGCTGGGGACCCGACGTTGCAATCGCTCTCTCTCTCTCTCTCTCTCTCTCTCTCCGTCTATGAAATCCCTCTCTCTTTCTTTCTTTCTATCTATGTATCTCTTCCACACACAAAACTTTGTGCGGAAAAAAAAAACTTCCTGTATGCCCTTCACAGATATAAAGTCTTGGATTCTCATACACACACACACACACACACACACACACACACACACACACACACACACACATAACTCTAATGTGCCGACATCTAAATTACAGGGCTGACTGTTCTGGACAGGTTGATGGGATTTCTGTCAGCTTTGTTTTAGCCTTTCTGCAACACAGCTCATGTGAAGCTCATTATGTGGAAAGCGAGAGGTGACAGTTCTCTCTCTCTCTCTTTCTCTCTCTCACTCTCTCTCTCTCTCTCTCTCTCTCTCCAATTTGCTTACTCAATCACTCACTCCCTCTCCCGCATGGCTTTCTCCCTCTCTGACTTGGTTCTCTCACATTCACTCACTCACTTACTGTCTGTCTGTCTGTTTACACAACCCACACACCACCTTTACCACACACCACACAAACACACACACACACACAACACACACACACACACACACACACACACACACACACACACACACACACACGGCGTACTAACACACTGTGACAGTGCTGGTTTCTTCTCCCGCACCTCCCACAGACCTTCTCTCTTTACAAATGGCACGCCATCAGGATGTTAATTGGCTAATTTGAGCGGAACATACTGTTTCGGGCAGACACGCGCTCGCGTCGCTCGTCACGCGCGGCAAACCCTACCAAGAGCGCCGTCTCACGCTGCTCCGGCCGTCCATTTGCCACAGCTATAAAATCCAGTAATTTATGACTTTTTCCCTCCACCGCCGCATTAGACGAGCGCAGCGGCTGCCTGTTCCAATCAATACTTTTCATGGAGAGAAAGTTGTAATATTAACTCTGTTTCCCTACTCTGGGCCTCGCCTCAGTCGGCGGTAAAGGAATTCAATAGTCGGCTCTGCCTGCAGAGAACCTCTCTCTCTCTTTTTTTTTTGTTTTGACACGCACAGGCCTACTGTGATCAGTCTTGAAGAAAACAACATGGGCAATCTTTTTTTTTTTTTTAAACGATCAACAGGAAAGGAGATGCATAAACACAAACCAAAGAGAGAGAGAAAGAGAGAGGGATGGAGGAAGGGAGGGGGGCAGCATAACCCCCCCCCCCCCCCCCTTCACCCCCCCAAAAGAAAACTCATGATGCAATACATCCTCGAACTTACAGTTTTGACTTTAAAACATTACATTACTCATTCTATATAATTGAATGAAATTATTTAATTATTTACCCTCTGGCAATGTATTGGCATCCTGTCCTGTCACCCTCACCAAACATACATACATATATATATATTCATTCATCTTCTACCGCTTTATCCGATCTTCCCTCGGGTCACAGGGAGTCTGTGCCTGTGCCTATCTCGGGCGTCTATGGGCATTAAGGCAGGATACACCCTGGATGGTATGACAACCCATCGCAGGACACACAAACACACACACACACACACACATTCATACAATAGGGACAATTTTCGAAGGTGCCAATCAACCTACCGTACATGTTTTTGGACCGGAAGGAAACCGGAGGACCCGGAGAAAAACCCCCTGAGGCACGGGGAGAACATGCACAAACTCCACACACACATGGCCGAGACGAACCCAGGACCCTGGCGGTGTGAGGCGAACGTGCTAACCACTAAGCCACCGTTGGCCCCCATATATGCCCCATATATATATATATATATATATATATATATATATATATATATATATATATATATATATATATAGTTATATATATAACTGTAACATCTAATTATATTCTCTCATATAAGTTCTTTCAAAATCTCTCCCTTTAATCAAACTATTGATTATTTAATATTTATTTTATTCTGGAAATGATTCTTTTAATATTAATTTCTTGTTAATGACAATGTTTATTTGTTTAATGGTGGTTTGAAGTGTAAAATATGGAACGTGGCTCCTTTAAGAATTGTGTTCCGGTTGCTTTTCCCATATAAACTGGTGATACGGTGTTTAGGTGATACGGAAGCGCTTTATTGCGTTCAGTAAAAATACGCTTTATTGCAGTAATACGGATTTGGGAATGCGATGCACTTGCGTAAGGTTCCGTACGGTAATATACACTAATATAGTGAGGAGATCGTACCTGTTGTGAATGCGCAGATAGGGGGCGTAATTCGGGGGGGGAATTTAGGAAGCGTGAGTGGATGCACTGAACCTTTATTTATTCGTTTCTTCTTTTGTTGTTCATTCGCCAAACACGACGCGGAGTGAAGGAACGGATCGCTCACACTGCGTTAATCACTACTTAGTAGTATTGACTTTTAGTAGTATGGACTAAGCCATATACTATAACCACTCCAGGGTGTAAATACGCCGTGCGTGTAAACGTCGTCGTCACCGACTAGTTCCAACATTGGCATCCCGGAGCTGCAGTCTGATGGTTTCACGCCTGTTTGCCACGGCCTCATTTTCAATTACCTTGCTGTTCTATGATTCAATGGCTCTCTAGAGAAATTCCAATCAGAGAAAAGGCGAAGGCAGAACATCCTCACTGTCTAATCAATACTCTACTTAATGGATCCATTCAAGGACCGCTTCAAATACAAGACAAAAAGGGGGGATGAGAGCCTGAGAGTGTTTGCAGAGGAAGGTCCATTAAACAAAACAAACAAATAAATAAATACATATTTCTGCTTAAATTTATTCACCTTTAACATACATTAAGCTTTCAGACAGGAACGGGAACCAAATTTACTATAGAAAACGCCATAGGAAGCAATTCTGATCATTCGTACGGGGGTGTTTTTATTTTTATTTATAGATAAATAATATAATAAAAAAAAATTATTATAAAAATTATCAATAAAAATTATGATCATTCGTACGGGGGTGTTTTTATTTTTATTTATAGATAAATAATATAATAAAAAAAAATTATTATAAAAATTATCAATAAAAATTATGATCATTCGAACGGGGGTGTTTTTATTTTTATTTATAGATAAATAATATAATAAAAAAAAATTATTATAAAAATTATCAATAAAAATTATGATCATTCGAACGGGGGTGTTTTTATTTTTATTTATAGATAAATAATATAATAAAAAAAAATTATTATAAAAATTATCAATAAAAATTATGATCATTCGTATGGGGGTGTTTTTATTTTTATTTATAGATAAATAATATAATAAAAAAAAATTATTATAAAAATTATCAATAAAAATTATGATCATTCGAACGGGGGTGTTTTTATTTTTATTTATAGATAAATAATATAATAAAAAAAAATTATTATAAAAATTATCAATAAAAATTATGATCATTCGAACGGGGGTGTTTTTATTTTTATTTATAGATAAATAATATAATAAAAAAAAATTATTATAAAAATTATCAATAAAAATTATGATCATTCGTATGGGGGTGTTTTTATTTTTATTTATAGATAAATAATATAATAAAAAAAAATTATTATAAAAATTATCAATAAAAATTATGATCATTCGTATGGGGGTGTTTTTATTTTTATTTATAGATAAATAATATAATAAAAAAAAATTATTATAAAAATTATCAATAAAAATTATGATCATTCGAACGGGGGTGTTTTTATTTTTATTTATAGATAAATAATATAATAAAAAAAAATTATTATAAAAATTATCAATAAAAATTATGATCATTCGAACGGGGGTGTTTTTATTTTTATTTATAGATAAATAATATAATAAAAAAAAATTATTATAAAAATTATCAATAAAAATTATGATCATTCGAACGGGGGTGTTTTTATTTTTATTTATAGATAAATAATATAATAAAAAAAAATTATTATAAAAATTATCAATAAAAATTATGATCATTCGTATGGGGGTGTTTTTATTTTTATTTATAGATAAATAATATAATAAAAAAAAATTATTATAAAAATTATCAATAAAAATTATGATCATTCGTATGGGGGTGTTTTTATTTTTATTTATAGATAAATAATATAATAAAAAAAAATTATTATAAAAATTATCAATAAAAATTATGATCATTCGTATGGGGGTGTTTTTATTTTTATTTATAGATAAATAATATAATAAAAAAAAATTATTATAAAAATTATCAATAAAAATTATGATCATTCGAACGGGGGTGTTTTTATTTTTATTTATAGATAAATAATATAATAAAAAAAAATTATTATAAAAATTATCAATAAAAATTATGATCATTCGTACGGGGGTGTTTTTATTTTTATTTATAGATAAATAATATAATAAAAAAAAATTATTATAAAAATTATCAATAAAAATTATGATCATTCGAACGGGGGTGTTTTTATTTTTATTTATAGATAAATAATATAATAAAAAAAAATTATTATAAAAATTATCAATAAAAATTATGATCATTCGAACGGGGGTGTTTTTATTTTTATTTATAGATAAATAATATAATAAAAAAAAATTATTATAAAAATTATCAATAAAAATTATGATCATTCGTATGGGGGTGTTTTTATTTTTATTTATAGATAAATAATATAATAAAAAAAAATTATTATAAAAATTATCAATAAAAATTATGATCATTCGTATGGGGGTGTTTTTATTTTTATTTATAGATAAATAATATAATAAAAAAAAATTATTATAAAAATTATCAATAAAAATTATGATCATTCGTATGGGGGTGTTTTTATTTTTATTTATAGATAAATAATATAATAAAAAAAAATTATTATAAAAATTATCAATAAAAATTATGATCATTCGTATGGGGGTGTTTTTATTTTTATTTATAGATAAATAATATAATTTAAAAATATATTATTATAACAATTATTAATCAAAATTATGATTCATTCATATGTGGGTGTTTGTATTTTATTTATAGAATTTGTTGTTTATTCAGACACTAGTGTTAATAAAGTCACGTACAGACTAATATAAAGCCTGTGGCATAGTCAGTGTTCAGGTATATGTCTTCATGGAGCTTGATCTGGTCTCCACTTTTAAGTAGATGAAATGAAAATATGAAAATATGGAAATATATTAAAATGAAATATTAAATCAGAAAGTAAATTATTTATTATTATTATTATTATTATTATTATTATTATTATTATTATTATTATTATTATATTATATATATTTTTTATATTTTTTTGCTTATTATTATTATTATTATTATTATTATTATTATTATTATTATTATTATTATTATATATATTATATTCATTCTCTACGCTTTATCCGATCTTCCCTCGGGTCACGGGGAGTCTGTGTCTATCTCAGGCGTCTATGGGCATTAAGACAGAATAAACCCTGGATGGAATGCCAACCCATCGCAGGACATCCACACACACACACACACACACACACACACAACACATTCACTCATACACACATTCATACACTAGGGACAATTTTTTCCAAGGTGCCAATCAACCTACCGGGCATGTTTTTTGGACCGGGGGGAGGAAACCGGAGAACCCGGAAAAAAAAACCCTGAGGCACGAGGAGAACATGCACAAACTCCACACACACATGGCCGAGACGGGAATCGAACCCGGACCCTGGCGGTGTGAGGCGAACCGTGCTAACCACTAAACCACCGTGCCCCTCTATTATTATTATTATTATTATTATTATTATTATTTTAATATAAATGATAGTGTTATGATTAATATCCTGGTCCAAAAAGGTTTTGTTTGTTTGTTTGTTTCTATCCTAACAGCTAATCCACTAAGAAATCCGTGCTCCACATAAGCAGAGCCTACTAACAAATGGATAAAGAAATGAATAATAATAACAAAAAAGTTATTTATTTATTTATTTATTTTTAAAACAAAGAATAATATATAGTTGCTTGTATGATGAAAGTGTCTGCGGGGAGAATTTTATTATAGCACATGGCCCAGTTGCAGATTAATCCTGGATTCCTGCGCTGTTATAAAATATAATCCACACTGGATGAAATATTTTCACATTATATCACGGCTTGTTGTGTCCAAATCAATCTAGTGTTCCTTTGAGATTGCGCTATAATACAGATGTTTTTTTTTATAGACTTTTTAGAAATGTTAATACAATTTATTTGCTTTGTAGGGGTTTAGAATTCCAAATCGTCTTGGATCAATGGCTGCGAATAAAACAAACCCCATATGTAACGTCCCAAACATACCTGCACTTTTCTAATCCTCTAATGGCTATCAGCGAGGTCATGTGACCCATAAACAAAGTAAACAATAATAGATTGAAACAGTTTAGGTTACTAGAGATGTGGCATAATCAATTATGTATGGAGCTAATTATTATATTATTATTATTATTATTATTATTATTATTATTAGTAGTAGTAGTAGTAGTAACAACAGCAACAACAATAACAATAATAACCTGTAATATATAATAATAATTAATAATAATAATAATAATAATAATACTTTTAATAATAACCATTATATGATGATGAAATATAATATAATATAGAAGTATAGAGGATAATAATAATAATAATTAATATTTAGTATATATATATATATTATATATAAATATAATAATATATAATATATAAATAATAATAATATTATCTATTATTATAGTATAATATATATATATAACTAATACTATAACATAATAATAATAATAATAAATAATAATAATAAGTGTGACTAAACACATAAGTATATAATAATAATTCATTCATTCATTCATCTTCTAGCGCTTTTATCCGATTTCCCTCGGGTCACGGGGGAGTCTGTGCCTATCTCCGGCGTCTATGGGCATTAAGGCAGGATACACCCTGGATGAATACCAACCCATCGCCAGGACACACACACTCACAATCACACAACACACACACACACACACACCACACACACACACACACACACACACTATGGATAATTTTCCAAGGTGCCAATCAACCTACCGTGCATGTTTTTGCGACCTGGGGGAGGAAACCGGAGAACCCGGAGGAAAAAACCCCTGAAACACAGGGAGAACATGCACAAACTCCACACACACATGGCCGAGACGGGAATCGAACCCGGACCCTGGCGGTGTGAGGCAAACGTGCTAACCACTAAGCCACCGTGCCCCAATATAATAATAATAATAATAAATAATAATAATAATAAATAAGTATAATAATAATATAATAATATAAAATTAATAATAATAATAATAATAATAATAATAAGGATAATAATAATAATAATAATAATAACAAAATAAAATAATATATATATAATAAAAAAATAATATAATATATAATAGAACATAACACCCACAACAACTATAACATTGATGATGATAATAATAATAATAACAATAATAATAATAATAATAATAATAATAATAATAATAATAATAATAATAATAATAATAATAATAATAATAATAATAATAATAATAATGAGTGTATGTATTTGGTTGTTTTAGCTTTCATCTGTGTATTGTTCATTGTTTTCGCTGACCACCTTTGTGTACTAATGCCATGTTTTGTCGTAATGACATTACCCATGATGAAGTGTTTCTCACTGAGCTCTATTTAGTTTGGTGCGGGAGCAACAAATGGTCTAAAAACTCATTAATGTCGTAAAGAGGAGCGAATTCACTTCTGAAAGAATACCGAAAGCTCTGAGGTCATTTGTAGGCAGGTTCCCTTTTGGTGGAGGATTTTAATAGGACTGCGCATTGTTCATTTAAAAAAGGGGGGAAAAAAAGAAAAAGAACTTGTTTAAAGCACTTTAAATGTGACATTTTAAGGAAGCCACATTGGTGTTAACTGATCCTGTATACTGCGTAATTGTGTCACTGAATTATTCAATCGCGGGGTTAAACGGAACGGGTTGAGATGCCCGACCTGTTTGCAGGAGCGATTTGTCAAGCTGTTCATTTGGAAATGATTTCAGCTTAATAATTCATGACTGTGTAATTTCACTGCATGTTAAAAGGCCAATCCCAGATCACCACTATCTTATTTTCTTTCAAAGATATTATTTATTAAATATAAATCTAAAACAGGGGCTACGGTGGCTTAGTGGTTAGCACGTTCGCCTCACACCTCCAGGGTCCGGGTTCGATTCCCGTCTCGGCCATGTGTGTGTGGAGTTTGTGCATGTTCTCCCCGTGTCTCAGGGGGTTTTTCTCCGGGGTCTCCGGTTTCCTCAACCCGGTCCAAAAACATGCACGGTAGGTTGATTGGCACCTTGGAAAATTGTCCCTAGTGTATGAATGTGAGTGTGTGTGTGTCCTGTGATGGGTTGGCATTCCATCCAGGGTGTATCCTTCCTTAATGCCCATAGACGCCTGAGATAGACTCAGACTCCCCGTCACCCGAGGGAAGATCGGATAAAGCGGTAGAAGATGCATGAAAAAAAAAAGAAGAATAAAAATTAAAATGTGCATTTTGATCTTTAATTGGTGATAGCGCCCCCCGAAGGCTGATGAAAATTTCAGCGTCCGAATGCGAATGATTTACGCCACGCGTGGAGTCTTTTGAGAGGGGGAAAAATAAAAGAAGCGTAGAGCAGAGAGAGGGCGAAGGATGTGTAGACGGGCATGACAAACCCCCTGACTTATCCATCAAAGGCCAGCAGGCGAGTCCGGAGCTTCCACTCCGCAAACAAATGACGTTCTCCTATCCGGGTGCAGAAATGGGCTGTCAATCACAGGGGCACGAGCGCAGAGGCCTAACCGCAGCAGTACACGCTGTACCACCCTCAATCGCTCTGGTGATTTGTCTGAGAGAACGGTATTGAGCTATGATTATGCTATGCTATGCTATAAAACCTGGGGGCTTTGTGTGTGTGTGTGTGTGTGTGTGTGTGTGTGTGTGTTTCTGGTTAAGGCATTGGCACCTGGACCGAAAGATCTCAGGTTCAAATCACATACCATGCTGCCACTAGTGGGCCCTTGAGCACGGCCCTTAATCCACAATCGCAACAACAATAATATAATAATAAATAATAATAAAAATAATAACAGTAATAATGATAATAGTAATAAATATATATAATAATATATAATAAATAATAATAATAATAATAATAATAATAATAATAATAATAATAATAATAATTATATAATAATATAATTAATACTATTGTTACTAATATCATTATTATTTACTTATTATTATTATTATTTATTATTATTAGATACTCATGTTTATTACTCATAATGAGAATGAGTAATTATATGAGTAATAATATAGAGTAAATAATCTAATAATAATAATAATAATAATAATAATAAAGAATAATAATAATAATAATAATAATAATCAAAATAAATAATAATAATAATAACAATAAAGAAGAGAAGAATGAATAATAATAACTATAATATTGATGATTGATGATAATAATAAGAAGAAAAAATAATAGTAAAATAAATAAAAATCAATAAATAAAATATAATAATGAGTATCTAATATTATCATAATAATAATAATAATAATAATAATAATAATAATAATAATAATAATAAGATAATAGGTATATTATTAATAACATGAGCATATACAAATAAAATAAAAATAAAAATGAAAATAAAATATAATAATGAGTGTATGATTATTATTATTAATAATAATAATAATAATAATAATAATAATGATGATGATGATGATGATGATGATGATGATGATGATGATGCCGGGGACACGGTGGTTTCGTGGTTAGCACGTTCGCCTCACACCGCCAGGGTCCGGGTTCGATTCCCGTCTCGGCCATGTGTGGCTGAAGTTTGCATGTTCTTCCCGTGCCTCAGGAGGTTTTAACTCCGGGTTCTCCGGTTTCCTCCCCGGTACGAAAACATGCACGGTAGGTTGATTGGCACCTTGGAAAATTGTCCTCTAGTGTATGAATGTGTGTGTGAATGTGTGTGTGTGTGTCCTGCGATGGGTTGGCATTCTATCCAGGGTGTATCCTGCCCTAATGCCCATAGACGCCTGAGATAGGCACAGACTCCCCGAGAGAAGATCGGATATAGCGCTAGAAGATGAATGAATGAATGAATAATAATGCATGTATTTGGGTGTATAATGTCCAGTTGTATGTCGCTCTGGATAAGGGCGTCGGCCAAATACTGTAAATGTCAATAAACCTGCGCAATTAAAGTCCGGCTTCAGTCTGGTTCGAGGGGCATCGGCACCATCGCGACGCCTCGTCCATCGTCCGCCATTCAGTCAATCAGAACCAAAACAAATTCGGGTTCGGGTATCGGGTGCGAAGCGGTTATAAAACTCAGAGGGCGTAAAACAAGAGTGAGGAAGAGCATGACGGAGAATCTATAAAAGTGCTTGCAGACGTAGGAACTTTCGAGGGGGGGGGGGACAATAAAACAAAACAAAACAAAACAAAAAAAAACGAACCAGCAGAGGGAAACAAACAGACGAGTGATAAGTTGAGTTGTGAAAGGGCTTAACGTCTCTAATGGCCGTCTGAGAGGCCCTCGCTACTCCATTTGGCTCTGTAGTTACTTAAGAAAGGGATTTAGGGAAATAGTGTCCTATGAATGTTAATAGCGGAATAATTACAAACGTCCCCCCCCCCCGCCCCCCCACCCTGTTTTAGCTCCTTAAACAATGGAAGTATTGAACATTCATCCCTTATTAAGATGCAAATAAACTCGGCGGAAAATCCCACAAGAGGCGGGTGCGGCAGAAAGAGAGAGAGAATGGAGAGGTTTATTTAAAAAGTAAATAAATAAATAAAATAAGAATAATAATGAGTTAATGGAGGATTTAAAAAATACAACAAACAAACGCAAATAAAAGGACAGATGAAGAAGAAGAAAAAAAGAAAGAGCACAGAAATTGGTGATTCATCGCATCATTCGGAGATACCAGCCGGGAATGCGAGTGGGATGAATGCGGCAGGTCATCTTAACGTTCGAAAACAAGAACTCCTCGGTGAGATTGCGGCGCGCCTAAATACAAGGGCTTAATTGAAATCCAACAATAATTAATACCCAGGGAGAGCTTCAGTGAAGAATATTGCCCCCCCCCTTCTTTTTTTTCAACCCATTTCACCAATAGCCATTAAAACAATGCATTCCCATTGACGTGACTGCATTAGCGTGCATTGTGTGTGTGTGTGTGTGTGTTGTAGCTTGGAGGAAATACTACCATGGCTTTATTATTATCTTCTTGTAGCAGGTTATATACTTTTTCATTCATTCATTCATCTTCTACCGCTTTATCCGATCTTTCCTCGGGTCACGGGGAGTGCCTGGATGGAATGCCAACCCATCACACACACACACACACACATTCATACACTAGGGACAATTTTCCAAGGTGCCAATCAACCTACCGTGCATGTTTTTGGACCGGGGGAGGAAACCGGAGAACCCGGAGAAAAACCCCCTGAGGCACGGGGAGAACATGCAAACTCCACACACACATGACCGAGACGGGAATCGAACCCGGACCCTGGAGGTGTGAGGCGAACGTGCTAACCGCTAAACCACTGTACCCCTTGATTATATACTTTTTCATTCATTCGGTCATCTTCTACCGCTTTATCCGATCTTCCCTCGGGTTACGGGGAGTCTGTGTCTATCTCAGACGTCTATGGGCATTAAGGCAGGATACACCCTGGATGGAATGCCAACCCATCGCAGGACACACACACACACACACATTCATACACTAGGGACAATTTTTCCAAGGTGCCAATCAATCTACCGTACATGTTTTTTGGACCGGAGGAAACCGGAGAACCCGGAGAAAAACCCCCTGAGGCACGGGGAGATCATGCAAACTCCACACACACATGGCCGAGACGGGAATCGAACCCGGACCCTGCATGTTTGTGCTTGGAGGAGGAAAAAGCGCTGTGTGCTTTGTGTTATGAGGCGACGTCACTCATCAAACACTATATACTGCATTATAGTTACAACGCGTCCTTCGAACTCATTCATGTATGCGTTTACTTTATATTCAGCTTTATTTCCGCTGATTACATTCGGACCAACTTTTTTTATTTCAACATTGTCCCGTGGTAGATATTAGAAAAGCAAAAAAACCCAAAATATACCCATTAAAATCTGATATAAAACCCAACATGAAAACTAACTTTGGGGGGATTTAGGTCTTTACAGTGTCCAATAAAATACATTTTAAATATATATATATAAAGTTTACTATTACTTTACATAATATATTGTTTATATTATAAACAATATATTCAATTATATTATATATATTGGGGGCACGGTGGTTTAGTGGTTAGCACGTTCGCCTCACACTGCCAGGGTCCGGGTTCGATTCCCGTCTCGCCCATGTGTGTGTGGAGTTTGTGTCCATGCTCTCCCCATGCCTCAGGGGGTTCTCCGGGTTCTCCGGGTTCTCCGGTTTCCTCCCCCGGTCCAAAAACATGTACGGTAGGTTGATTGGCACCTTGGAAAATTGTCCCTAGTGTATGAATGTGTGTGTGAATGTGTGTGTGTGTGTGTGTCCTGAGGGCACCCTGTAGATGGGTTGGCATTCCATCCTGCCTTAATGCCCATAGACGCCTGAGATAGGCACAGACTCCCCGTGACCCAAGGGAAGATCGGATATAGCGGTAGAAGATGAATGAATGAATATTATACATATTTATATTCGATTATATATAAATATATATATATTTTTTGCTGGGCTGGTGATGGCTGTTTTAAGGCTCCAATATGTAACTGCCATGTTCTTATTTATATTATTGATTTATTTATTCATTTTTATATATTTTATTCCAAATTCTAATTGTATTTTGCACATACATACATATACAGACGTGGACAAAATTGTTGGTACCCTTTGGTCAATGAAAGAAAAAGTCACAATGGTCACAGAAATAACTTTAATCTGACAAAAGTAATAATAAATAAAAATTCTATAAATGTTAACCAATGAAAGTCAGACATTGTTTTTCAACCATGCTTCAACAGAATTATGTAAAAAAATAAACTCATGAAACAGGCATGGACAAAAATGATGGTACCCCTAACTTAATATTTTGTTGCGCAACCTTTTGAGGCAATCACTGCAATCAAACGCTTCCTGTAACTGTCAATGAGACATCTGCACCTCTCAGCAGGTATTTTGGCCCACTCCTCATGAGCAAACTGCTCCAGTTGTGTCCGGTTTGAAGGGTGCCTTTTCCAGACTGCATGTTTCAGCTCCTTCCAAAAGATGCTCAATAGGATTGAGGTCAGGGCTCATAGACGGCCACTTTAGAATAGTCCAATTTTTCCTCTTAGCCATTCTTGGGTGTTTTTAGCTGTGTGTTTTGGGTCATTGTCCTGTTGCAAGACCCATGACCTGCGACTGAGACCAAGCTTTCTGACACTGGCTAGTACATTTCTCTCTAGAATTCCTTGATAGTCTTGAGATTTCATTGTACCCTGCACAGATTCAAGACACCCTGTGCCAGACGCAGCAAAGCAGCCCCAGAACATAACAGAGCCTCCTCCATGTTTCACAGTAGGGACAGTGTTCTTTTCTTGATATGCTTCATTTTTTCGTCTGTGAACATACAGCTGATGTGCCTTGGCAAAAACTTCGATTTTTGTCTCATCTGTCCACAGGACATTCTCCCAGAAGCTTTGTGGCTTGTCAACATGTAGTTTGGCATATTCCAGTCTTGCTTTTTTATGATTCGTTTTCAACAATGGTGTCCTCCTTGGTCGTCTCCCATGTAGTCCACTTTGGCTCAAACAACGACGGATGGTGCGATCTGACACTGATGTTCCTTGAGCATGAAGTTCACCTTGAATCTCTTTAGAAGTCTTTCTAGGCTCTTTTGTTACCATTCGGATTATCCGTCTCTTAGATTTGTCATCAATTTTCCTCCTGCGGCCACGTCCAGGGAGGTTGGCTACAGTCCCATGGATCTTAAACTTCTGAATAATATGTGCAACTGTACTCACAGGAACATCTAGTTGCTTGGAGATGGTCTTATAGCCTTTACCTTTAACATGCTTGTCTATAATTTTCTTTCTGATCTCTTGAGACAGCTCTTTCCTTTGCTTCCTCTGGTCCATGTCGAGTGTGGTACACACCATATCACCAAACAACACAGTGATTACCTGGAGCCATATATATAGGCCCAATGGCTGATTACAAGGTTGTAGACACCTGTGATGCTAATTAGTGGACACACCTTCAATTAACATGTCCCTTTGGTCACATTATTTTCTGTGTTTTCTAGGGGTACCATCATTTTTGTCCATGCCTGTTTCATGAGTTTATTTTTTTACATAATTCTGTTGAAGCATGGTTGAAAAACAATGTCTGACTTTCATTGGTTAACATTTATAGAATTTTTATTTATTATTACTTTTGTCAGATTAAAGATTAAAGTTATTTCTGTGACCATTGTGACTTTTTCTTTCATTGACCAAAGGGTACCAACAATTTTGTCCACGTCTGTACATGCATAGCACGACATGCATTTCCATGTCGTTTTTATTAATTTCCTATTACTCATCTCGCATTGCTTATTCATTTATCGTTATTTATTCACATCATATTAGCCTCTATAAATGTATAAATTAGATTGCTACCCATGCAATTCTTCTTAGACGCTAACTGTATTTCATTACAATAAAGCCGAATGTAATCTAAGCTAATCAGATTATTTACCTTGGTATTACAGTTTCGCTGTGTGTGTTTGTGTGTGTGTGTGTGTGTGTATAAGTTTTACAAAGTATAAATGGTTCATAAAAACTGTTTTGAGATGCTCTGACTGACCTTGTGAGTATTTCTGTGACTAGATACTAAGTCTGCAAGAGTATATATATATATATATATATATATATAATTATATATATATATATATATATATTCATTCATTCATCATCCATTTTCTACCGCTTTTATCCGATCTTCCCTCGGGTCACGGGGAGCCTGTCTCAGGCGTCTATGGGCATTAAGGCAGGATACACCCTGGATGGAATGCCAAACCCATTGCAGGACACACACACACACATTCACACACACATTCATACACTAGGGACAATTTTTCCAAGGTGCCAATCAACCTACCGTGCATGTTTTTGGACCGGGGGAGGAAACCGGAGAACCCGGAGAAAAAAAACCCTGAAGGCACGGGGAGAACATGCACAAACTCCACACACACATAACCGAGACGGGATATATATATATATATATATATATATATATATATATATATATAGCTAGCTTGACTAGGATTCGTTCTGGCCAATCAAAGGGTGTGAAAATGCCCGCGAGCTGACCTTGGACCGACCAAATCACAGTTTTATTGGTTAAAGCGACAACTTCCGGCAAAATGAAGTTTATGGTAAAAAAAAAAGCCCAGTGCAGGCCTTACAGGAACATGTGACGGCTGAAAAACCTGATAGGCCAGAAACACATATCCAGACAGTGGGAATGCTGCTTCTATATACACTGTAACAGATATTATAATGATATAACATTTCACTCAAAATCTCTCCCTTCAATACATTTATTGATGATCTATTTTACTTTGAATGATTCTTTTAATATTAATTCCTTCCAATTCCAGTGTTACTTTGATTAGTGTGGTGGTTTTGAAGTGTAAAATATGGGACGTGGCTCCTTTAAGAATTGTGTTCCGGTTGCTTTTCCCATATAAACTGGTGATACGGTGTTTAGGTTATACGGAAGCGCTTTATTGCGTTCAGTAAAAATGCGCTTTATTGCGTAATACGGATTTGGGAATGCGATGCGCTTGCGTAAGGTTCCATACGGTAATATACGCTAATATAGTGAGGAGATCGTACCTGTTAGTAGCTAGTAGCCGTAATTCGGGGAAATTTAGGAAGCGTGAGCATGTTATATATAATAACAATGTTATATATATATATATAACAAAATATATACAATATATGACGTGTATATATATATATATATACATATACATATATATATATTATATATATATATATATAATATATATATATATATATATATGAATGCTGACTGGTTGTAGCCTCAAGCTACACAGCGCACGTTACGCAACCTTATACGGATGATTGATGTAAATGAGGTCACCACTGTTACAAATGTCAGTAGCGATAAAAAGCTACGCCGCAGACCCGTCGCTTAAAGTGCTCCCTGATCTCATGGATTGACGCTATCGATTGCGTGGTTGAACTAAAACATGTCATTTTTATGCGACTTACAAAAGTGACTTTAGTGGAGGTGGCAATTAGCCTGGCTGATTAAAGTGGCACGTTTCTCTTCGTGTCAGCACATTATGCATTTGTCAATAAAAACCCAAAGGTGATAGATGGCAGCGGAACTGCAAAAGCCCCGTGTGTAAACAATTTACGGATTTACATTCGGTGAACAACGCAACACAGGGCTTCGTTCATTACTCAGCGCGGTTTCCCGAACGTAGAATGATCGGACCTGATGCGTGTTGTTATTAGTGCGTAATCGCTCGCTGGTTGACGACGGCAATAAAATTTGTTTTTGTTGTTTTGGCCGCATTCCGCCACATTATACACGCGTCGAACGTTGCTATGTAGATCGAAATTAACCCACAGTGCTGTTTATCGAGAAAAAAGGTTCTGATACCGACGTTTTTCCGGGTTCGCTAATCCGCATTGCTTTTATGCGATCGTTCGAGCGTCCACTTCTTTTCTGTTCCGTGCGGCATCGCCATGAATCATCCTCGCGACATTACATTCAATCTTTCGGTAAAAGCACTTCATTCGCATTATTATTATTATTCATTCATTCATTCATTCATTCATCTTCTACCGCTTTATCCGATCTTCTCGGGTCACGGGGAGTCTGTGCCTATCTCAGGTATCTATGGGCATTAAGGCAGGATACACCCTGGATGGAATGCCAACCCATCGCAGGGCACACTCACATTCACACACACATTCATACACTAGGGACAATTTTCCAAGGTGCCAATCAACCTACCGTGCATGTTTTTGGACCGGGAGGAAACCGGAGAACCCGGAGAAAAACCCCCTGAGGCACAGGGAGAACATGCAAACTCCACACACACATGGCCGAGACGGGAATCGAACCCGGACCCTGGCGGTGTGAGGCGAACGTGCTAACCACTAAACCACCGTACCCCCTATTATTATTATTATTATTATTATTATTATTATTATTGGCGCGAGTCGCATTGCATTACTGCTAGAGGGTCAAGCCCCACCCCCCCCCCTCCCTCCAGAAAATAAACATGTTTCATGCTCGTACTTATAATGAAAATTGCTTCGAGTCTTTCATCGAGCCGTAAACTCACTCACTCGCTCTTTCTTTCCTTCCTTCGTAGCGCTTTTACAAACCCGCAGAGATTCTTTTAAACGCTAACTCACCTATAAACCCTCACAGGCAACGGTTCTAGTAAATGAAGGTTTACTGTCGCGCTTTTAATGCCGCTTTATCTTACAGAGCCTTGATAAGCGGCGTGGGCGGAAAAAAGAGCTGCAATCTTTTTTCTTTTGTGGGTACTCAAGAATAATAATGTTTGCCCGGCACAATCTTAATTTACAGCGGGAAAATTCATACTCTGACTCGATCGCTTATTTTTGCCAAGCTGGTTTTTCACTGCCTGTAGCTTTTACGAGCAAAAAGTGGCACCGGATACAGAATGCAGCTATAATGAAGTAAAGGGACGTTTATTTACCCTATAGAGATACTCTGACATGGTGAAAAACGTCAATAAAAGATGATATTAATGTACACATACGCAGTAAATAGTAATAAAATTGTTATTTGCATGTCATGACGGGTATATCTTTCCTCATCAGGTCATTTGGTAGCTTATTTCTTACAGAAAGAAAAAGTAGTAGCAGTCAGGAAGAGGAAATGTAGAAAATATATATATATATATATATATTATTAATATTTATTTTACTCTGGAATTATTATTTTTCATATTAATTTCTTGTTCATTTCAATGTTATTTGTTTTATTGGTGGTTTGAAGTGTAAAATATGGGACGTGGCTCCTTTAAGAATTGTGTTCCGGTTGCTTTTCCCATATAAACTGGTGATACGGTGTTTAGGTTATACGGAAGCGCTTTATTGCGTTCAGTAAAAATGCGCTTTATTGCAGTAATACGGATTTGGGAATTGCGATGCGCTTGCATAAGGTTCATTCATTCATTCATACATCTTCTACCGCTATAGCCGATCTTCCCTCGGGTCATGAGGAGTCTGTGCCTATCTCAGGCGTCTATGGGCATAATGGCAGGATACACCCTGGATGGAATTCCAACCCATCACACACACACACACACATTCATACACTAGGGACAATTTTCCAAGGTGCCAATCAACCTACCGTGCATGTTTTTGGACCGGGGGAGGGAAGGGAGGAAACCGGAGAACCCGGAGAAAAAACCCCCTGAGGCACGGGGAGAACATGCACAAACTCCACACACACATGGCCGAGACGGGAATCGAACCCGGACCCTGGCTGGGTTGGTTGTGAGACGAACGTGCTAACCACTAAGCCACCGTGCCCCCTGCGTAAAGTTCCATACGATAATAAACGCTAATATAGTGAGGAGATCTGTTGTGAATGCGCAGCTAGTAGGTGTAATTCATGGGAAATTTAGGAAAGCCGTGAATGGATGCGCTGAACATTTATTTATTCATTTCTGGGTTTCATTCATTCACGTTAAAGTGAATTCGCCTCAACTTTGACAGTCCTAATTGATATACAGTACAGTATAGAACTCAGTGATTACTGAATTTCTTCAGAACTCTCAGTGTTTTTTTAAAGCACTGGGCAACTGATCGGAAGGTCGAGGGGTTCGAGCCCTGGTATCGCCAAGCTGTCACCCTTGGGTACATGAGTAAGGACCTTAACCCTCTGTTCTTCAGGGGGCGCTGTTCCATGCCTGACCCCAGCTTCAAACCAACAAACAAGCTAGGATATGCGAAGAAATAATACACTGTACTGTAATGTATATGGGAGATATATATATATATATATATATATATATATATATATATATATATATATATATATATGTATAGGCGATTCTATTCTGATTGGGTGCATAGTTTGAATATTAATCAGGTTTAAGACTGCATTGCAACCCCGATACATTCCCTTACTGCATGTTGGAGACAACGTTTACACACGATTACACCATTCTGCTTCATTCACTAATCTTCAGTAAGAACTTTATCCTGGTTTGGGTCATGGTCTATAGTTATCTGTGGAGCACATTGCACAAGGCAGTGATAGTGATACATCAAAGGGAGCGTTTAACACACACACACACACACACACACACACACACACACAAGTAAAAGCTGCTAATCCACTTTCCCAGCTGGTTGTTGGAGGTGAAATGTGAAAGTTTGCAAAGACAATACCCTGAGCACAACCCTAATATTAAGGGTTGCCATTTTAGCCATTCAAGCTCAAGTTGGCATTTTATTTATTAATTATTTATTTTTATGGGCAAATATGTACTTATATTGCCATTTTGAAGACTTTTGTCCAGGGGAAAAAAAAGCCGGACTTCATGAAGAAAGGTCAGTTCAAAACGCTATATATACATTTATTATTTCCCGAACAGCAAATCATTCATTCATTCATCTTCTACCGCTTTATCTGATCTTCCCTCGGGTCACGGGGAGCCTGTGTCTATCTCAGGCGTCTATGGGCATTAAGGCAGGCAGGATACACCCTGGATGGAATGCCAACCCATCACAGAACACACACACACACACACATTCATACACTAGGGACAATTTTCCAAGGTGCCAATCAACCTACCGTGCATGTTTTTGGACCGGGGGAGGAAACCGGAGAACCCGGAGAAAAACCCCCTGAGGCACGGGGAGAACATGCAAACTCCACACACACACACACACACACACATGGCCGAGACGGGAATTCGAACCCGGACCCTGTCGGTGTGAGGCGAACGTGCGAACCACTAATCCCACAAGTCGCTCCCAGAGAAGTCCTTTTTAATGAAATATTGTGTTTTTGACTTTTTTTTTTTTTTTTTTTTTGCATTTTGTATTAATGAGCTAATAAGACAAGCTAACCTTAGGGAGCTGAAGCATTTAAACTTCGAGAATGGTGATTTATTTACGACGGCACAAATTGAAATCAAAACCTGCCTCGACGATGTGCCTTTGACAAAGGAACGTAAGCGATTTGCCTGCCTACGGGTTCCGACGCGAAAACTTCACACACCGTCTAAACACCAAAGCGTCGCTATTTGTAAAAATCTCTTCAAGCGGCGCTATCCGTCCCGACACAAAAACAAAGCAGATTCAAATGTAATAACATTTCAGCTCTTTGTGTGGCATTTACCTTATTCCTGTAATACACAAGCTGTGTAAATAAACAATAACCGCAGGGGAGGAGAGTCAGCAGTGTATGATCTGAAACAAAAGCCTGATAGGAAACATTGTGGAGCAACTGCTGGGGGAAGTGTGTGTGTGTGTGTGTGTGTGTGTGTGTCTCTCTCCTCCCTCAGTGGTCCGAGATATTCCCACCTGGTGTCATTACCACTCTTATCTCCTTGCCAGCCCCAACCAAAGTCAGGAACACAGCCCACCTGTGCCCGTCTGATAAAATAAACATCATGCCGCGCTGAAGTCATTGTCTATTCCTCTTTTGAACCTGAGCTCACTTCCATTCCTTCCTCGACTCACTCTCTTCTCCCTCTGTCCCTTCCACACCCCCTCCCTCCCCCATAATCCTGTCAGCAGACTAATAATCAGAATGAATTACAGTTCAAACCAGGCTACCTGACCCTTCCCCGCTCTGACCACACATGAGAGTGTGCGGCCATTGAGAATTCCCACAGGCATTATTAGAATCATCAATCATGGTTTCTGTCCTTTTGACATGCGCCACAATACAGTGCACAGCTGGGCACAGATGTGCAGACGACATACGTCAAGGCAGACAGAGCCTGATATCCACAGCTACACGCACATCCATCCACATGCATTAGTGCAATTTACATGAAATACGATTATTATATAATGATATAATATAATATGTAATGATATTATTATATTCTTATTAAAGTATATATCTATCTATATATATATATATATATATATAATATCTTAATTCATTCATTCATTCACTCTTCTAACCCATTCTTCTCTAAACCGCTGTATCCGATCTTCCTTCGGGTCACGGGGAGTCTGTGCCTATCTCAGGCGTCTATGGGCATTTAAGGCAGGATACACCCTGGATGGAATGCCACCACACACACACACACACACACACACACACACACATTAATACACTAGGGACAATTTTCCAAGGTGCCAATCAACCTACCGTGCATGTTTTTGGACCGGGGGAGGAAACCGGAGAACCCGAGAATAAAAACCCCTGAGGCACAGGGAGAACATGCACAAACTCCACACACACATGGCCGAGACGGGCCCCAATCGAACCCCAACCCTGGAGGTGTGAGGCGAATGTGCTAGCCCCTATATATATATATATATATATATATATATATATATATATATATATATATATATATATATATGTATTATACCTGTATTATATACAATACAGTCATTTATTATTCTGGTTGGAGCAGTAGCAATCTGTAATTGTACAATACAACATTGTAAACAAACAGTGAGTTTGAGTAATTACAGTACAGCCGAATGAAACATGGCAGAAGACAAGGCTTTAACGCCGTGTGAAGAGCCCTGCTCTGGGAGAAGAAGATAGAGGGCTCTTTGAAGGTGGATAAAATTAAAGGTTGAAAGCTGCTTTCTAAAATTATACCGCTCTTTCATTTCAGGCTCATGTTTAATTCCACTGTTCCAAAAATGTCTTTTCTCCCAGCAGCACCTGAAGATAAATGGAGTTTCACAAGGTGGCACGAGGCTTCTTTTTTTTTTTTTTAATAAAAAATAAATAAATAATGCTAGAACAATATTTCTTAAACGCCTTTTTTCTTGACATTTACTGGTTATGTCACATTGCAAAGAAATTATGAGTAAAGTCATGATATGTACACAAAAAAACCAGCCGACAAATTATTGTCATACATATTATTCAGCACACCCCCTTCATTAAAATCACACCGATGCCATAAGGTGACCTGACAAAAGTACCGAGAGGGAGATTTATGAAGAAAGTCTGCTTTGGCTTCGTATCCTGGACACAGCACGTAATTAATATCGGCCCATAACCACACTGAATGACACGCGGGTATTGTACTGAAGTTGAGTGGGGTGCATGAGGGGGGAGGAAGGAGGGGTTGTATGGGGGGATTGGACGGGGGGTGTTGGGCGGACACACCCCTTACTCGCGCCTCGCCACAAATGGACACATCAATCCTCATTTCACAAGTCACTTCACCCCTCGCAGTCTGGAAATCTGGGCAATTTCACTGGAAGAAAAACACCTTGCTGTAGGTGCACTCACTGTGCAGTATGGATAATGGCCTCTTTGTCCTTGTAGCGGCTTTTAGAAAACGTGTAAAAAAAAAAAAAAGAGGGAGCCAAAAACAGGGTCCACAGAAAAATGAAAAAAAAAAAAAAAAAAAAAAAAAGAATATATACGGAATATTGTTATAGAACAAATCACATTCATAGAAATTCTTATACGGACTTTTCATTTGTCTCAAAGTTGTAACTTATACATTGGGACGTTTAAGACTAAATTAAGGCCCATTGATGCTGCAAACGAAAACGTTAAAATAAAAGAAAAGCATTGACGTACGGCCTCATTTAC
>JACRUU010000027.1:23904890-23932390 GCA_030449085.1 Kryptopterus vitreolus | reverse complement strand
TTCTTTTTTGTTGTTTGTTGTTCGGGTTTCGTTCGTTCACCAACACAACGCAGAGTGAAGAAGCAGATCACTCACATAGTAACGCACACTGCGCTAATCACGCCTTAGTAACATTAGTGCCGTTAAAGTGAGATTGCGTTGACAGCTTGAAATTGACTAACATGCGCTGTAAAATTTTCTGAATAAATGTATTTAAAGTATTCTAATATTACCGGATTATTTGCTACACATAGCCCATCATAACAGGTTTATGTGTTTATAGTGTATTATAAACTTTATAGTGTGTTTATAGTGTATTTTTTTAATGCTTCAATATTTCAATATTTTTCAATACTTCAATATTTTACCAAATATTTCCAACTTGGTCAAATTCAATCTGCTCCTGATCTGTGGTGCAAAAGGAGAAAGCATGAACTTTGCTTTGGTGTCGACCCTGACACTCTCCTAAAATACTTGCTTGACCATTTTTAAGGAGGAAAATTGTTTATAAACCTTTTAAGATTTATTCCACATGCAAGAGGTCATATAAAAAAAAAAAAAAACCCAAAGTCACCTTATGCCTTATTATTTAAATACAGAACAACATCTATTCATGGAAAGGCGGTCTGGTGGCAGGAAATGGCTGAAAGGTTTGGGCTGTGTTTATCAGGCCACGACAGATTTGACGGGCTGACAGGCCTTTCTCCAGCTGTGACAGACTCAAGTCTACTGGGAGAGCAGCTCAAGCCTGTGTGGCTCAGACGGCCTGGCGGTAACTCTGATGCAGCAAACCACACTGTCAGCCCGGGTGATTCGACTCCTCCAAGCAGATCACCTCAGAAACAGTTAAACACCATTACCTTCAAACCACCACCAACAAAGCTGCCTTTGCAAGGTTCTGCAAAATAAATAAATAAATAAATTATATATCTATATATATATATATATATATATATATTCATATATATTATTTATTTATTTATTTATTTTGCAGAACCTTGCAATCCCAAAAGCCTTTCAACACTGTTTCACTGTATATCTATATATATATATATATATATATATATATATATATATATATATATATATATATATATATATACATTTATTTTGCAGAACCTATATAATAATATTATATAATAATTGAATTACAAAATAAATGTTACAGTTACTGAGAAAATAAATGTGTCATTAAATTACAGTTACTTATGAAAACCGTTAAAGATTAAAATAGGGTTACGTCCGAGCAATTTCCTTTAAGACCTAGGATATGTGAAATAATATAATAATAATAATAAAAATAATAATAATAATAACAATAACAATAATAAGAATAATAATTTATAGTCCTGTCATAAGCAATGCAATAATTTGATTTCTAAAACAGTATTAAATATTTTTTGGCTATGATGAAAGATTTAGAAATTCTAACAGTAAACAACAGTTGAGTTACTACTGTAAAGTTAATTGTAAAGTTATAAATGTTTGGAAATGATTAAGTTAACTTATATATATATATATATATAGATATATATATATATATATATATATACATATACATATAAAAAAATATATATATAAAAAATATATATATATTCATCTTCATCTTCATTCATTCTTCTACCGCTTTATCCGATCTTCCCTCGGGTCACGGGGAGTCTGTGCCTATCTCAGGCGTCTATGGGCATTAAGGCAGGATACACCCTGGATGGAATGCCAACCCATCGCAGGTACACACACACACACACACACATTCATACACTAGGGACAATTTTCCAAAGGTGCCAATCAACCTACCGTGCATGTTTTTGGACCGGGGAGGAAACCGGAGAACCAGGAGAAAAAAAACCCCCTGAGGCACGGGGAGAACATGCACAAACTCCACACACACATGGCCGAGACGGGAATCGAAAACCCGGACCCTGGCGGTGTGAGGCGAAAATAAAGAAAAAAAAAAAAAAAAAAATATATATATATATATATATATATATATATATATATATATATATATATATATATATATATATATAAAGTAATGCAATGGTCAGTAAGAAATCATGATGTTGTAGTTGATATTTATAGATGAGTGGTGGATGTGATTCATGTTGATCAGCCGGTGTTTGTAGAGTGGGAACATGCAGTGGGGTGAAATAGCTACAGGTGACCTTGATGGACTGTGTTATTAGCCGCGTTCAGGTAGGAGAGAGGGCGACAGCTGCAGGACATCACGGGTAAGAGAGCACAGCAGTCACTTAATAATCCACATCCATCCTACACTCCTAAAAGAAACAACAACAACAACAACAAACAACAACATAGCAATCTTTTTATTTCTTATTAAATCTTATAAAGTCTTGTTGCTTTTAATCCTGTGATGTGAAATAAGATATGATAAGATAAGATTTGTACCCGGATGTGATTCATGTCCATCGGCCACGGTCGGGGTTCGAGTCCTGCCTCTGACATGTGTGTGTGTGTGTGTGTGTGTGTGGAGTTTGCATGTTCTCCCCGTGCCTCAGGGGGTTTTTCTCCGGGTTCTCCGGTTTCCCCCCGGTTGATTGGCACCTTGGAAAATTGTCCCTAGTGTATGAATGTGTGTGTGTGTGTGTGTCCTGTGATGGGTTGGCATTCCATCCAGGGTGTATCCTTCCTTAATGCCCATAGACGCCTGAGATAGACACAGACTCCCCGTGACCCGAGGGAAGATCGGATAAAGCGGTAGAAGATGAATGAATGAATGAATGTTACAGATGTAACCCTGTTAATAATCGTTAACATTTTCATGCGTCGCTGGCATTTCATTGCGACTCATTCCGTCTTTAAATTACGTAACGCCATGACACGGCCGTCCACGCCGCAGTTTGACACATAAGCAAAAACCAAACAAACAAAAACACGGTGTGCATCGTTTCCAATTAGTCTATAGGGAAGGTGCTTTCGCAGGGGTGCCACAAACGGATTGACAGGTGAGCAAAAGTCGTCCTGACGTCCTGACGGCGAGAAGGCGCTGATTAAAACAGCGAGCCCCGAGCCTATTCAATTAGATGCTTCCTGAAGCACTACTACTCGGGTAAATAAATTGGTCATGACACACGGGCTTGGTGCACACCCTGCCGATTGTGAAATTAGTGCGTTAGAGTTTGATCGCCCGGTCTGTCAAGAAGCTCCCTGCGTCACCTCCTCTCAACTACTCAGCCAACTCAAGCATGGTGATATTTACACTCCATCTACTACGCCGAGATAATTGCGCTCAAACAAGGCGTGTGCTCAAATTCAAGATAAGTCAAAAGAGGGAGAGAAGCTCTCCCTTAAAAAACAACAACAACAACAACAACACAGCTATGACTCAGCTAAGGAAGTGATGCATGGATGCGACGCTCTTCTTTATCATTTAGTCGTTATTTCATTAAGCAAGAAAACGATTAAAATAATTACAATTATTTATTTATTTATCTATTTATTTAATTTCGGCGTGTGTGGTTGGTCGGGATGCGTTTGCCGTGTTAGCTAGCATACTTTACTGTTTACTGAGGTAAGGGTGCTTTGAAATTGCTACCCGTGGTTGTCTCGTCGTTTGCGCGGTATCCGGAATTAGCGCAATTAGCCAGAAGCACGGGGGATCCAAAAGGCTGGCGAATTATTTATTTATTTATTTATTTATTTCGGATGGTTCGTGGGTTGTGACACGTTCGCAAAACAAATAAACGTACAAACAAATGCTGTGACGAACTCATGATCGTAATCGATAAAAGCATCCAAATAATCATATCGTTCCTTTTAATTGACTGTATTTAACAAAAAAAAGAGCAGTATAATCACTCAGTATGTGTTTCTCGTTGTTTGTTTGTTTGTTTGTTTGTTTGTGCTACACCTTTACTTTTAATAAATTATGGTGCAACAGTATAATCAGCATATACTCTAATTTACTAAAGCCCTCTCTAATTATAAATAATATATATAGTCATATATCATTCTTGGGCTGTGACACGTTCACAAAACAAATAAACGTAGAAACAAAGGTTGTGACGAAGTATAAGCACTCATTATGTGTTTCTCATTGTTTGTTTGTTTGTTTGTTTGTTTGTTCATGGGTGAAGCTGTATTCGGGGCGTGTTCTGGTTTAACCCCACACTTTTACTTTTAACGAAATTCTGGCGCTATAATCAGCATATACGCTAATTAGCAAAGAGCTTTGTAATTAATAACAATATATAGTCATATATATATATAGTTATTCACAAATCAAATAATGTTGTTACCTATTTACATTTCCTAAAAATGAAAATCTGCTCCATTGTTATCAACAAAAGCCTCCAAAAGTCATATAGTCATATAAAATTATAATATTTTATATATATATATATATATATAAGCAACGGTGGCTTCGCCTCACACCGCCAGGGTCCGGGGTTCGATTCCCGTCTCGGCCATGTGTGTGTGTGGAGTTTGCATGTTCTCCCCGTGCCTCAGGGGGTTTTTTTTTTTTCTCCGGGTTCTCCGGTTTCCTCCCCCGGTCCAAAAACATGCACGGTAGGTTGATTGGCACCTTGGAAAATTGTCTCTAGTGTGTGAATGTGTGTGTGTGTGTGTGTCCTGCGATGGGTTGGCATTCCATCCAGGGTGTATCCTGCCTTAATACCCATAGACGCCTGAGATAGGCACAGGAGGCTCCCTGTGACCCGAGGGAAGATCGGATATAGCAGTAGAAAATGAATGAATGAATATATATATATATATATATATATATATATATATATATATATATATATATATATATATATATATATATATAAATCAGTATAAACACTCTGTTTTTGGGGAGTACATATGTTTACCTTTACCTTTAATGAATTACGGCGCCGCACTATAATCAGCATATACTCTAATGAGCAAAGACCTTCCTAATTAACAAAACTACATAATCATATGCAGTTCTCTGCTTACGACGCATCCGCAAAACAAACGCGTGATTAATTCTGCGGCGTTCCTACGTGTACTTAAAGCGTGCGATTTCTGATAGGTTAAAAACCCGTCCCCCGTTTCCCGCGACGGCCCTCCAGACCCCAGCATTCAGTCGTCCTGAGCATTCTCTTATGTCCTGAAAAAAAAAAGCCCTTTTAGCAGATTGACAAACAGGTGGGAAGTGTTTATATCCCCCCCCCCACTTAATCCAATTAAACATGCTTTAATCATATAATTACATATGAAATGTTTTAAAAGACTCTGGGTGAAATATCTTCATTAAGGTGTTCGCGGTTAAAATGAGGAATTAGCGAATTCGGTGAAGCGTGGAATGGCGCGCCAATTAGCGGCCCCTTCACCATGCTTCTTAAAAAGGCTTTACGATGCTAATAGCGCCACCGTGTTTTTTTTTTAATTTTTTTATTATTATTATTATCTCCCCTCTATATTCTTCTTTAGTCTCAGATTAATCTGCAAAAAAAAAAAAAATCTGTGGGATCAACCCTTCCTATCACATCACCCACTTTTCCCTCTTCCTCCAGGGCCTGTGCAATTTACATTCCCTTCCTCTTCTAGCCGTCATTTCTCTCTCCACCGCAAAAGATCAAGATCCTCGATGCCCCGAGTACCGCGCTTTTAATTATTCCAAATATTAATTACGTATTAATTGAACGCTAATTACCATTCATCATTAGATCAGCGATTAATCCTCCTCGCCGCGCTCCCAGCAGAGACGATCCCCTGGTAATGAGGCAGCGCTCGAGAGCTCGCCGGTCATCTGTTTGTAATAATGACACGCGTCGTCATAGAGCCACTTAGAAAGGAGACGGAGAGAAGATCTCACTCCGACGTAATCAACAAAAGAAAATACTCGTCTAGGTCATTTTAATTGGCTGTATTTAAAAACAAAAAAACTGTATTTAAAAAACAAACAAACAAACAAACAAACAGTATAGGCACTCTGTATGTGCTTGTTTGTTTGTTTGTTTTGTCTGTGCATGGTTGAAGATGTATACTTTTAACAAATTTCTAATTCATAAATTCATCTGAAATTCTAATTAATAAAAATATAGTCATATATATAGTTGGGTTGTGACACGTTCACAAAACAAACAATGTTGTTTATATATATATATATATATATATATATATATATATATATATATATATATATATATATATATATATATATAGTCAATTAAAATGAACTATATGACTTTGAACGCTTTTGTTGATTACGATGGAGCAGATTTTCACTTTAAGGAAATGTAAATATGTCACAACATTAAAAAACAAGCAACATTATTCGTTTTGTGAATGTATATATATTCATTCATTCATTCATCTTCTACCGCTTTATCCGATCTTCCCTCGGGTCACGGGGAGTCTGTGCCTATCTCAAGCGTCTCTATGGGCATTAAGGCAGGATACACCCTGGATAGGAATGCCAACCCATCGCAGGACACACACAAACACACACACACACACACATTCATACACTAGGGACGATTTTCCTAAGGTGTACCAATCAACCGGGACCGGGGGGGGAGGAAACCGGAGAACCCAGAGAAAAAACCCCTGAGGCACGGGGGGAGAACATGCAAACTCCACACACACATGGCCGAGACGGGAATCGAACCCGGACCCTGGACGGTGTGAGGACGAACGTGCTAACCACCACTAAGCCACCGTGCCCCTGAATGTATATATATATATATATATATATATCAGTATAAGCACTCATTATGTGTTTATGTGTTTTCCTGTTGTTTGTTTGTGCATTAGTGAATAAATGCAGCTGTTTTTAGGGAGTACAATTGTTTACCTGTTTACACATTTACACGTTTACCTATACTTTTAAGGAATTACGGTGCCGCACTATAATCAGCATATACTCTAATTAGTAAAGACCTTCCTAATTAGCAAAACTACATAGTCATATATAGTTCTATGCTTATGACACATTCACAAGACAAGCGTGCCTATGTTTACTAGGAAAAAACACAGGACTCCATGTTTGTGTGTTTGTGTGTTTGTTTGTTTGTTTGGGCATCAGTGAATGAACCAAGCTGTACAAAGATGTTTTTTTCGGTGAGTACGCTGTTTTTTCTCCCCCCCCTCCCCCCCCCCCCCCCCACACATTTACTTTTAATGAAATTCCGGTGCATGTACCGCAGTATATACTCTAATTAGAAAAGACCTTTCTAATTAAGAAAAATATCTAGTCATTAAGCTAATTAAACTCCTAAATGGACTTGATATTTAATTAATAAAATCTGAGGAGGGGAGAAGGTTTATTATAAAATGGTTATTTTAAAAGGGTTAAATAAAAAAAAAGGGGGGGGGGTGGAATTACACGATCTTTCTATCAGACAGATGAATGAAGAAACAACAAATTTACAAATATGTGTTTCTCTTTGTTTGCTTCTTTGATTTTGTATTATGATGTCATGATGTTATTTGCACCAGTCTTTTGTTTATTGTTGTCATAAATGTGCCATCACATGCGCATGTACCAAGTAACAACAACAACAACAACAACAACAATAATAATAATAATAATAATAATATATATATATATATATATATATATATATATATATATATATATATATATATATATATATATACACACACAGTATATATATATATATATATATATATATATATATATATATATATATATACACACACACACACACACACATACAAATAATATCATTCGTTTCATTTTGTCTCTCTCTCTCTCTCTCTCTCTCTCTCTCTCTCTCTCTCTATATATATATATATATATATATATATATATATATATAGGTAATGTTTAGTGACTGAAAGTAATGTTTAATGACATATTCTATATTATATTTAATATGCATGAGATTTTTGTATAGCATTTTTTATTACATATATGCATATATACATATATAAAAGTAATGTTTAGTGACATATTCTATATTCTATTTAATAGGCGTGAGATTTTTATATAGCATTTTTTATTACATATATTCATATATACATATATAAAAGTAATGTTTAGTGACATATTGTATATTATATTTAATATGCATGCTGTCCCTCTCAAAGACATTTACAAACAAAGTAGTTTAAAACATTTTACGATGCAATATTAGATCTGTATGAAAAATAGATTATAATAAATTTTTTTTTAGTTTTAATGTTAGTTTTAAGGTTAAAAAGAGGTTTGTGAATGAGAATATATTATACACAACATTGTTATTTAACACATTGGATTCTGATAGAAAATAAATCATTCAAGCGAAATAATAAAAGTCTTAATAAACCCTCAAAACATTGGTTTGTGCCATCAGTGGATGAATGAACGAATGACACGGAACGACGCACGCTGGTTTTTCCCGACACTGTAACTTTGAATGCATGTACTGCAGTATAATCAGCATCTACTCTAATTACTAAAGACCTTTCTAATTAAGAGAAAAAATATATAGTCGTTAAGCTAATTAAACTCCTAAATGGACTTTATATTTAATTAATAAAACCTGAAAGGAGGGCATGTGTGTGGGAGAAGGGGTGTGGTTATTATTCTTTAAATAAAAAAATTATTTATTTTAACAAAGGGGTATACCAAGAAAAATAAATAAATAAAAGGGGGGGGGGATTTCACCCTCTTTCCATCAGAAAGATAAATGGGCACTCATAGAAAGAAATATATACTTGGCAAGACCTACGGGACATAAAACAGGGAAATAAATAATTTGCATATCGGAGAAGTGTCATGACGCAAAAGGCTTCTGGTTTCCTTGACCTCTGATGAAAAGCCACTTTGTTTGAGCGCCGCCGCACAGGACACTCGTGCATCACGCAAAAAGTGGACGTATCGCCACTCGTCACGTAATGATATCGGCCGAGCGACGATCGGAGACCAAAAGGGGTTCGCTGGGAGTATTAGGAGCGATAGGGTTATGAAAGACAATTTCTTAAAGTGCCTCCCCAAGCATAAGAAAATCAGGGTTAAAATGTGAAATACCCTTCATCCTAGAATGTTGTGTAGGCTGATTGGTTAAAAATAAATAAATAAATAAATAAATAAATAAATAAATAAATGCATTCGTCCAATCCTTTTCATTTTTCCAAACATTCTTTACTTTGAGATATCATATAACAAATATATATAAATATATATATATATATATATATATATATATATATATATATATATATATATATATATATATATATATACAATAAATATATCATTCAATTCATTTTCTCTCTCTCTCTCTAAAAGTGACTAAAGTGACTAAAAGTAATGTTTAATGACATATTCTATATTATATTTAATATGCATGAGATTTTTGTATAGCATTTTTTTATTACATATATGCATATATACATATATAAAAGTAATGTTTAGTGACATATTATATATTATATTTAATATGCTGACACATATGGATGACACACCGACGTGTGGGAAGTAGTAGAACGTTTGAGAAGCATATGAAATCCCATATGGATCTGATATATATATATATCTGTGTGTGTGTGTGTGTGTGTATATATAAGGTGTAAACAGAATGCTTTTGATTCTCATATAATAATATAAATAATAATTGTTGTCAATTTACAAAATGCAAAATGGAAATCAATATCTGTGAGTAACCTTTTGAAGGAAGTAGAAGTAGTGGAAGTGATGGCACCCCCACAGAGCCCTGATCTCAACATCATGGAGTGTGTGCGGGATTCCATGAAGGGACGATGTGAGAACGTCTAGATAATATACACCCGACAAGACCTAAGCGACAAAAAAACAGGGAAATAAATAGTTGCATAAAGAAAATACTCCTGTATTATTAATAGTACATTATTAACTGACTGTGTTTAAAAAAAAAGATATAATTTTTTGTCTTTTTGCTTGTTGTTGTTCATTCAATTTTAATATATATATATATATATATATATATATATATATATATATATCTTATCTTTAAAAAAAAAAAATGAACCCCTCGCAAAGATTCTTCTTCCTAAAAACCTATGAGTGGACAATTCATTGTCCATGTGCGCACGTTCGCACGTTCGCCTCACACCTCCAGGGTTGGAGGTTCGATTCCCATCTCCGTCAAACGTGTGTGTGGATTTTGCCGGGGGTTTTTTTTTCTCCGGGTCCTCCGGTTTCCTCCTCACCCCCCTCAAGCCCCTCCCACCCGGTCCAAAAATGCATTCCATACAGGGTGTGTTCTGCCTTGATGCCCGAAGACGCCTGAGGTTCCCAGAGAAAGAAGTCTGATAAAGTGGTAGAAGATAGATGAATGAATGAATGAATGAATGAATACCAACTTTCAGCTTTGAGGCTGAAAAAAAGGATTAATTTTTTGCATGCAAAATCTGTTTGAATATGTGGCAAAATAAATAAATAAATAAATAACTCAAGCATGCTGAGCGGGCCGTCCGTCCTCATTAGGGACGGCACCCGATTTGTTGTGACACTCGGACCCTGACGTGCATCGCGCCCGATAAAATGAGCGAACGAGTGACGAGCGGAATCCTCACGGAAAACCATAGTAGTGCATATCCCACAGAGTCGATATGCACTGGAGGGTTTGTTTTTTTCTTAATAAAAAGTTATTCCACCAGATATGTAGTGCAAACCTGTAATGAAGGACAACAATAAAACTGTAGATCGTCGTGTTTCGTACGAATACGATTGCGTCGTCATTGTTTGTTGTGGCAAAAATAAATAAATAAAATAAATACATTAAAAAAAAGCCCAGCTGAGGTTTGATGTAGGAGGCCTGAGCCAGCTCTCGCAACTGGTTTCCCTCCCCTACAGTTCACCATCTAATGATGCATTCCAACAATCTGCTGGCTGCTCAGCTTCTGAGTATTACTCACTGCAAAGCACTCGTCAGCCATGCTGGGGGCTCGTTCATACACACACACACACACACACACACACGGGGGGGGGTGACAAGTGCAATACAAACGCGAAATGCTAACTATATGCTACAGCTAGACATTCAAGGACGTAGGGTTCACAGGGAGGGGAAGAAAAAACAAGCTCTGATTTAGAAAGCAAATTACACACACACACACACACACACACACACACACACACACACAAGAGGGAAAAGCAAAGCAATCAAGGTATAGATATCTATCATTGCGGTACAATGTGACAGGAGAATTGGCTGTGGAACCCGGGTTAACATGTCTCCTGTGCGCTTAAGGAGCTGATATAAAATGCATCTAAAATTGAGCCATGGGATAGCGGAGCTGACCATTGATCATACTATTGCAGTCACCCTTTCCTAACTGTGAGCGCACACACACACACACACATATATACACACACACACAATGGTCCCTTTGCCAGGCCAATACATCATGTGCTCCCTGGCCAAATGAGGTAATCACTCAAAATTATTTGCATACAAGCTAATGAAACATTGCAAAGTTAAAACCTCTTGAATGTTAATTAGAAAAGTAATGCACAATTTGCTGATTAATGTTTCATTGCATCGCCGAGGCTGCCGAGAGAACGAGAGAGGCGCTATAACTCTCCTCCGCGTACACCGTATACACACACTCTCAGGTACAGCCGGATCAGGCTGGTTCATAAATCGCACAAAAGACGCGGATTGAAAGGGATATTCCACACTGACTCATAGTTGGGGGGATTAGTAGCTTAGCACGTTCGCCTCACACCGCCAGGGTCCGGGTTCGATTCCTGTCTCGGTCATGTGTGTGTGGAGTTTGCATGTTCTCCCCGTGCCTCAGGGGGTTTTTCTCCGGGTTCCCCCTGGTCCAAAAACATGCACGGTAGGTTGATTGGCACCTTGGAAAAATTGTCCCTAGTGTATGAATGTGTGTGTGTGTGTGTGTGTGTGTCCTGCGATGGGTTGGCATTCCATCCAGGGTGTATCCTGCCTTAATGCCCATAGACGCCTGAGATAGGCACAGACTCCCCGTGACCCGAGGGAAGATCGGATAAAGCGGTAGAAGATGAATGAATGAATGAATGACTCATAGTTGGGGGGCTTAGCGGCTTAGCATGGGTTAGCACGTTCGCCTCACATCGCCAGGGTCTGGGTTCGATTCCCGTCTCGGCCATGTGTGTGTGGAGTTTGCATGTTCTCCCCGTGCCTCAGGGGGTTTTCCTCCGGGTTCTCCGGTTTCCTCCCCCGGTCCAAAAACATGCACGGTAGGTTGATTGGCACCTTGGAAAAATTGTCCCTAGTGTATGAATGTGTGTGTGTGTGTCCTGTGATGGGTTGGCATTCCATCCAGGGTGTATCCTGCCTTAATGCCCATAGACGCCTGAGATAGACACGTGACCCGAGGGAAGATCGGATAAAGCGGTGAATGAATGAATGATGACTCATAGTTGTGATCCTTAAGTGAGATCTGGAATGCTGGTCGGAACACAATGACGTGCACAATTATAAACCCGTCCTAGTTTGTGTCCACAGCCAGATATGGATCTGGAAAGAAATGTGTGTTTTTTTGTGTCTGTAAGTAACTTGGAAAGGTATGTTTTAGTGCTTATTCGGCAATTTAATGATCTCGCCATCCCGATCAGAGATATCAGTGAAATACAGTAACATATAACATGTACCTGAAAGGACAGATTTTATTCTCCATGCAGAAAATGTATTCGTATCAGTATCGCTAATGTCATACAAAAAGCCCCGGAATTCCTTAAGGCAAATGTTATGTTTGGTAATGTAAAAGTGTTCAAGGTACACTTAGTACATAATAGGAACTATTTATTAGTGTTAATATTTAGCCTTAAGGATCCCAACCATCTAATCTCTCCATCTAATACATAGTATATATATATATATACATATATATATATATATATATATATATATATATATATATATATATATATATATATATATATATATATATATATATATATATATATATATATATATGTTACATATATATATATATCCTATATATATATATATATATATATATATATATATATATATAATGTTTATATTGAGTAAGATTTTGCAACTAATGCAAAGAGGTTAAATGGCAATCACTAAGTCGCTAAGACAAGTGTAATTTTAATTAGTGTCTCAGAGGTAAATGGTAAATAAAAAAAAGGCGTCAAATCGTGAAATCGTATTTTATATATATTAAATACCGTTTACATAGCAATCCCACCCAAAAACGTCAAAAATCCTGAAAACAATTCCGAAAATACAAATGTTCATTCATTCATCTTCTACCGCTTTATCCGATCTTCCCTCGGGTCACGGGGAGTCTGTGTCTATCTCAGGCGTCTATTGGGCATTAAGGCAGGATACACCCTGGATGGAATGCCAACCCATCGCAGGACACACACACACACACACACACACACACATTCATACACTAGGGGACAATTTTCCAAGGTGCCAATCAACCTACCGTGCATGTTTTTTTTGGACCGGGGGAGGAAACCGGAGAACCCGGAGAAAACCCCCCTGAGGCACGGGGAGAACATGCACAAACTCCACACACACATGGCCGAGACGGGAATCGAACCCCAACCCTGCAGGTGTGAGGTGAACGTGCTAACCGCTAAGCCACCGTACCCCCTGAAAATACAAATGGGCCAAAGATAACACAAGTGGGATTATGTGTAGACACTGAAAGACGCCCTTTAAATAGATCATGATTAAAGGCTGCAATTAAGAATCACTGTTGATGTTCATTTTTGTCCACGCCTATTCCTTATGACACACTGACAGACAGAGGCAGATCTATCTATCTACTTATCAGACGGTCTCAACGGGGGTTTCGGAAGGGAGCTAGTAGCTTTTTTTGGGGTTATTTCGGACCCCTGGAGAGCCATGTGGCTATTGCTCCAGTCTACTGAGGCATGGCCAAGTGAGGGGAGACTGCAGCTGTTGTCCCTAGTGTTGACCACTCCTTATCCCGCTGTCTTCCCTGGACCCTGACAGGATGGATACACTCTGCTGCACCTGGTTGGCTCAGGCCGCCTTTCGTCCCCAATGCGCACACACACACACACACACACACACATACACACACACACACACACACCACACACACACACAAAGCACACCAGCGAAGTAAAAGTTTCCTCTGAGACCGAGTCAGAAAGCAATTCCTAGCTACAATTACAAAGTTGTAAACAAAATGTTTAAATAACAGGTGTTTACAAGTTCATTTATATTCAATGTTACACTTTCCTAATGAAAGTGAGAAAATAATGTGGAATTAAAGAGAAGTTACTTATGAAAATGTTGACAAATAAGGTAACGTGTACCTTTTCATTCATTCATTCATCTTCTACCGCTTTATCCGATCTTCCCTCGGGTCACGGGGAGTCTGTGCCTATCTCAGGCGTCTATGGGCATTAATGCAGGATACACCCTGGATGAAATGCCAACCCATCACAGGACACACACATTCACACACATATTCATACACTAGGGATAATTTTCCAAGGTGCCAATCAACCTACCGTGCATGTTTTTGGACCGGGGGAGGAAACCGGAGAAAAAACCCCTGAGGCACCGGGAGAAAATGCAAACTCCACACACACACACATGGCCGAGACGGGAATCGAACCCGGATCCTGGAGTAGTGAGGCGAACGTGCTAACCACTAAACCACCGTGCCCCCTGTGTACCTTTTATCTCCTGTAAAAAAATAGTGATTTAGAATATTGCAGCGGTACCCAAATAGTGGGGTGTGGTGCAATGCCGGGGGGAAGGGGGTGGGCACATTGCACATCCACTACAGTAGGTGGCAGTGGCGCCCTCAGTCACGGAGTGTGCGCAGGGAGTAAGTACGCGGTCGACGATATGATGCAGTTTCACCTCGAAAAAATATAACGTTATTTTTTCCCCCCCGCGGTTCGAAATCTTTTTCCTTAGAATGTTAACTTAAAGCGCCACCTAGTGGACAAACGAAACAAGTAATCAAAAAGTAATCAAATGCTGAAGGCGGTAGCACAGCGATTAAGGCATTGACGTCTGGACCGGAAGATCACAGGTTCAAATCCCACCCCCCCACCACTACCAAGCTACCACTAGTGGGCCCTTGAGCAAGGCCCTCAAGTGTACGTCTCCCTGGAGACTGCCAAATGGAAATGAAAGGAGTTAAAGCAATATTAGGACCACTTATCATTTCAAGGGAGGGGGAAAACAGACAGAAGAGATGACATAAAGGGATACCATTATGTCATGGAGGTAATTAGGCGTCTAGCTCATCCTTAAAGCCCCTGTTTCCCTGTGTAGATCCACTGCTTATAAAAAAACACACACCTTAGCAATACTTCTGAATAGATCACTGGGCTGCTCAGAAAATGGGCGGGTGTATTGTTCGGGGACGGGGTGGGGGTCGCGTAGGCTGATTTCCCTCTTATGTCATCTATATGTCAAGTGTATAGCCATTTAAATGCATTTGTGGTAATAGTTTGAATATGTACTTTATTACGTCTAATAATGTCCTGGCTTGCAAGTCGGGATATATTAACCTTGATCGGGACCTTGAACACGGCCTTTAATCCTGATGCTGTAATCATGACCCATTCCCGTTACACTTTATAAGTGATGGGGGGGGGGGGCAACATTTTGGTACCTTTCTATTGAACGAGGTTTCCCTCTTTTATGTATCGCTTGGACGAGTCTCACAGTGTACACTTTCCAAAGCACTTGTTCCAGTGCAATACTTCATTTTTGTCTGTTTTGTCGGCAGGTATGAAGCGAGCGAATATTGCTTGCAGCATCGCTTAGCTTTGAAAGAGTCATTTGTGCAGCAGATGAGCGATAAAATGCAGGGGGGGTGGAGGTGGAGGGGGTTGGGGGGGAGGGGAGCGTGAGGAGAAGGTACAATGTGGGGCCTGGGAGTCGAATCGATCCCTTAAGACCATGGAAATTTTTTTTTTTGCCAGAGTTGATGGGACCAACCGCAGCTGGGGAGCGGCCTATCATCAGTAGCAAGAAGGCCCTGGGCCTGGAGGAAAAGGAGCTGATTTCACCGAAGCCATCAGCAAGACTAATGACCCAGCACCTGCCCCCCTCTCGGAGCCACAGATTGGCTCCTATGACATTTTAACGCGGGAGATGCTGGTGGCGGATGGGCGAGTCGGATAAGACGCTGAGCATGCAAGAGGCGCTGATTCAATCATAACGGGCAATAAAAAGCCCTCGCCGTGGCTCGCTAACAGAACCCGGGGCCCAGCGTGGGCCAAATGAGAGGCAAAGTGATCACATTAATATACACGGGCACTGAGCTTGGATCAGGTGTTAAGATGCATCCAGCTCGTAGTAGCTCCACCAACGTGATCCGTGCATCTCAACAACAACAACAACAACAACAACAACACGAGCACGCGAGCATCGGCGGAAGCAGGAGCGACGGACGGCGCCGCGCTTCCCTGCCAATCCAAATTAGCCGGCTCAAATTGGGGGTCCTCTATCTTGGAAACAGCCCACCCTTGCCTCTTCCATCCCATCCCTCAAACCCGGCACCAAAGTCGCTTTCCGTCCTGGCCCGCTGATGGAATAAATCACTGTGCCACAATAGTTTTAATGGCTTTTTAATGAGTCTAATGTTTTCTGTTTTAATGAACTCCTTACATCAGCTTTAATCATTTTGGAGAAATGAAAAATGATTGGGAAAAAAAAACGGCGTACATTCATTTAATTTACCGTTCCAGTCATCCTTTCGGACCGGGGAGTAGAGGAATCGGAGGGGGGGGGGGTTAAAAGACAAAGAGAGGGAGAGATGACAGAGGGACCTGTCGGCTCTGATCTGTAGAGAGAAATGACACACCACGTAAAAGGTTTGTTTTTCTTATCACCAATTAGGGTGTGTGTGTGTGTGTGTGTGTGTGTGTGTGTGTGTGTGTGTGTGTGTGTGTGTGTTTTGGGTTTTTCTTGTGCCAACCCCTGTCTCGGACTTAAATTTTTGCAAGACAGATGAGATAATCAATCCGGGGGTAGAGGGGGGGAAGTATCTCGGGGTAATCCCGGCGTATGTCTTTCCTGCTGTACTAGAATAAAGTAGAATTGCACATCCACTACAGTAGGTGGCAGTGGCGCTCTCAGTCTCGGAGTATGCGCAGGGAGGACGGTAAACAAGCGCGTCCCTTACGCGGTCGACGATATGATGCAGTTGCACTTCAAAAAAACATAACGCTATTTTTTTCCCGACGGTTTGAAACCTTAGAATGTTAACGTAAAGCGCCACCTAGTGGACAAATGAAAGAAATCAAAAAGTAGTCAAATATGGACTGTTAAGGCCATAGGACTGTCTGGACCTATGAAGAACACAGGTTCAAATACCACCACCACCACCACCACCCAGATACCACTAGTGGGCCCTTGAGCAAGGCCCTCAACCCTATATAAGCGCGTCTGGCAGAATACGCAAAAGTAAAGTACATAGCGAAATCGCACGATGTAACTAGCGAATAAAATATAACATTCGTTCACTTTTGTCTATTTCTGCGTATTAAAATCAAACACCGTATGTAAATTCGCAAACGCGTGATACTCACAGCTAACTGCGGCATCGCAATACGGAAAACGATTTCCAATCAACCGAATGGTAATGAGCGTCGCCGCCGTGCCGCTGAACGCTTAATAAAAAGCCGCTTTTATTTATTTTTCCCCCTCTTTAAAAGAAAACGTCGCTAACTATCTACATTGACACAATTGCATTTCTTTAAAGGTTGCCGAGACGCACAAATCCCTATTTCAGCTGTTTTTTGTTTTTTTTTTCATAAGGCTGCTGCTTTTATAATTGCCTCGCGATTGCTTTTGTATTGCTTTAAACGTCCGTCCTTTATGGACGTCGCGGCAGAGTTTGGCTCCGGCGCATGTATAAAACATCGCCCGCTCTTTTCTCACGGCCAAAGCTCAGGGGAAATTAATGACCTGGTGCTATATCTCATACAGGCCACTGACCAGATGAAGGTGTTTACTGCTGGCTCAAATTCACACACACACACACACACACACACACACACACAAATACACATTAGCGCACACAATCATTGCTACATAAAGACATATGCACAACATTTGCCATCGTCTAACACGTCGGGAACAGGTAGACCCTGGTATATAACGTTTGCTGTACTATATTTTCACCACATTAAGGAGCTAGGCTAAAGACAGAGCTGTAGTCCATATAATACCTTCAAAGATGCAATTCTTCCTTCCTTCCTTCCTCAGGAAGAGTGCACACAATATTTATTTATTCTTTATTTATTCTTGGTATTGTGGTTTTTATATATATATATATATATATATATATATATATATATATATATATATATATATATATATATATATATGTTATTGTTAAAATAAGTTACTTACTACTATATATATTAATTACTAAATATATATGTAACAATATATATATATATATATATATATATATATATATATATAGGTTTCTATATATATAGCATATATATATATATAAATATATATATATATATCTATATATATATATATATATATATATATATCTATATGTTATTGTTAAAATCATCTATAATTTCATTAAATTACTAAAATAAGTTACTTTACTACTATATATATTAATAAATATATATGTAACACTATATATATATATATATATATATATATATATATATATATATATATATATATATATATATTTATATGTTATTGTTTAAAATCATCTATAATTTCATTAAATTACTAAAATAAGCTACTTACTACTAAATATATTACTAAATATATATGTAACAATATATATATATATATATATATATATATATATATATATATATATATATAGATATATATGTTATTGTTAAAATTATCTATAATTTCATTAAATTACTAAAATAAGAAGTTAATTACTACTATATATATTACTAAATATATATGTAACAATATATATATATATATGTTATTGTTTAAATGATCTATAATTTCATTAAATTACTAAAATAAGTCTATATTGCACTTTCCTGCGGTTGCGCCATCGCTGTGTGCAGTGTACCAATCCACCTTGTGGTTTATCCCGGCGGTTTGTTTATTTTGATACAAACACCTAGGTGACTGCGTGGACAAGGACAATGGGTACATGAAGCAATTACATGCACCATGATACAGTATATTTGAAACGAGCTACGCATGGCATTTCATGAAAGCGTTTTTTTTTTACTGAAGTTATTGATGTGCTTTTTTTTTCTTTCTTTGGTTTAATCCACTATTTTTAAGGTTATAAAATGAAGCCATTCCACCATTCCACCTTGTCTGGATTAGTCAGCGGCCGGAGGATATGTATCATCTCTCATATGTATCATCCATTCATTCCTTCATCTTCTACCACTATATCCGATCTTCCCCTGTGCCTGTCTCAGGCGTCTATGGGCATCAAGGCAGGATACAACCTGGATGGAATGCCAACCCATCGCAGGACACACACACACACACACACATTCATACACACGGGACAATTTTTCTACCTACCGTGCATGTTTTTGGACCAAGGGAGGAAACCGGAGAACCCGGAGAAAAACCCCCTGAGGCACGGGAAAAACATGCACAAACTCCACACACACATGGCCGAGATGGGAATCGAACCCGGACCCTGGTGGTGTGAGGTGAACGTGCTAACCACTAAACCAGTACATGGAACATAGAAAAGGCAATCATATGCCGAAATCAAAGTACATTATAAAATATACTATGAATAAAAAAAAAGACACCATATATAGGCTTTTTTTCTGTCCTACACTTAAAGCAGACCGGATAACAGTGAAAACGAGTGGAAAAAATGTATTACACTTTACATGACATAAATATGAGTGTTATATAGGGAGGGGTGTCGCTTAGTGGTCTAATGCACGGGGCTGGGGGTTCGAGCCTTGGTATCGCCAAGCTGCCCTGCTCGGGCCCTTGAGCAAGGCACTTGACTCTCTGTGCTCCAGGGGGGCCATAATATGTCTGATACCCAGACATGCTCTGACTCCAGCCTCCAAACAAACTGGGATGTGCTCAGAAATGTAACACATAAAGTCTATTCCATTAAACATCCTCATTTATTGCACTGTATGAGAGGTGCGTGAAATGAAGCCATAATAAGGATTACTCTGATGCTATAAAGCCTCATAAGAGTTTGTAATATACTGAAAAATCCTTCCGGCTAAAGGTATGTCTTTCATCCGAGCGCTTAATAATGCCGTCTCATAGTCGAGGGTTTCGAGCAGGGATCCGTCACTACCACAATGCGCAGAGATGAAAAGTGCATTTTACTCTTTATTTTTTTCCTCTTTAACAAGTTATTTTCAGCCCTGATCTCGGGGAGGGTGGAAATGGGGCGACCATCTGGTGAAAATGTAGGCTTTAGCATTTAATGCCCGGCTACAAAAGGAGACGGAGGCCCCTTCACACCAGTTGGCAGCATCTGATGAGGAGGAATGAAAGTGCAGAAATGGTAAAAAATGAGAATGTTAGGCAATCAGCCATCTGGAAGACTCCAGCTCGAATATTCGAACAATCTGAGAGGCGCGCAGGGGATTTGGCAGACTGCTTCCAAGAGGGCTCAATTTAGTTTGAAAAATGGCACTCATATTCCTAATGGGGGCGCCAGCGAGATGAGCGTAAAGGGGGGGGGGGTTAGACGACGCGTGCCGACTCGAGTTATTTAGATCGAAACAGCAAAAACAGTCGTACTAATTGTCGGAAATTCTCTTTGTTTTGAAATTCTCTCTCTCTCTCAAGCAAAAACATCTGTGATTTGTGTGTGTGTGTGTGTGTGTGTGTGTGTGTGTGTGTGTGTGTGTGTGTGATGCGATTGAAACACCAACTGCTCTCGTTCATTACGAGAAAGGAGTGAAACTGATCGTGACATCTGTTTCGCCCGCCATCTGACTGACTGATAGAATGAGCATGTCAAGAAGTGTTTCTTTTTGTTTCTGTTTTTGTTTCTGTTTTTGTTTTTGTTTTGTATTCAAAGAATTCCATTGCAAAGCTTTTTTTTTTTTTTTTTTTTTAAAAGTGATTAATGTAGGCAGAGCCATCATTTCTTGACATCTGGTACTCGTAGGACACATGTGCATACACACTCAAATACACACACACACACCTGCATACACACATACATCCACACCTGCTTGTGTTGCAGTGAAGGAGAGCGAGAGAGAGAGAGAGAGAGAGAGAGAGAAAAGAGTGTAAAAATGTAATGAGTCCATGTGTTGTTCATTCATTCATTCATTTATTCATTCGTTCATTGATCTTCTACCGCTTTATCCGATCTTCCCTCGGGTCACGGGGAGTCTGTGCCTATGTCAGGCGTCTATGGGCATTAAGGCAGGATACACCCTGGATGGAATGCCAACCCATCACAGGACACACACACACACACATTCACACACTAGGGACAATTTTCCAATGTGCCAATCAACCTACTGTGCATGTTTTTGGACCGGGGAGGAAACCGGAGAACCCGGAGAAAAAAAAAACCCCTGACGCACGGGGAGAACATGCACAAACTCCACACACACACACACACATATGGTCAAGACGGGAATTGAACCCGGACCCTGGCGGTGTTAGGCGAACGTGCTAACCACTAAACCGCCGTGCCCCCCCTATCACACTATATTATCTTGCGAAATCCTTTGACGCAATTCGTTCATTCACAATAAAATGCGAATTTGTATCAATTCATCAGTATTTGTTGGGAAACGATGCATTTTTTCCCCCAAGAAGTGAATTTACCTGATTTTAGGTACCTTTTTATTTATTCTTTATTTTATTTACCTGATTCGTTTTTGTGCTGTGCATTTACAATGTGAAAGGTGGTTGAGTTTAAATCCCCACCAAATACCTCAAACTAGCAATTATATACATGATAAAACCATAATTATAATTATAATTACACTATAATAAAAAAAAAAAAGCTTTTGCGTTGTATTTTTTTCTAGAGATAGGACATATTATTCTGGAGTCGAATCGTTTCAGAACCACAGCCATAAGTGCCATTCAGCACCTTGGACAGCACCTACACCTATTCACTCTAATAGTCACAGGTCAGCATTGGGGGGAAATAAATAAATAAATAAATTAGCATGGTGATAATATTTAACAGTTATTTAATCATGTAGAACAAATAAGCACTGATTTGTAAAGCCGTGATTTTGTGCGTGTGTGGTGTGTGTGTGTGTGTTGTGTGTGTGTGTGTGTGTGTGTGTGTGTGTGTTATCCCAGTTGGAAGCTCTGTCATTTTTGCCAAAAGCCCTTCAATTGTGTTTCTCCTTGAAATCTACACATAATGTTTATGCCTTGAGAGATTGAGAAAGAGAGAGAGAAAGGGAGAGAGAGAGAGAGGGAGAGAGGGAGAGAGAGAGATGTGCACATGTGAACTCATTTACTGAACAAGAATCCAATTACTTAGCTCAGTTTTAGCTTCCATTCCTCCGTGGCTTGTCCACCTTGACAATGCCTGGTTAATCACATCTGACAGTGGTGCTTTGCTTTCTCAGCTCGGAGACGTTGGGAGGGTTGTATGGGGGGGTGGGGGGGGGGAAGGAGGAGGGGGGGTCACACTCTCTTGCCCTCTTTCTAAAAAAGCTGATTAAATGAAAAGCAGGAGGCTCATTTTCACCTCCTCCAGACGGGCGAATACTAATGATTTTGCTCTTTTTAAACAAGGATTGTTTATTCCTAAAAGAAACCGATGTATTATTACCAATTATTACCTGAACGTTGTTGTTTGTTTGTTTGGCCAAAAGTAAACGACTAAAGTAAACATAACGACAATCTCGGCAGATCCATTCTTATCAACTAAAGATTGATATAATGTCATAAATATTACTTTATAAGGTTTTGGCACCATATAAACCATAGAAGGCTGAGCAAGTTCCACAAAAGGTTATAACATGTCATTAAAGTGTATTCATGCATTCATCTTCTAGCGCTTTATCCGATCTTCCCTCGGGTCACGGGGAGTCTGTGTCTATCTCAGGCGTCTTTTGGCATTAAGGCAGGATACACCCTGGATGGAATGCCAACCCGTCACAGGACACACACACACACACACACACACACTCACACTCACACTCACCATTCATACACTAGAGACAATTTTCCAAGGTGCCAATCAACCTACAGTACATGTTTTTGGACCGGGGGAGGAAACCGGAGAACCCGGAGAAAAAAAACCCTGAGGCACGGGGAGAACATGCAAAACTCCACACACACATATGGCCGAGACGGGAATCGAACCCGGACCCTGGCGGTGTGAGGCGAACGTGCTAACCGCTAAACCACCGTGCCCCCTTTTTTTTTAAAGATCAGAATGTTAATGGCGATGAAGTGAATAGCACATTATAATGCCTTCACGACACTACATACATTTATTTAGCAGTAATTTTACAGTTGCTTTTTCTGGTTTTCTTCCCTTTGGGCACGTTTCTTCCCCAAATATGAGCCATGCTTTTTTTTTTTTTGCATGAATGATTGATATAATGCACAGATACTGACCATTATAGAGCCAGGGAATGTATTACAGTGTGGTAATATAAAGGTATTGCATGTATGACATGTGCGTGTGAGAAAAGTGAACCATCGCATTCCGATGCATGTTGGTTAATATCTTGTCCGTGTGCTTCCACGTGCAATACCTGCCATTCTTCATTCCTGTGTCTGGTGTTTCTGGCAGGACTGCAGTGGGCACTGGGATCGCTTATTATACTCCATAATGAAGAGCTCATGCATAATTTCATTTGCTGTAGGAGGACCTGGGGACATTTACTTATTTCAATAAAATACTTGATATTTTCATTTGAAAGGCCATAATTCCTGCTGCTGTGACAGATTTCGAGGTCACTCATGGTAAATGGGCAATTTATGGATTTAGGCCTGGCAGGAAAAAAAAAATAAAATAAAAAAAAAAAATAAAAAAACGGGGAGCTCCTGTCTGCTCCTTTAAGGCCAGGCGGATTCAATGCCTTTTAATTTTCCCCGGGATGCCGGAAACCTTCGGAATAGAGCAACGGGAGCGATGGACGCATCTCCGGCGCGTTCTCCATGATTTTAGGTGTCAATACTATATATAACCATATCTATATATATATATATATATATATATATATATATATATATATATATATATATATATATATATATATATATATATATTCATTCATTCATCTCATCTACCGCTATATTTACATCTATCTTCCCTCGGGTCATGGGGAGCCTGTACCTACCTCAGGGCACACACTCACATTCACACACTAGGGACCATTTTCCCTTGGTGCCAATTAACCTACCGTGCATGTTTTTGGACCGGAGGGAAACCGGAGAACCACCGGAGAAAAACCCCTTGAGGCACTCCTCCGCACACACATGGCAGAGATGGGAATCGAACCCGGACCCTGGTGGTGTGAGGCGAACGTGTTAACCAATAGGCCACCGTGCCCCTTCTTATTATATAAATATATATATATATATATATATATATATATATATATATATATATATATATATATATATATATATATATATATTATAAGATCTTATTTCCATAACATTATTATATTATAGACCAACAATGGTAATAATTCTCTATCCTTATCATAAGAGTGATGTACTGATATATGTATGTATGTACTGATATATGTGTGTATGCACTGATATATGCATATATACTGATATATGTGTGTATGTACTGATATATGTGTGTATGCACTGATATATGTGTGTATGTACTGATATATGTGTGTATGTACTGATATATGTGTGTATGTACTGATATATGTGTATATACTGATATATGTGTATGTACTGATATATGTGACTGATATATGCGTATATACTGATATATGTGTGTATGTACTGATATATGTGTATGTACTGATATATGTATACTGATATATGTATGTACTGATATATGTGTGTATGTACTGATATATGTGTGTATGTACTGATATATGTGTGTATGTACTGATATATGTGTGTATGTACTGATATATGTGTGTATGTACTGATATATGTGTGTATGTACTGATATATGTGTGTATGTACTGATATATGTGTGTATGTACTGATATATGTATATACTGTGTATGTACTGATATATGTGTGTATGTATATACTGATATATGTGTGTATGTACCTGATATATGTGTGTATGTACTGATATATGTGTGTATGCTGATATACTGATATATACCGATATATGTGTATGTACTGATATATGTGTGTATGTACTGATATATGTGTGTATGTACTGATATATGTGTGTATGTACTGATATATGTGTATGTATGATATATGCGTATATACGGATATATGATATATGTGTATGCATATATACTGATATATGTGTGTATGTGATATATGTGTATGTACTGATATATGTATATACTGATATATGTGTGTATGTACTGATATATGTGTGTATGTACTGATATATGTATGTGATATACTGTATATACTGATATATGTGATATATGTGTATGTACTGATATATGTGTGTATGTACTGATATATGTGTGTATGTACTGATATATGTGTGTATGTACTGATATATGTGTGTATGTACTGATATATGTGTGTATGTACTGATATATGTGTATGTACTGATATATATGTGTATATACTGATATATGTGTATGTACTGATATATGTGTATGTACTGATATATGTGTGTATGTACTGATATATGTGTATGTACTGATATATGTGTATATACTGTATGTATGTGTATATATGATATATGTGTATGTACTGATATATGTGTGTATGTACTGATATATGTGTATGTACTGATATATGTGTATGTACTGATATATGTGTGTATGTACTGATATATGTGTGTATGCTCTGATATATGTGTATGTACTGATATATGTGTGTATGCACTGATATATGTGTATATACTGATATATGTGTATGTACTGATATATGTGTATGTACTGATATATATGTGTATGTACTGATATATATGTGTATGTACTGATATATATGTGTATGTACTGATATATATGTGTATGTACTGATATATATGTGTATGTACTGATATATATGTGTATGTACTGATATATATGTGTATGTACTGATATATATGTGTATGTACTGATATATATGTGTGTATGTACTTACAATGTCAGATGAAGCAGAAACTCATGTAATGTAATATATGCAGACGTAATTACTAATCTGACAAAAATCCCAAACGTCACAGTCTTTACTGGTTGATTGTAAAGACACAGCAGGCGAGCTGCCGGCCGGGTGTTTAACTCATGATGAATGTGGCGGCGTTCCAGGAAATTTCCAAAAGAAAAGACAGACACTTTACACCCAGATGGAAAGTGTCATTCGTATAATTAGGGAATAGCACAGGTTAAAAGTCTTTGTTTCTTTTACACCTGATCCATTTTCTGGATTCTGTGTGTTTCATCGTCCCATATTGTTTCTTATATTATTATCATTATTATCGTGATCATTATTAAAAACAACAGATCAGATATCTGACGAGTAATGCGTTCAAACGTTTCCCTTACAAAGGGAGCAGTGACGCTTCCCCACACTACATGAGTTCCTTCGTAATAGGATTTTGTGTGCGGTAAGATATAAGCTATAAAAACAGTAGTCTACTGCATTCCGGAATGCTGCGCTTAAGGGAACAGTCTTAAAAAACAATAACATTTAAAATGAATAAACAGTATAAAATAATACAGTAATGTATACAGTAAGTGCTGTACTTACATGGAATGTGGTGGTTAATACGTGTGATGGATGGATGGAGGAGGAGGAGGAGGTAGAAGGTATTACACATTACATTATAGATAGGCGGACAGACAGACAGACAGACAGACAGATAAATAGATAGATACTCAGGTGGATGGATGGATAGACAGATAGATAGCTAGACAGCTAGACAGACAGACAGACAGACAGACAGATAGATAGATAGATAGATAGATAGATAGATAGATAGATAGATAGATAGATAGATAGATAGATAGATAGACAGACAGACAGACAGATAGGCGGACAGACAGACAGACATAACAACATACATAGTCAGATAGATAGGCAGAGATGTAAATATATAGATAGTCAGATGGCTGGATAGATAGATATATAAATAGATAGATAGATAGATAGATAGATAGATAGATAGATAGATAGATAGATAGATAGATAGATAGATAGATAGATAGATAGACAGACAGACAGACAGACAGACAGACAGAGATATAAATAGATAGATAGTCAGATGGCTGGATAGACAGATATATATAGATAGACAGACAGACAGACAGACAGACAGACAGACAGACAGACAGACAGACAGACAGACAGACATAGATAGATAGATAGATATCGATAGATAGATAGATAGATAGATAGATAATAGACAGACAGAGATATAAATAGATAGATAGTCAGATGGCTGGATATATATATATATATATATATATATATATATATATATATATATATAGATAGATAGATAGATAGATAGATAGATAGATAGATAGATAGATAGATAGATAGATAGATAGATAGATAGATAGATAGATAGATAGATAGATAGAT
>JACRUU010000027.1:23879890-23897390 GCA_030449085.1 Kryptopterus vitreolus | reverse complement strand
TATGATTGCCAATCATTATTCACTATTCACTTCGAATGTCACGACCTCCAATTAATTAATCGGTCGCTCTCTGTCCTCAGACCTGTTCATCTCGGAATGTACGTCGTGTAAAGAAAGGCTATTTTGAAACACGTTTGCTCCTGACATTAACCATTAAGACGGCTAATTAATGCTATTCCTAAACACAAACCCGAGCTTAAAACCCGAGCTTACCATCGGTAAAGAGAAAAGAAATCTTCAGCTCCTTTTATCTTCTTCTTCTTCTTTTTTTTAAATAAAGACTGCAGTTAGTTAAAGAAAGAAAGAAAGAAAGGAAGTTTTCCTTGCGCTGTCCCTACAGGGTCAAATCTGTCAGATATCCCCACCCTGTTGGAGACATTTGGTCATACATGTTTCATCACTCCTTATTGGGATTCAAAAGTACGGCTGCAGAGCTAACATGTTGCTATGTGCTACTTCATTTTTAGCTCCTCCGTCAGCATTAAAGTCACTTTAACCCAGAAAGAAGACAGCGAGGGGAAAGCGCATGACAAGCAGAGATGAATAAGATTAATAATCACAGACTGGGCTGAAGGCGATATATTCAAAAGCTGAGGGGGGGAAAAAAAGAATGTAAAGTTGTTCCACTTTTTTCTCTCGGCGGCCTTACGCGGAAGAAGATGTCGTTCTGGGTCGCCGCTAATTTCACTACTTTCTTTTAAAGGCTTCGTGCATAATCGTGTCTTGCAACTTTTGCGCGAGTGTTTTGATATTCATACTGTAGCAGTACAGTCCTGAGCATACACACACTCCAGGGTCCGGGGTCGAATCCCGTCTCGGCCATGTGTGTGTGGCGTTTGCATGTTCTCCCCGTGCATCGGGGGGTTTTTCTCCGGGTTCTCCGGTTTCCTCCCCCCGGTCCAAAAACATGCACGGTAGGTTGATTGGCACCTTGGAAAATTGTCCCTAGTGTATGAATGTGTGTGTGAATGTGAGTGTGTGTGTGCCCTGTGATGGGTTGGCATTCCATCCAGGGTGTATCCTGCCTTAATGCCCATAGACGCCTGAGATAGACACAGGCTATAGATAGACGATCGGATAAAGCGGTAGAAGATGAATGTATATATATATATATATATATATATATATATATATATACATTAGTGCAAATTGACTTTAACATGGCACTGATGTTATTAACGTGTGATTGCGAGTGATGCGAGTCGTGTTGGCGAATGAACGAAACCTGAACAACAAACAACAAATCAAATAAATAAACGTTCAGTGCATCCACTCACGCTTCCTAAATTCCCCCCCCCCGAATTACACCTACTATCTGCGCATTCACAACAGGTACGATCTCCTCACTATATTAGCGTATATTACCGTACGGAACCTTACGCAAGCGCATCGCATTCCCAAATCCGTATTACTGCAATAAAGCGCATTTTTTTTTACTGAACGCAATAAAGCGCTTCCGTATAACCTAAACACCGTATCACCAGTTTATATGGAAAAAGCAACCGGAACACAATTCTTAAAGGAGCCACGTCCCATATTTTACACTTCAAAAACCAACCATTAAACAAAAGTAACATTGTATAAAATTAACAAGAAATTAATATTAAAGGAAATAAATATTAAAATAAATATTAGATTTTGACAGAAATGTAAATAATTATATAATAGTTATATAACAGTTATATATATATATATATATATATATAATATATATATATATATATAAATACAGACACACGGGCAGCGATTAGAAACGATGCTCAGGCTCCCGAGTGTCTAGAGAAAGTGTGAAAAGGGTGTTCAATTTCACAAACTGCCTCCTTCGGCTACAGAATCATTGCCCACTAACCACATATGTGCACACACTAATCAATACGGACGCCGTGTTCCCAAAACACTGTGGTTTTTCTGAATACAGGTAAACAATGGCAGCCGTTCCTTTCAAGAAGGATTTACGGCTCCAGGTTCGTACCCTGCCTATGGCTGGATGACCTGGCATTTGAAGCAGATGGTTCCTGAGTGGCAGGACTGTAAATATGCAATAGGGAAGGTGACAGGGGCATGGAGCAAACATGGTGATCCATCATGCAGCTCTGACAGGCTGCAGAAAACACACGCGAGATCCCTCAGCACCGCTGCCCGATTGCTCTTCCTTTTCCAACTCCATGTAATTCTCATGTTTTCTTTTCTAGTCTCTCTCTCCCCCTCTCTCTCTCTCTCTCTCTCTCGGTCTCGCCCTCCTCTTTTGCTATCACTATCGGGCGTGTGGCTGGTTGCTGCGAGGAGCAGATAAGAGTGAGGCGCAGACGGCGTCTGAAATTGAATTCGGCTCAAATGTGGCAGTGATGAAGTGCTTTTCATACCTCACGCAATTGTCTCCATCACACGTACTGTCCGGGCTTATTAAAGACGGCCTGTTTACACTGCCAACACCCGCTCGTCTTACATTTAAATAACACAATTGGCAAAAGTAAATTCACTATCGGGGCGGCTTTATCCAGCCAATAAAGGCAGACATCGGAGCCCTGTCATAATGAGGCTCTGTCACTGAATGCCTTTTAAAGAGTCTCCACTCATCGCTTGTCCCGTCCCGTCCTTTCTCTTTGTCCCTCGTCTCTCTTAAATATCCCAATGGTCATAATGGGATTATCTACTCTAGTTCGGTGCTGATCAGGAAACAAAGCAAGGATAGATAGAAGGAGTAAAGGAATGGAGGTGTGGGAGATCGATCTGACGTCATGCTGTCATATGATACACGGGAATGTTAAACATGCACATGTGCAGTTCGGTCTACACTGTAAATTGTAAGATGTGTTGGCACTCTGAGTTTTCACTCATACTCATTTTTTTCATACTCATAAGCTGTATTGTATGTTTAGGCTTGTGGAGTTTATATTGTACTGAACAGTCTGCATTGTCGGGTATAAATCTGTGTTGTCGTGCTGTCTTGTGTTGTGTATTGTGTTGTGTAGTATTGTATTGTTTGTGTGTCTGTATTGTGTTGTCGTGTATTGTTTTGTATAGTCTGTGTTGTTATTGTCGTAGTGTGTGTTATATTGTCTGTGTTATATTGTATTGTGTGTATTGTCTTGTGTATTATATTCCATAGTGTGCATTGTCTTGTATAGTCTGTGTTGTATTGTCTTCTGTGTTGTCTTGTGTAGTGTGTATTATATTGTACAGTGTGTATTGTTTTGTATAGTCTGTGTTGTATTGTCTTGTATATTGTCTTGTATATTGTGTATTGTCTTATATAGTGTGTATTATATTGTATAGTGTGTATTGTCTTGTATAGTCTGTGTTGTATTGTATAGTCTGTATTGTATTGTCTTGTATTAGTATGTAGTTGTATTATATTGTATAGTGTGTATTGTCTTGTATAGTCTGTGTTATATTGTCTTGTATGGTGTGTCTTGTCTTTTATAGCCTGTGTTGTATTGTCTTGTACAGTGTGTATTGTCTTGTATTGTCTTGTACAGTCTGTGTTGTATTGTCTTGTATAGTGTTGTATTGTCTGTATAGTCTGTATTTTATTGTCTTGTATAGTGTGTATTGTCTTGTGTATTGTGTATTATATTGTATAGTGTGTATTGTCATCTGTAGTGTGTATTATATTGTATAGTGTATATTGTCTTGTACAATCTGTGTTGTATTGTCTGCTATAGTGTATATTGTCCTGTATAGTCTGTGTTGTATTGTCCTGTATAGTGTGTGTTGTATTGTCTTGTATAGTCCGTATTATCTGGTATAGTCTGTATTGTATTGTCTTGTATAGTGTGTATTGTCTTGTATAGTCTGTAGTGTATTGTCCTATATAGTGTGTATTGTCTTGTATAGTGTGTATTGTCCAGAGGTCGGGTCGGGTCGTCGAGGCCTCCGCCTTCGACCACTGCCCGAACCACATTGCACCGGTCCTTTATGAGCCTTCCTGCAGGTGGTGGGCCCACGGGGAGGTGTCCCCACGTCACTCATTCGGGTTGAGCCCGGCCGGGCCCCATGGGTGGAGGCCCGACCACCAGGCGCTCGCTTTCGAGCCCCAGCCCCGGGCCTGGCTCCAGGGAGGAGCCCCGGGAAAAGGCCTCGGGGAAGACCCAGAACACGTTGGAGGGACTATGACTCTCGACTGTCCTGGGAACGCCTTGGTGTCCCCCCGGGGGAGCTAGAGGAAGTGGCTGGAGAGAGGGAAGTCTGGGCATCTCTGCTTAGACTGCTGCCCCCGCGACCCGGTCCCGGATAAGCGGAGGAAGATGGATGGATGGATGGATGGAGTGTGTATTGTCTTGTATAGTCTGTAGTGTATTGTCCTATATAGTGTGAATTGCCGTGTATAGTGTGTATTGTCTTGTATAGTGTGTATTGTCTTGTATAGTGTGTATTGTCTTATATAGTCTGTATAGTGTATTGTATATTGTCTGTATAGTGTGGTATTGTCTTGTATAGTCGTGTGTATTGTCTTGTATAGTGTGTATTGTCTTGTATAGTGTGTATTGTCTTGTATAGTGTGTATTGTCTTGTATAGTCTGTAGTGTATTGTCCTATATAGTGTGAATTGCCTTGTATAGTGTGTATTGTCTTGTATAGTGTGTATTGTCTTGTATAGTGTGTATTGTCTTGTATAGTCTGTATTGTATTGTATAGTATGTATTGTCTTGTATAGTGTGTATTGTCTTGTATAGTGTGTATTGTCTTGTATAGTGTGTATTGTCTTGTGTATTGTCTTGTATAGTCTGTAGTGTATTGTCCTATATAGTGTGTATTGTCTTGTATAGTGTGTATTGTCTTGTATAGTGTGTATTGTCTTGTATAGTGTGTATTGTCTTGTATAGTGTGTATTGCCTTGTTGTGTATTGTCTGTATATTGTATAGTGTGTATTGTCTTGTATTAGTCTGTAGTGTATTGTCCTTGTATAGTGTGTATTGTTGTATAGTTGTATTGTCTTGTATAGTGTGTATTGTCTTGTATAGTCTGTCTATTGTGTGTATTGTCTTGTATAGTGTGTATTGTCTTGTATTGTCTTGTAGTGTGTATTGTCTTGTATAGTCTTGTAGTGTATTGTCCTGTATAGTGTGTATTGTCTTGTATAGTGTGTATTGTCTTGTATAGTCTGTAGTGTATTGTCCTATATAGTGTGTATTGTCTTGTATAGTGTGTATTGTCTTGTATTGTCTTGTATAGCCCTGTCTGTAAGCGAATTGTATAGCGTAACACATGTCTGCGCTTTTGAGAGTCACCAAACAACTTTAAACAAATTCCTTGTGTGTATAAATACACTTGGCCAATAAACCTGATTCTGGTTTTATTTTTTCATTGTTTTTTCTTGTGCTCTATTTCGAGAGTTACATAAATTGTTTAAATAATCCTCTGCTTTGATTATGTGTCATATAAAAAAAAAAAGGCCTGAAAATGCACAGATGCAGAAAATGAATTGCATTGCCCTGGGAGCACTAGTCGATACGTCATGGTGCTCTCATCAATCACCAAGTGTTTTTTCATGGAAGAGTTCCGGATACAAAGACGAGCATGACTAAAGAAAAAAGAGGGAAAAAAAAAACAAAGAAAGAAAGAAAGAAAGGAAGGAAAAACGTCCTTTCGTCCATTTACGGCACATCAAATGTCATTTATTTATACATTTTTATGCATATTTTTATTATACATTAAAATGAATAATAACCCAAGACTGTAAGCAGCGTTGGGAAGTAATAATTACTTAATAAATATATTAAAATAAATAAATAAAAAATAAAAAATGAAAATGAAACACCGTATATAAGATAACATTATTATAAAATGATATTAGTAGCTGAGCAAACAAGCATCACTAAGGAAAAGCAACTATCCTTAGCTAGCATGTATCCGTGACATTGTTTGGTGTGTGTTGTGTGTGTGTGTGTGTGTGTGTGTGTGTGTGTGTGTGTGTGTGTGTGTGTGTGTGTGTGTGTGTGTGTGTGTGTGAAAGAGAGAGGAAGAGAAGGGGCGTCATACACACGGCAGATTTTAGAGCATCATCTCTAAAAGCTTTTTCTCACAAACACTACACCACAAGTACGAACGAGACAAGTTCACTTTCACCCTCTTTTATCTTATTTATCCTCTTTATCCATCTCTACATCCATCCGTCTTCCTCCTCCCATCTCCCGAAAATATCACGCTCCTCCGCGGAGCAAATCTCACAAAGAGCCAAAAACACTGCACACATTTCCATTAGGGTTCGTAAGAGGGGGGGGGGTTCAGCACGTCCACAAGAAGGTTGCAAATTTCAAAGACGAAGCTACAAACCAAACTGATGGCTGCCATGATAAACAAGAATTCATAATGGCGTGTCCTTGAGGAGTAGTCCTCCAAACCCATAAACAGTGCTTTAGAGCAGGTCATCACCCCCCCCCCCAAATCCACCCAGCCACCCCCGTTTTTTTTTGCATTCAGTTCCTTCACCATTTACTCCGGTTGCACCTGCTGACTCCCGCTCTTGAGAACCTTTTAACCCTGCCAAAAACCAAGGGAAAAAAAATTAATAATAGTAAATCAGTTTTCCAAATTAAATTCAAATAGAGCTCCTGTGCTAAAAGAGAGACCGGTTTCACGTCTTTCCGATTTTCAAGGTATTTTTCAAAGAAGAAAGCGCTTTTATCCGGAATTTGGTTGGCAGCAAAATAGGCTTCCTGGAACCTCATTAGAACACGCAAACTTTTAGTCAAAAAAACCCATTCGATTCTGTCAGGTACGAGAGACAAAGGGGGTCTCAAACCCGGGTTGCTGGGGAGCCACGCTAGCAGTTTGCCACTGGGAGGCGCTGGAACCTGATCCGGAGATACGTTCAGCACGCAAAGGTTCGTTGTCTTTAATAAATGAACTCGAGAGCTATGCCGTGAGAAAGGTTCCAGTTGGTCGCCTTATTACTCACTAAAAATAATTTTGAGATTACGTCGCTTTATTTCCAACCTTTTCTGTCTTTTGTTCGCCGCCCTTTGATCGGGGCTTTTATAAAAACGGAAAAACATAAACGAAAAAGCTCAGGATGTACGAACCATCGTGACGTTAATACCAACCTACTTCACCTGCTGCTCTCTTCAAATTATCAGGTTTGACAAAATTGCCAAAGCTCTCTCTTTATAACCAGGGCTTTGACAAAAACACTGTCTGAATCTGTCAGGGGCTAAAGAGTCGGCATTTCTCGAACACCTGCGGTCAGTAGAGGAGAAAAGCAGAGTAGAAATGACCTTTAGGATGCACTAACTACCAGAGGCCTGGCCAGCCAGTGGTCAGATTCGATACATTTCAGCAATCAGCCCCCACATCTTGTTGCTGTTGGTGACCTTTTAGAAGCACCACTGTCACCATATGACAGATTAATTTCAGTAAATCCCAGTGTTCAGGCATCTACCTCCCTGCATGACATACAGCTAGCTGACTTTTTCTTTGGGCCTTTCTCGCTCCCTTGTTCCTTCCTTTCACACTTTTTCCCTCCCCGTCTTTGATCCGACATACTCTCGGCTAAAACGCACGCCTCTGTCATGTCTCGCTCACGTGTACATGTATGATGACGGCGTGATTCGTAGCTGTTACAGGTGTGAACGATTAACCACAAAAACATATGCCGTAGATAGAATCGGAAATTCACGATAAACAAAAAAGCCATTAACAATAAGCTATAAAGAGATAATCTGCAGGTAAATAGAACGCGAAAACTTCAAAATAAGATCCCACAGTCATTAAAAAAAAAACGCTAGCTCTTTTGGAAGTGTTTAGACACCAAAAACGCACGTGTTGGGCGTTTTTTCGGGAGGGGGCGGGGCCAGTGACGCACATGACCTCATCAAATTATCCAGCGTCTGACTCCCGACAATGTGCTGCGCGTTTAGACATGTCACATGACCCTGTGTCCGAGTTTCGCCATTTTGTAGATTTTTCACGTTGATGCCATGAGGCATGTCGGGCGAACACGGGCCGGACAGCGGAGCGTCAAACTTCCCTATTCATTCTCTATGGTTCCTGAATGTCCTGTATTTCCCGGAACTCCGAACGTGTGTGGGGTTTGGGAGGTATATGATCTGGTCGTGATCCACCCCGGACCCCCTACGAGCCCCATCGAATGCATGTCGGATGCTCACATGCCGAACTGTGAGGCACAAAATTTCAGCCCCATTCATTTTCTATGGTAAAAAATACGGCCCCGGGTTCGGAATTTCGCAGGGCGATTCCTTATAAAAGTAACAGCGCACCTCATACCGTCAGGCCGCACGATACGAGGTTCGATTCGTGATGATCGGACAAAAACTGCGGGACGAGTTACATGCTGAAAATTTGACTGACGCCAGAGAGATTATAATAGTGATGCTTTTGCACACGACACTAATAATTGTTCACTATACGAGATAGCCTCTGCTGTATGGAATGAGTTTGTTATGTAATAAATACTTTTACGTATGTTTTACGCATGTTGCAATCTTTTATTTTGATTGAATCTCTATAAGGGGGCTATGGTGGCTTGGTGGTTAGCACGTTCGCCTCACACCGCCAGGGTCCGGGATCGATTCTCGTCTCGGCCATGTGTGTGTGGAGTTTGCATGTTCTCCCCGTGCCTCAGGGGGGTTTTCTCCGGGTTCTCTGGTTTCCTTTCCTACCGTTCATAGTTTTGGACCGGGGAGGAAACTGGAGAACCCGGAGAAAAACCCCCTGAGGCACTTTATCCAATCTTCCCTCGGGGGTCAACATGCAAAACTCCACACACACATGGCCGAGACAGGAATCGAACCCGCACTAAGCCACCATGCCCCCTGAATTATAATATTAATAGTAGTAATTAGGGGGGGGCTAGAGTGGCTTAGTGGTTAGTGCATTTTCGCCTCACACCTCCAGGGTCGAGGGTTCGATTCCCATCTCCACCATGTGTGTGTGGAGTTTTGCATGTTCTCCCCGTGCCTCAGGGGGTTTTTCTCCGGGTTCTCTGGTTTCCTCCGGGTCCAAAAACATGCACGGTAGGTTGATCGGCACCTTGGAAAAGTATCCCTAGTGTATGAATGTGTGTGTGAATGTGTGTGTGTGTGTGTGTCCTGTGATGGGTTAGCATTCCATCCAGGGTGTATCCTGCCTTAATGCCCATAGACGCCTGAGATAGGCACAGACTCCCCGTGACCCGAGGGAAGATCGGATAAAGCGGTAGAAGATGAATGAATGAATCTCTATACAGAGGACTCAAGTTTGCTCCCTCGTCTCCCCTGTTGCTCATTGTACTACACATTTACCTGCTTAATAGATTTTCGAAAAGCACATTTTTGTTGCCCAAATTGTTACCCGGTGCAATTATTTAGTACCTTGGAATGTTTGTTTACAGGCGCTTATCTAGTAAATAGCATGGAGAGATTACGGGAACGTAATGAGGAGCGCTAGCAAACTGTTGAGACGATAAAAAACTCTCCGTCTAAGGAAACTCTGGTATGATTTCGATTATGATTTGGAACTTTTTGTTTGTTTGTTTGTTTTTTTGTGATTCCAAGACCGTGGGAAAAAAATGGAGATGCATTTCTGGAAGAGATAAGTCGTCCATCCCTTGAGCCACACCCCCTCCCTACACTGAGCTACACCCCTTCGTGGATTGTCCTCGGTTACCGCCGGTGGTTACGAGCATTGGCTGAAGATGAGAACAGAGAGTTATATTTACAGCATTTGGCAGACGCCCTTATCCAGAGCGACTGAGCAACTGACGGTTAAGGGCCTTGCTCAAGGGCCCACTAGTGGAAGCTTGATGATGGTGGGACCAATGCCTTAACCGCTATTCTACGACCTCGTTCAGCGTTGTGAAGAGTCACAATCAATTTGGATTTCTTAATGATTGCCGATTCACGGCATAATCCTGTGGGGGGACAAACTCGTCCTTAGAGAATGCCCCAAGTTGTGATGTGCAACAAAACGATGCCTCTAATTCACACGGACACACCGTTTCTCTTGCATCCGAGCGTTCAGGTAGAATACGGAGCGCTTCTTGTGGCGTGAGGCGCCTTTTTTTTCTTTTTTTTTTTTGAGGAACATACGCTTTTGATGCCTCGAAATACACCGAAGCTGTTTCCTTGTGAAGTTAAGAGAGAAAGTCAGCTGCGAGTTTAACTGTGGCCTGTGGGTATCAAGAGAGTGGGAGTTGGAAAAGAGGAAGAAAAATAGGGAAGGGTGTGTGGGGGAGGGGGGGGTGTTGGGAGTGGGGGAAAAAAAAAACCTTTTTCCTAAAAATAGAGTAGCGATTTGGTCTTTGAAGAGGAGAAGAGGTAGGGACAGATCCCATGAGGACGAGTTAAACATGAAGAGAGCTTCAGAGTTGCACAACATTCACAGGAAGATCTTGTACTCGCTGCCTTCAAACAAGCCAACTTTCTGCTTAACACACCGTGCACGGCCCGGACCCACAAGCCGTCATGTTACACATGAAAAGTAGCTTTCCTTACATTTTACATATAAAAAAGCTGTTTGAAATTCAAACAACGCGGCCAACTTATTTCCTCTTGCTACAATTAATAACGCTATACGGCGTGATTGACTCGTTCGTAATCACTAGACCCTGTAAAACCCCAATAAAAGCCCCAATTATATATATATATATAATTATATGGCTTAGTGGTTAGCACGTTCGCCTCACACCGCCAGGGTCCGGGTTCGATTCCCGTCTCGGCCATGTGTGTGTGTGGAGTTTTGCATGTTCTCCCCGTGCCTCAGGGGGTTTTTTTTTTCTCCGGGTTCTCCGGTTTCCTCCCCGGTCCAAAAAACATGCACGGTAGGTTGATTGGCACCTTGGAAAATTGTCCCTAGTGTATGAATATGTGTATGAATGTGAATGTGTGTGTGTGTGTGTGTACTGCGATGGGTTGGCATTCCATCCAGGGTGTATCCTGCCTTAACGCCCATAGACGCCTGAGATAGGCACAGACTCCCGTGGGTGACCCGAGGGAAGATAGGATAAAGCGGTAGAAGATGAATGAATGAATGAACCAATTATAGTGCATCAGAAAGATTTCATGCAAATGTAAAAATCACAGTCGATGTATCCGAGAAGATCATTATGGGATAGAAATGCAGGTTGACAAAAAACAACAAATAGTCAACAATCATCTTTGTGTGGCATTATTGAGTGTAAGTATGGCCATGAGCTTTGGGTCATGACCGAAAGGACGAGATCCCGGATACAGGCGGCCGAAATGAGGTTCCTTCGCAGGGTGTCTGGGCGCTCCCTTAGAGATAGGGTGAGAAGTTCAGTCACTCGGGAGGAGCTCGGAGTAGATCCGCTGCTCCTTCACATCAAGAGAGGCCAGCTGGCGTGGCTCGGGCATCTATTTCGGATGCCTCCTTGGCGCCTTCCAGGGGAGGTGTTTCGGGCATGTCCCTCCGGGAAAAGGCCTCGGAGGAAGACCCAGAACACGTTGGAGGGACTATGTCTCTCGACTGTCCTGGGAACGCCTCGGTGTCCCCCCGGGGGAGCTAGAGGAAGTGGCTGGAGAGAGGGAAGTCTGGGCATCTCTGCTTAGACTGCTGCCCCCCCGCCCGCGACCCGGTCCCTTGGATAAGTGGAGAAAGATGGATGGATGGATGGATGGATGAATCGCCCTAAACAACAAAACACACGTCTGCTTGTGCTGAACGTGGACATATAGATGACTATGAAAGTAAATTGGTACCAGCGCTAGATTTCCGTACGGAAGGCAATGCAGGTTTGGGGAATGAATGATCGGTAATCAGTAGGCATTTATAAACGAGTCGTCGTCTCCTTGTTTCGCCGCCGCGTCTAACCGAATCCCTCTAATTACAACTAATAGCGAACAAGCGCAATCATTGCTTGGATCGTTAAAGAGTAATTAACCACTATTAAGAAGGATTCATTCTTTCCTGTTTAGTTACCTTTAAAACCGCATTGTAAAGAAAGCAATGTTTTTTTTTTGTGTTTTTTTTTTTTTTAATACAGATTTCCTGCTCCGTAATACGCCATCATTTGAAAATGAATAGGGTTGCCTTTCACGACAAGGTCGTTGTTACTTGCCCAAATATCAATGACAAATACATGTATGGAAATCATTCATTCATTTATTCATTCATCTTCAAGCGCTTTATCCGATCTTCCCTCGGGTCACGGGGAGTCTGTGTCTATCTCAGGCGTCTATGGGCATTAAGGCAGGATACACACTGGATAGAATGCCAACCCATTGCAGGACACACACACACACACACACATTCATACACTAGGGACAATTTTCCAAGGTGCCAATCAACCTACCGTGCATGTTTTTCGGACCGGGGGAGGAAACCGGAGAACCCGGAGGAAAACCCCCTGAAGCACGGGGAGAACATGCGCAAACTCCACACACACATGGCCGAGACCGAGGAATCGAACCCGGATCCTGGAGGTGTGAGGCGAACGTGCTAACCACTAAACCACTGTAGCCCCTTTGTATGGAAATCATCATTCATTTAAAGAATGGAGGCTAATTTCACTAAAGGTTTTACTCTGAATATAAGCGTTATAATTTGAACCGACCGAAATAGGGAAATCGAAATATGTGGTGATTTTAGAAATCGAATATTCGAATGATTATTCCCGTCGATTAATCGGATAAGAAATATCTTTTTCTTTATTAACGAGCGACGCTAAAAAAAAACGTATATACAGTTATTTAGAAAGAAAGAATTTCCAAATAAAGGTGTTTTTTTGTTTGTTTTTTATTTCCTCAGATAAGCCACACCTCAGCAAAAGGAACTCAAGTTATGCTGCTTTAAAGCGAGCAATGAACTACATCTCCCACGATGCATGCGATTGCATTCATATTCCATTCGTATCGGGACGAGAAGCGCGGTGTGTTTTGTGTTATGAGGCGACGTCGCTCGTCAAGCACTATATACTGTCTTATACTTACAACTGGCCCTTCGAGGCCCATTATAATGCTGATGTGGCCCCTCAGTGATAATGAGCTTCACACCCCCTGCTCTATATGGGCAGAAGGTCATGCCATAAGATTCCTACAAATGACCACTTTATTATGAATGAACCATATTTATAATATTAATATTTGGTATATTTAGGTATATGATTTGGTCTCGTTCAGCCACAAAGCTTTGCCTTATAGTGAGATGCATCCATGGAGTACCCTTTTCCGTGTATTAATTCTTTGGATTACCCCCCCCCCTCCCCTCCTCAACCCCAAACAATAAATATATTCCATATTCCAGCAGCTGCTTTTGATTAAGTGGCTGCTTGCGCCCTGCAGCATTGCACAGGTGTGTAATCGGGAATCCGGAGCACCAAGCGAAACACCCGGGAGAAGGAGATGTACAGAGTGGGACAGGAAGCCACAAAGGAGCCGAACGCATCCGGCATCACCCGGACACTGGGGACGGCGAGCATCCTGAGCGTTCCTACACCACCACCACCACCACAACAGCCATTCTGTGCACACGTAGAGCGCCTAAAGCACACCGATGCTGTATTTAATATTAATATTATGCTCTCTTGGGGTCCATTCAAACTATATCTTTATTGCCAACCTTTTTTTTTTTTTTTTCTTTTTTTTTTTTCAAGCACTTGTTTAAGGATTTGGTTCATGTGCTTAAACGCAATGTCCCGGGGAGAGATGCTACTCACTCTGTATATGAAAGCACTTTATTCAGTATTATTACCTGCATATTCCTGCAGTTTACCTGCACAACATTAAATTGAACTAATAGGAAACGGATGGTGGGGCTACAGTGGCTGAGCGCTTGGCACGTTCGCCTCACACCACAAGGGTCCAGGTTCGATTCCCGTCTCGGCCATGTGTGTGTGGAGTTTGCATGTTCTCTCCGTGCCTCAGGGGGTTTTTCTCCGGGTTCTCCGGTTTCCTCCCCCGGTCCAAAAAAACATGCATGGTAGGTTGATTGGCACCAGTTCTCCAGGGGGCGCCGTATCATGGCCGACCCTTCCAATCATCGCCGTCTTCCAAAAACAAGCTGGGATATGTGAAGAAACAGTCTCACCGTGACATAATGTATATGTGACAAATAAATCTATGTAACAGGAGCGATAATATAATTGATATATAAATAAATATATATATATATATATATATATATATATATATATATATAGATATATATATATATATATATATATATATTCATTCATTCATTCATTCATCTTCTACCGCTATATCCGATCTTCCCTCGGGTCACGGGGAGTCTGTGTCTATCTCAGGTGTCTATGTTTCCCAGGTGTCTATGTCTATGTTAAGGCAGGATACACCCTGGATGGAATGCCAACCCATCTCAGGGACACACACAAAAACACACACACCACAAACACACACACACACACACACACACACACACACACACACACACACACACACATTCATACACTAGGTACAATTTTTGGTAAGGTGCCAATCAACCTACCGTGTGCATGTTTTTGGACCGGGGAGGAAACCGGAGAACCCGGAGAAAAACCCCCTGAGACACGGGGGGGGAGAACATGCACAAACTCCACACACACATGGCTGAGACGGGAATCGAACCCGGACCCTGGTGGTGTGAGGCGAACGTGCTAACCACTAAGCCACTGTGCCCCTATTATATATATCCTATATATATATATATATATATATATATATATATATATATATATATATATATATATATATGAAATATAATTGTTTTGCTAATAAGGAAAAAAAACAGAGAGTGTAATTTATATTAGTAATCTGATTTAAATGGCTTTTGGGCGCACTGGTATATTGCATCGCATAATGATCGAACCAAATCAGTATTTATTTATTTATTTATTTTGATACACTTTGGTTTCGTCTTGGCATTTCCAAACACACCGGATTCAACGCTTCATAGTTATAACCCCATCGGTTCCTAATAAAGACCCTCGCACCCTGTGGTTCCCTTGTTCTTAAGGTTATTGTCTTTAAGTGGCCTTTGTTTACACGTCTCGAAACCACGTCTTGCTCTTAAAGCACCATTAAAATGTCAATTTGTAAATTGAAAGGGCGCCGATATTATGTCTTTAGCACGTGGACGCTTGTGAATGGGAGATAACACAAAGGGCAATTGGTAAGGAAGAGAAGGAAAAAAAAAAAGGAGTGTTGTTATTATTCCACTGGGATTCTTACAGTATCGTTATGATCTTTGTTAAAACAACCCCCGAAAACCACTCGGAGGCTTATTCATGAGGGACGCATTACAGAGTCCGACTCTCTCGCTCACGTGTACCCGGTTTGTTAGGTGCAATTAAAAGTGAAATGCTGCCTAATACATCAAGAATTATACCTCCGATAATTATCCATTACAATCTCCGCCTCGGAAAAGAGGGGGAACTCTAATGGCAATTTGCAGTAATGTTACGTCCTATAATTCTTGCTGTCTCTCTCTCTCTCTCTCTCTCTCTCTCTCTTTTTCTGTTGCTTGTATCGATGGCTGCTGTAATTGCCATTTTACTCATAGCTGATTGATTAGAACATAAAGTAACAAGCGAGGAACAATCATGTCAGAGAGATGGATGAGCGCGCTCAATGGGGCGGCCTGGGATTCGGCGGATTTTCTGGGAATCAATCCCACCTCTTCCTTCTCCCGGTGACAAGCCCCAGCCATAAGTCAGCAGTAGATCCTGCCTGCACTGCCAAGGCCCGGGCTGTGAGAAGGGCTCGACTCCTGGGGATACGACCGTGCCCAGTGTGTTGTATAAAGGAAGGTTAATGGCACAGCCGCGTGGCCATGGCTCTGGATGTTCTCTGCTTGCAGGTGTGTGAGGGGAATACTAAAGCCAAGCTCTTGATAAACAAGCTTTATCAGCCTTGCAGCTAGTAGGTGATGGGAAGAGATAAAACATCGGAATAAACGCGCTAGTCGGGATTTCGGGAACGCTCCGGCAAACTCTCGAGGTGTCACTAATGATGAATTATTTCTAATAGTGTGTGATTTATGGAATACAGCAGAAACAGTATATATATATATATATATATATATATATATATATATATATATATATATATATATATATATATATATATATATAGGGCTGTCAAAGTTACGTTAAACCGTTAATTCACTTTAACGGCACTAATGTTATCAACGTGTGATTAACGCAGTGTGCGTTACTATGTGAGTGATCCTGCTCCTTCACTCTGCATTGTGTTGGCGAATGAACGAAACCTGAACAACAAAGAACGAATGAATAAAGAAACAGTGCATCCACTCACACTTCCTAAATTGACCCCCCGAATTACACCTACTAGCTGCGCATTCACAACAGGTACGATCTCCTCACTATATTAGCGTATATTACCGTACGGAACCTTACGCAAGCGCATTCGCATTCCCAAATCCGTATTACGCAATAAAGCGCATTTTTACTGAACGCAATAAAGCGCTTCCGTATAACCTAAACACCGTATCACCAGTTTATATGGGAAAAGCAACCGGAACACAATTCTTAAAGGAGCCACGTCCCATATTTTACACTTCAAACCACCACATTAAACAAAGTAACATTGAAATTAACAAGAAATTCATATGAATAAAATCATTTCCAGAGTAAAATAAAAAGTAAATAATCAATAATAAGGGAGGGATTTTGAGAGGAATTAATAGTAATAATTATAACATCTGTTACAGTTTATTAGAAACATGAAAATGTATTCATTTACGGAGCATTGAAAACGTGCAATTAATGTGCAATTAAATATTTTAATAGATTGCCAGCCCTAATAAATAAATAAATATATATATATATATATATATATATATATATATATATATATATATATATATATATATATATATAAATACAATTTTACTTTGTGGACAGGTTTGTTCGTATCGGAGAAAGTTCGTATGTTGGTAGGCTTGGAGGTTGTATAGGAAATCCCTGGATTCAGTAGTATTACATGTTTCCTTCACGTAACCTAATATAAGGAAACCAGTTCCAGAATAACAAGGGACATGCGTCATATCCCCAGGACACTTCCGGGACCACGCCCAGGGTCTTCCAGATTCTTTCGGACTCTCGGACCTTGTGAGTATCCTTTCTCCGCCTTGGATCCTTCCACGTCCCTGACACCATGTGGGCAAGAGAGCTTCATGAAGAAATGATGTGTTCGATGTGTTGGAATGGAAAATCTTGAGCCATTTTAAACCTATTAACAACACTTGTGGGCTGAAGTCGGGTCCGATTGCCCTCCAAGTCTCCTTATCCTACACGGGGCTTTTACTAAAAGCCCTCAAGGAGCACAATTCTTCATAATCACCGTTAATTAGTTCTTTTGTTCCCTGAAGAATGGAGGACAGCAAGTGTGGATCTAATGGGAATATATATATATATATATATATATATAGTGGGGCACGGTGGCTTAGTGGTTAGCGCGTTCGCCTCACACCGCCAGGGTCGGGGAGGTTTTTCTCCGGGTTCTCCGGTTTCCTCCCCCGGTCCAAAAACATGCACGGTAGTTTGATTGGCACCTTGGAAAATTGTCCCTAGTGTATGAATGTGTG
>JACRUU010000027.1:23854890-23874890 GCA_030449085.1 Kryptopterus vitreolus | reverse complement strand
AGATTTGGGATGATTCGTGATGATATGTGATGATATGGGAGATTTGGGATGATTTGGGATGTTTCGGGATGATTTGGGGATGTTTCTGGATGATTTGGGATGATTTCGGGATGATTTGGGATGATTTGGGGATGTTTCGGGATGATTTGGGATGATTTGGGATGTTTCGGGATGATCTGGGATGTTTCGGGATGCTTTGGGATGATTTGGGATGTTTCAGGATGATTTGGGATGATTTGGGATGTTTCGGGATGATTTGGGATGTTTCGGGATGATCTGGGATGTTTCGGGATGCTTTGGGATGATTTGGGATGTTTCGGGATGATTTGGGATCATTCCGGATGATTCCGGGTGAATCTGGATGATTTAGGAGATGTCTCCTATTTCATGCCACAGGTGTTCACAAAGGTCAAGGTCATAGTTCTATACCAAGCCACCTGAGATCATCCACTCCGGACCATATAACCCGAAGCCTCCAGGGGCTCGTTTCATGCACAGGTGGATTCTGGAACAGGGTTCGGATCTCACAGTTCAAGAGAAGAAATTATTTAAGACTCAGCACATCCAAGGACATCGAATACAATTGTGCGCTTCGGACTTTGTAACAGTTAAACAGAAGTCCATACGGCTGGGAAAAACCGCAACCTGATATTTTTGCCCATTTTATTACTTATTTAGAAACTTTTAGGGAGAAAGAAAATGCACACCAGAGGAATAAAAAAGTTTTAAAGGTTAAAAAAAAAAAGATAGAAAGTACAGAAGAAAAAAAACAATAATAAAAATACAGCAAAACATTTGGGAGACTCGATCCAGCGAGCCTTTGGAGGTTAAACATATGGTACTTCTGGATATTGCCCAAAACAAGTGACTGGCCTCATTAATAAAAATGTGCTTATGTGCGTATTACATATCCAAGGAGTTCTGTGTCCTTCAGCATGTGCTTTCCTGCTGCCTTGCTTGTTATTCATCAGTTTAACATATTACACTAATAACACAGCAATATCTGTTCATAATGGATAGAGGGAAAGATTCTCCATCATAACGCTGGAGGAGAACAACACTTTATTCACAGCTGGTGCACCTGAGACACAGCTGAACATACTGCTAGGTTGTTGTTGTTGTTGTTGTTGTTGTTCTTTTTTTCTTTCCTGACAGATAAAATACTATAGTGTTCAGTTTTGGAATCACGTACACACATATATATATATATCAGTCAAATAAAGTGAGACTTATGATAATACTTTGAGAAAGTAAAATGTGTCAAACTTTGCAAACTTTTGATTTCCTTATTAAAGCAAAGAACAAATAAACAAACACATTGTTAGATAAATGATAAATAAAATAATCTATCTATCTATCTATCTCTCTATCTATCTGTCTGTCTGTCTGTATATCTGTCTATCTGTCTGTCTGTCTGTCTGTCTATCTATCTATCTATCTGTCTGTATGTGTCTGTCTGTCTGTCCATCCATTTACCTATCCTTCCTTCTATCTATCTATCCATCTATCTATGTCTGTCTGTCTGTCTGTCTGTCCATCCTTCCATCCCTTTACCTCTCCTTCCTTCTATCTATCTATCTATCTATCTATCTATCTATCTATCTGTCTATCTGTCTATCTATCTATCTATCTATCTATCTATCTATCTATCTATCTATCTATCTATCTATCTATCTATCTATCTATCAATCTATCTGTCTATCTATCTGTATGTGTCTGTCTGTCTGTCCGTCCATTTACCTATCATTCCTTCTATCTGTCTGTCTATCTATCTATCTATCTATCTATCTATCTATCTATCTATCTATCTATCTATCTATCTATCTATCTATCTGTATGTGTCTGTCTGTCTGTCTATCGATCAGTCTGTCTATCTATCTATCTATCTATCTATCTGTCTATCTGTCTATCTATCTATCTATCTATCTATCTATCTATCTGTCTGTCTGTCTATCGATCAGAATGTCTGTCTATCTATCTATCTATCTATCTATCTATCTATCTATCTATCTATCTATCTATCTATCTATCTATCTATCTATCTATCTATCTATCTATCTATCTGTCCGTCTATCTATCTATCTAATCTATCTAATATATATATCTATCTATATTATCTATTCTATCTATCTATCTATCTATCTATCTATCTATCTATCTATCTATCTATCTATCTATCTATCTATCTATCTATCTATCTATCTATCTATCTATCTGTCTGTCCATCCTTCCATCCCTTTACCTATCCTTCCTTCTATCTGTCTATCTATCTATCTATCTATCTATCTATATCTATCTATCTATCTATCTATCTATTTATCTATTTATCTATCTATCTATCTATCTATCTATCTATCTATATCTATCTATCTATCTATCTGTCTGTCTGTCTCTCTTTTTCTGTCTATTTGTCTATCTATCTGTCCATCCATACATGTATCTATCTATCCTTCCGAGGGGACAGAGCGAGTGTCCGAGCGAGACGAAGGACAGAAATGATGGGTTTAAAGAGAACGTCCGAGTCTTTACTAAACAGAACCGTTTGTAAAACTGCTTCTTCCGGGTCTGGTATTTATCGTGTACTCAGCGTCGGTGCATCAAAACCCAATAAATCAGAACAAAAAGACAAATAAAGGCTTTTATGGAATTCATTTCTGCAGAATGTTTTCCTTTCGACCGATATTTCATTTCAATAGACAAATCCAAAGCGTTTTCCTTCGCCCTCGGAGAGCAAACCTGACACCGCCATGTAACCCCCAAACTCCCCACTGTCATTTACTACTGATTAGTTTTGATCACACACACACACACTCGTTCACTCACTCTCTCTCTCTCTCTCTCTCTCTCTCTTTTTTTTTCTCCTCATAGAAAGCTATTTTGGCATGTTTCGAAAAATAAAAAGAGAAGAAAGTGATGGAAACGACCACGAAGCACCACAACGGGCTCTGATTCGTTCCTCTTGGATTCGCTTCAAACACACACAGCCATTTCTAATGAATGCCTTTAAACGATCAGCATGGGTTTGTTCGGAGTTCATTCGTAACGACGGAGCAGAAACGGGAACGGTAAATCCATACGAGGTGAAAAAGGAAAATGAAGAGAAAGAAAAAAAAAAGAAAAGAATTAGTGAACGCACATAATCACTTTCATTCTTCCTTAGTTGTCGGAAAATGTCGCTTTTCTGGCGAGACCCTTCTCGTGATTATGTTTACCGTATTTGGCAGACGCACTTATCCAAAGCGACCTACAACTGAGCAACAGAGGGTTAAGGGCTTTGCTCAATGGCCCTCTAGTGGCAGAGTGTACAAACTACACGCTTCGTCATAACAGGATTTGAACCTGCGATCTTTGGGGCCAAGGTCCAAAGCCTTAAACGCTGAGCTAGAGACCTGCAGCAGATGGATGCATCACTGCATCTGTTTTGTCCGTCTCCATCGTTCCTGTGAGTTGATCTCCGCCCACCAATCGATCGGTGTCGGTGGTTGCTGGCGTGCGATATTTATTTATTTATTTTTACTCTCAGTAGCGCATAGGATTTAATATTTGGCGAAGTACAATGTTTATATAAAAAAAAGTAAAAGTAAAATTACACATTTTAATACAAATTACTTTTGCAAAAGAGGCTTAAAAAATGTTATATATATATATATATATATATATATACAGAGGTGGAAAGTAATGAAAGTAAATTCATAAATGTAAATAAAACATTTATATAATTGTATAAGGCTATTTTGAGGGAGTGCTGTTAAATCTGTCCGGAAAATGATAGCAAAGTACAATGTTTAAAAAAAAAAAAAAACATTCTTAAAGTAAAAGTAAATTACATATTTTAATACAAATCACTTTTACAAAAAAAAAGGCTTTAAAAAAATAAAATAAATAAATAAATAAATATATATATATATATTCATTCATTCATTCATCTTCTATCGCTTTATCCGATCTTCCCTCGGGTCACGGGGAGTCTCAGGCGTCTATGGGCATTAAGGCAGGATACACCCTGGATGGAATGCCAACCCATCACAGGGACACACACACACACACATTCACACAACACATTCATACACTAGGGACAATTTTCCAAGGTGCAAATCAACCTACCGTGCATGTTTTTGGAACCGGGGGGGAAACCAGAGAACCCGGAGAAAAACCCCCTGAGGACATGCAAACTCCACACACACACATGGCTGAGACGGGATTCGAACCCGGACCCTGGAGCGGTGTGAGGACGAACATGCTAACCACTAAGCCACCGTGCCCCCTATATATATATATATATATATATATATATATATATATATATATATATATATATATATATATATTACTTTCATTACTTTCCATTGAAAGTATTGAAAGTAAATTATATACATTTATATAATATTTTTAAGACTATGTTGCGGGAGTGCTGCAAGTAATTGTATTCTCCGCAACCCCCGCACACGTGAACATATTCACCATCCAATCTCGTCCGGCGCCGCACTTATTTGTGTCGGAGTGCCGGTGTCTACGCTGAACTACCACCTCCCCTAGATTACACCGTATTTGTTTCCCCATATCCTCCTCTGCATTGTACCCATTTGCCCCAACGTGGCATTGAGATCAGTGTATGTCCTCCTACAGAACCATAAAAAGCCCATCACCAGCCTCATACATTAACTGTGATTAAAAAAAAAAACAACAGAAGTTTGAAAGAAAAAGAGAGAGAGAGAAAAAGAGAGAGAGAGAGAGAAAAAGAGAGAGAGAGAGAGAGAGAGAGAGAGAGATTACTGCTTTGACATCGGTACTCTCCATGCTCTCGCCCCCACTGATACTCATCGGCATCGTCCAGCATTCCTCTCTCTCTCTCTCTCCTTTCCTCCTTCTCACGCTCCTTCTCGTCCTCTGTAATTTCCCTCTCTATACTACAGTTACTGAGCTTGGTTTAAACTCTTCTCTCGTACAGGAAAAATAAATAAATAAATAAACAGTCTGCTCATTTTTCCTCAGTTGAATACCTCAAACCCCCCCCCCCCCCCCCCCCCCATAAAGCGGAGGGTGCAATTACCTCTCCGTCAATCTGTCGCTTCTAAATTATAGATGTTCCGACTACCTGCGGTTCCTCACAACTACACTAATGCGCTAAAGGATTTCTCTTCACGTTCAGGATTCACGAAGATCACCACCGCTCATATTTACCTTTACATTCACGCCGTTTATCCAGAGCGTTTATTGCTCAAGGGCACCACTAGTGGCAGATTGGTGGTGGTGCGATTTCATATTTTCCCCTCTCCACAGTCCGGTCCGTGCCGTAAACCACGGAGATACCGCCTCCTTGCTCCTATCTTGTTTTTGGAAGCGCAGGGTCAGATATGATACAGCGCCCCCTGGAGTACCTCTGCCGGAGAGGGTTAAAGACCTCTATCGAGGACCCAAGAGTGGCATGCTTGGCCATACCGGGGGCTTGGACCTTCCCAGCAACTTAACCACTGAGCTACAAGTCCCCTCCCACTAATATTACCTAATATTATTTATGACCTACTAATATTATTCATTAACCTAATATTCATTCATTCATTCATTCATCTTCTACCTGCTTTATCCGATCTTCCCTCGGGTCACGGGGAACCTGTGCCTATCTCAGGCGTCAATGGGCGTTAAGGCAGGATACACCCTGGATGGAATGCCAACCCATCACAGGACACACACACACACACACACACACACATTCATACACTAGGGATCCCCGTGCATGTTTTTGGACACAGGGGGAACCCGGAGAAAAACCCCCTGAGGCACGGGGAGAACATGCACAAACTCCACACACACATGGCCGAGACGGGAATCGAACCCAGACCCTGGCGGTGTGAGGCGAACGTGCTAACCGCTAAACCACCGTGCTCCCTTAACCTAATATTATTAACTAATATTAATGTAAGGACAACTAGAAATGTTTTTTTTTACTTAATCATCCATTCAAAGTGAAGTGAAACGTACTCGCACCAAATATTGGTTTTGATTGATATTGATTTGTTCGCTGACTTTGCATTTTGTAAATTGACCAAAATAAACAAACATTATTTCTGAAAGCATATTTCTGTTTACAGCATTTTTTAAACCTGTTTAAATCTTTGTACTGTACCATATATATATTATATATATATATATATATATATATATATATATATATATATATATATATATATATATATATATGTGTGTGTGTGTGTGTGTGTGTGTATATATATATATATATTTTTTTTTTTTTTTTTTTTTTTGGTAGGAAAGAGTTGAATTTCAATAAGAAGGCAAATGTCAGCAGGGGTACAGACCTTTCCTGGCTGTGAAGTCTAGAGGGAACTACTGGCCTAAAGGTGACCGCTGATGGCATATACTGTAATAAAGAAGCCCGAAAGTCTTCTCCCTTTTTGTGTGTGTGAGTGTGTGTGTGTGTGTGTGTCTCCGTGCTCTTTTGTGAGCTTTTGAACCCTATCCCATGTACAAAGTCAAAGAAAGACAAGAGGCTTTCATATCTAGAGACAAAAGACAGGAGGCCTTAGAACTCGCTTGTGATGGTGCCCTTCAGAACGAGAAGTGATCTCCGAGGGTGACAGCGGCGAGGAGAGGAAGGAATACCGAATATGAAGGGAAATGGAATAACCGCCGCTTTCGCGCCGCGCTATTTGATGCGACCCAACGTTGACATACAATGCTCTGATTGTTTTTGCAAATACAGTGGGATACGGTGGAGCACCGATGAAGTCTGTAGGAACAAAAATGATAAGGACAACGATGAGCCCAATAGAAGGTGGTGAGTTCAACCGGACCTCCCGTTCGCACCGAGTTCCCTGTCCTACAGGACGTCTAGGACCAGGTCCGGGGCCAGGAATATTGTGAAAGACCTCAGCCGTCCCAACGGCTCTTTTCACAATGTACATTGTCCCAAAGCAGCGTTACACAGTGCTTATAAAAAGCGGAAATATCATTCATCTTCTCTCGGGTCGTGGGGAACCCGTGCCTATCTCAGGTGTCTTGGGTTATCAAGGCAGGATACACCCTGTACGGAATGCCAACCCATCGCACACACACATACTCACATTCACACACTGAGGACAATTTTCCAATCAACCTACCGTGCATGTTTTTGGACCGGTGGAGGAAACCGGAGAACCCGGAGAAAAACCCCCTGAGGCACGGGGACAACTCCACGTACACATGGCGGAGACGGGAAATCGCACCCTGGAGGAGTGAGGCGAACGTGCTAACGGCCTACTCGCTAAACCACCATGCCACTATATATATATATATATATATATAATATATATATATATATATATATATATATATATATATATATATATATATATATATCAATGATTGCGATATCAACAGTAGAAGACAAAAAGACAAAAACAAATGACAAGTGATTCAGGGGAGGTGGACGGACAGGGGTCACTGCAAGGGCTGGGAGGGTTGTAGTTCAGTGGTGCTCGGCTACTGGTCAGAAGCTCGGCGGTCCGAACCCTGGTATTGTCACACTGTTACCCTTGGGTCCTCGAGCATGGTCCTTAACCCTCTGTGCTCAGCTGATAATCACAGCTGATACCCTGCGCTACCAAACATTTTGGGGAATTTATCTTGCGTTTAGTCCTGGGAGTCTCCACAGGAGGCTTTTCTTACCGAATAAAGGAAAAAGGACGCTGTGCCGTACGTTATTCCTTTGCAATTTGGGCGAACTTTGGGCCGTTTAATTAAAACATTTTTTAGCATTGATCATAAACTAGAGCTTGTAGTAATCCTGCACTAATTAAATGATACGCACTCGGTCGATAATTAAAAAACGTTCCAAAATGAAACCAGATGAAGAGCATGAAGGAGAGGGATGTATATTATATTACAGCCATATTTATAAGGGTAAAGACTGGGGGCCTTTGTCATCCACTACGCCCCCCCCCCCCCTTCCCCCCGCCGCCTACCTCCCCTTCCCCCACCCCAACCCCCCTACCAAAGCAAGAAGTACATTTCTCAGCAGAAAGATCCTCACTCGTTGGCACCCACACTTAGACGAATCCATCCTGCTGCTTTAGAGCCTTTAAATCAAAACCCTTGCTGCCCTCCCATCCAGGTCCTAATCCCCTAAACCATCATTCAACTCGACCCCCCCCCCCCCCCCCCATATGGGCTCCACTTCCTGTAATAAAGCAATGCACTCACCAGGTTGGCAGCTGGGAAAGTAAATGTGGCCACTGCAAATGAAATCAACATCCCACTTATGCCTTTGTAACCCCCCCGTTTTGGAGCCGAGCCACCGGACTGCGCCACTAGTAGAGGCAGCTTTCTCAAAGTCAGCCTCGTTCTGCAAGGACACTCGCATTAAGTGGAGGAGGAAAAAAAATGCACGTTGGAATTGGATAACTATATGATATTATAGAGATGTAACACATCGGTATTATCATGCCGGTCCAAGGGCATGGGGGTATGGGGGGGGGAAGGGGGGGCGGGGCTCCAGATGCGTACGCAAAACATATAAAAGGTACTAATATTAATGCGCAGTGTATCACTGTACCTGATGCGCCACCTGGTGGAACGTCAAGGATTTCAGCTTCTCCTATTGTAAATTGTTGATGTGTGGGGGGGGAGGGGATGGGGTGCACGTCATGTCTAGAATTCTTGACGTGGGGGGGGCATTTGGTGTGCGTGCCGTGTTTTGTATATGCAAATATATGAGTGTTTTTATATATATATATATATATATATATATATATATATATATATATATATATATATATATGTGTGTGTGGTTATTTTGTATTATGTTTTTTTTTGCTGGCAAAGTAGAAAACAAGAGTAAAACAAAAATCCTTTCTTTTCGAACATGGGCATGGATAGTCTTGCATAAGATGTCAATAAATATGTTTTTTTGTTTTGTTTTGCACTGTATAAATTCTACACATCCCAGTCTTTAAGATTCGTTCATTCATTCATCTTCTACCTCTTTATCCGATCTTCCCTCGGGTCACGGGGAGTCTGTGCCTATCTCAGGCGTCTATGGGCATTAAGGCAGGATACATCCTGGATGGAATGCCAACCCATCACACAACACACACACACACACATTCACACACACATTCATCTCTAGGGACAATTTTTCCAAGGTGCCAATCGGCCTACCGTGCATGTTTTTGGACCGGGAGGAAACCGGAGAACCCGGAGAAAAACCCCCTGAAGCACGGGGAGAGCATGCAAACTCCACACACACGTGGTCGAGACGGGAATCGAACCCGGACCCTGGCGGTGTGAGGCGAACGTGCTAACCCCTAAGCCACCGTAGCCCCCAGTCTTTAAGATCCATACACTACTACGACCAGATGTGATTTTCCTAAACGTCTAAACAATGCAGCGATAAGCTTTTAAGGCTTGATGTTAACAACTGGCAAAGGCAGCATACTGCACGGGCAGATTGTACTGAGAATCAAGTATACATGTGTATATCACTGTCCCGGCGAAAGCAATATTCATTGTGGGGGTCCTTTTGAATGAGTATACACGGCGAATCCCAAGACAAATGATAACAGCATTTGGACGCGAGTGTGTAATTAAAATAAATAAATAAATAAATGCCATTGTAGCCCGTGTATTGCTATTACAAACGCATTACAAATGCGGAAGGTGAATGTGATTAAACCGCATAATCAAAATATTTGTACAGACCTCTGGGTTTGCAATTTAAGACCTTATTCAACCTCGTCTCCCTCAAAGAGCTTAAATAATAACGCCGATCCAATTTCTCCCAAGACCACTTTCTGGAGCAATAACCATCTGGGCTCCGGCTTTTGCAATAATCTACGCTCTGAGCAGAGCTAGACAACGGGGTCTTGTTTACCGAAACATATGTTGCCGTGTCGAGAGGGAAATGTTGAATCATACCGGGGGGTCCCGCGCGTTCCATCCACCTGCAGCTACGCGATAAAGTCGCTGTCGCACACGACGGATAGTTCACACGCAGCACTAGTTTATTCAAAGTCTGACAAGACCCAAGTCGGGCTGCTGAGTCGGGCGTTTTCAAAGGGGTGGGGGGGGAGGGGGGGGGGGGGCGCGGGCGACCAAAGATGAATGTGAAAAACAAATAAACAAACAATTAATTTTTACTTGTGGATTTTCAGAATTTCAGTTTATTCAAAGTTTGACGAGACCCAAGTCGGGCGTTTAAAAGGTGGGGGGGGCCCAATGATGAGTGCGAAAAATAAATAAATAAATAAATATATAAATATCCTTTTTTACTTGTGGATTTTCAGAATTTCAGTTTAGTCAAAGTTTGACGAGACCCAAGTCGGGCGTTGTGTAAAGGGGGGGCCAATGATGAGTGCGAAAAATAAATAAAATAAAATACATAAATAATTTAATAAATAAATACATACATAAATAAATAAATAAATAAATAAATAATAATAATAAATATCCTTTTTACTTGTGGATTTCAGAAATTTCAGTTTAGTCAAAGTTTGAAGAGACCCCAACTCGGGCTGCTGAGCCTGGCGTTCCGGGGGGGGGGGGGGGGGGCAATGATGAGTGTGAAAAAAATAAATTAAATAAATTAATAAATAAATATCCTTTTTACTTGTGGATTTTCAGAATTTCAGTTTATTCCAAGTTTGATGAGGCTCAAGTCGGGCTGCTGAGTCCGGCGTTTCAAGAAGGGGGAGGGGGGTCAACGATGAGCGTGGAAAATAAATAAATAAACAAACAAACAAATAAATAAATAGATACATATCAATAATACCCTTTTGACGTGTGTATTTTCAGAATTTCAGTTTGTTCCAAGTATGACGAGACCCAAGTCGGCTGCTGAGTCGGGCGTCTCAAGGAGGGGTGGACCAACGATGGGTATGAAAAATAAATAAATAAATAAATAATAAACTAATAATATAATTTTTACTTGTCGATTTTCAGAATTTCAGTTTTATTCAAAGTTTGACAAGACCCTAGTCGGGCTGCTGAGTCGGGCGTTTCAAGGTTGGGGGGGGGGAGGGGGGGTTGATAAGCCAACATTCATTCATTCATTCATCTTCTACCGCTATATCCGATCTTCCCTGGGTCACGGGGAGTCTGTGCCTATCTCAGGTGTCTATGGGCATTAAGGCAGGATACACCCTGGATGGAATGCCAACCCATCGCAGGGCACACACACACACACCACACACACACACACACACTAAGGACAATTTTCCAAGGTTCCAATCAACCTACCGCGCATGTTTTTGGACCGGAAGGAAACCGCAGAACCCGGAGAAAAACCCCCTGAGACACGGGGAGAACATGCACAAACTCCACACACACATGGCCGAGACGGAACTCGAACCAGGATCCTGGCGGTGTGAGGCGAATGTGCTAACCACTAAGCCACCGTAGCCCCCATGAGCCAACAATGAGCACAAAAAATAAATAAATACATAAATAAATAATAATAATAATAACCTTTTTACGAGACCCAAGTCGGCTGCTGAGTCGGAATCCATTTCAGGGGGGGGGGGGGGGGAGAGACCAACGATGAGTGTGAAAATAAATAAATAAATAAATAAATAAATAGATAAATACATAATAATAATATCCTTTTTACTTGTGGATTTCAGAATCACCTGGCAACGCCGGCTGCATTTGAATATCCCGAGTGCATGCGCGTAAAAATTCAATTGTACTGGGGAATAAAGAGAAAAGTATCGTCCCTTTTCCTTCTTACGGATATGAATCGGAATGACCACGGCCTCGCCCGCGTCATCCCTGGTATTTTATCACAGGAATGTAATTTCCTTTGTGCCAGTCTGCTGCTTCGTAATGCGCGCACAGCCAAACTCAATCATGCCCATACATATTTGATAGACGCTTTCAAATGACACGCCGCTTTATCCGCGAGTTAGGCCAATTACGCTGGACACATCATTAGAGCTGTATTTTCGAATCGCGCCTCGTTAATCACCGCAAAACGAAATATAACGTCAAAAGGCTAATTTGAGTCATGGTCCTGCCACAGTCTTTATGTAGGGAGTGAGAAAAGTATAATCTTCTAATATCTTCGGAGTCAATAGCGCTGACCCCCGACCAAATGTAATTGGAAGAAGGAGCTTGAAATAGATTTGTGCAGGAGGCCGGTTGGGCGTCGGCGCGGGGCGGAGTTCCGCTGTTTTGCTTAATGCTCACCAAGGGCAAGGTCCAGCCGATCTGTGGGCCCTTGAGCAAGGCCTTTAAGCCTCAGAGTAGAATAGAATAGCCTTTATTTGTCACATATACAATACATTCATTCATTCTTTCATCTTCTACCGCTTTATCCGATCTTCCCTCGGGTCACGGGGAGTCTGTGCCTATCTCAGGCGTCTATGGTCATTAAGGCAGCATACACCCTGGATGGAATGCCAACCCATCACACACACACACACATTCATACACTAGGGACAATTTTCCAAGGTGCCAATCAACCTACTGTGCATGTTTTTGGACCGGGGAGGAAACCGGAGAACCCTGAGAAAAAAAACCCCGAGGCACGGGGAGAACATGCAAACTCCACACACACATGGCCGAGACGGGAATCAAACCCTGATCCTGGCGGTGTGAGGTGAACGTGCTAACCACTAAGCCACCGTGCCCCTTATATACAATACAGTACAGTGAAATTGTTTCTTTGCATATCCCAGATTGTTTGAGCGCATAGTCAGCCATGATACAGCGCCCCCTGGAGCCCAGAAGGTTAAGGGCTTTGCTTAAGGACCCAAGTTTACCAGCTTGACGATACCAAGGTCAAACCCCCCCAACCTTCCAGCGCCTTAAACGCTGAGCCACACCCCTCCCTTTCCAATTGCCCAGAAACCGGTGCATTCCTGGTCCCCTTAGATGGGGGGAGGCTCGGGTTCAGAAGGGAGTCCGGCGTAAATACAACCTCTGTAGCGCCCCCTAATGGACGAAACAGGAAATTTCCTCACCATCAAACTTATTGGCCCACAATAACAGTGGCATTGGCCTCGGGACGGGAATGTTCGAATCCCACAAACACCAAGCCAGTGGACCATAACAACCATAACCTTCAGTTAAGTAAGTCGCTCTGGATCTCCCAAATGCTATCAAATGTGAACGTAAACGTTCTTGTTCACAATAGGTAAATTCAAAACGATGCTTGATTAAGTGGCGCAGAATCGGTGGCAGGAAGATATTTCCCGGGCGGGTTCAGGAACTCCACCAGACTGTTGACACAAGACAGGCTGAGTTCGTACAGTAGATCCATATTCTTAACAGCAAACTCTTACTAAGACCGGTATCTCACAGCAGGAGATTTATCATTTACCTTTTTCTTTTCCATATTTAATCATGTGACTATTTTAACCCTTACTTTTTTCCGTATTTGCCCGGGAAAGGTGCGATGCAGTGTGGCCGTGTAGCCTCCAGGTTTGCCGTGTTTTGTTTTTTGGGTTTTTTTTTTTGTGCATTCTGAGAGACACCAGTCTCTTTAATAAACAAGGCATTTCTGCTTATATCTCTGCCACTCACTGGCTTTTTGCTTTGTTTGATTTGGTTTTCGCACTTGCTCTGTAAACTATTGACATTTCTCAGGGAAAAATCTCTGCAGACTGGAGTGTCTGAACTACTCGAGCCATTTCTGGAATTCTGGCCCCGGAACAAATTTTACTAGGATCGCATTCGTCCTCATTCTTAAGAAATGAAATGAAAGTCTTTACCTGTATCTACATAATTACATGTATTGATTCAATGCTTTTAAAGTATTGAATCATCATTCATTCATTCATTCATCTTCTACCGCTTTATCCGATCTTCCCTCGGGTCACGGGGAGCCTGTGCCTATCTCAGGGGTCTATGGGCAGGATACACCCTGGATGGAATAGCAGCCCATCACAATCATTGAAATCAATCAACCTATATATATATATATATATATATATATATATATATATATATATATATATATATATATATATATATATATTATATATATATATATATATATATATATATATATAACAGGGGCACGGTGGCTTAGTGGTTAGCACGTTCGCCTCACACCGCCAGGGTCCGGGTTCGAGTCCCGTCTCGGCCATGTGTGTGTGTGGAGTTTGCATGTTCTCCCCGTGCCTCAGGGGGTTTTTCTCCGGGTTCTCCGGTTTCCCCCGGTCCAAAAACATGCACGGTAGGTTGATTGGCTCTTTGGAAAATTGTCCCTAGTGTATGAATGTGTGTGATTGTGAATGTGTGTGTGTGTGTGTGTGTGTGTGTGTCCTGCGATGGGTTGGTATTCCATCCAGGGTGTATCCTGCCTTAATGCCCATAGACGCCTGAGATAGGCACAGGCTCCCCATGACCCGAGAGATTGGATAAAGCGGTAGAAAATGAATGAATGAATGAATGAATGAATACTTTTCATTTTTTGAATACTGCAACAGATTATATGTTATAATTATATACATTTCTCTCAAAATCTTTCCCTTTAATAAAATTATTGATTGTTTAATATTTATTTTACTCTGGAAATGATTCTTTTAATATGAATTTCTTGTTCATTTCAATGTTATTTGTTCCCACGTCCCATATAAAAATATGGGACGTGGCTCCTTTAAGAATTGTGTTCCGGTTGCTTTTCCCATATAAACTGGTGATACGGTGTTTAGGTTATACGGAAGCGCTTTATTGCGTTCAGTAAAAATGCGCTTTATTGCAGTAATACGGATTTGGGAATGCGATGCGCTTGCGTAAGGTTCCGTACGGTAATATACGCTAATATAGTGAGGAGATCGTACCTGTTGTGAATGCGCAGCTAGTAGGTGTAATTCGGGGAGCGTGAGTGGATGCACTGAACGTTTATTTATTCGTTTGTTGTTCGGGTTTCGTTCATTCGCCAAACACGACGCAGAGTGAAGGAGCGGATCACTCATAGTATTGCCATGACACTTCAAAATGACACTTCGGTAATGCACACCACGTTAATCACGCATGAATAACACTAGTGCCGTTATTTGTTAACGTTAACTTTGACAAAAAATTAGAAATTTTCAAGGACATTCCGGACAAAAGTCCTTCACGAGCATGAAGCAAAAAATAAATAAATAAATAAATCAAAAGGTGTTAATATTGCTTTGATTTAAACGTGCCTAACAGTTCATTATCGTCCTAATGTCTATCTTTGGAGTATCTGGGAGCGAGAAAGTCATCTTTCGGAAGCCGGCGCCCTGCGTGACTAATGACATGGAGATGAAGCATTCAGACAGCTTTATATGTGTGAACTTTTGCCGAGGTTTATAGTGACTGAATGACATCATTACGTTTATTTAGATCAATTTCACACAGACTGTCCAATTAATAAAGAGACGATTACACGCCGCGGCTCCGGATGCCATTCCACATTACCAGATGACAAAAAGAAAAGGGGATACAAACCATCTCTTGACTACTACTACTGTGTCGCCCATTCCACAAATTAAACAGCTCGAAGGACACCATTAAAATATATTCAAGCATGGCATATATATATATATATATATATATATTTTTTTTTTTTTTCATTTCATTCATTCATCTTCTACCGCTTTATCCGATCCTCCCTCGGGTCACGGGGAGTCTGTGCCTATCTCAGGCGTCTATGGGTATTAAGGCAGGATACACCCTGGATGGAATGCCAACCCATCGCAGGACACACCCACACACACACACACACACATTCATACACTAGGGACAATTTTCCAAGGTGCCAATCAACCTACCGTGCATGTTTTTGGACCGGGAGGAAACCGGAGAGTCCGGAGAAAAACCCCGCAGCACGGGGAGAACATGCAAACTCCACACACACATGGCCGAGACGGGAATCGAACCCGGACCCTGTCGGTGTGAGGCGAACGTGCTAACCACTAAACCACCGTGCCCCTGCATATATATATATATATATATTAATGATATCTAATATCTAATAATGAATATACACAGAAAAACCCCGTTTTGAAAATGAAGTAGTGTTTTATCATTTCGATATCCCTCGTGTCCTGCCCTTCTTTAGTATTCTGGCTCAGGAACATGCACAGATAAATCCTCCGAGCCCCTACCCTTTTGCCCTGAGCCTTGTACTCCTGGCCAAAGCGGACAATAGCTGTATTATAAAAGCCCTTGCGGCTCATGGAGCAGACATGCGTGCCATGTACCTCATGAGCAGGGTCTCACCTCTGGCTGTGCCAATGTCCAAGCTCACAACTGGCTAGTGGATTTTTCTTCGGGATCCCAAACTTCGCCCGTTTATGGATTTGTATCCCTTAGTCAAGAAACGAAATATCGCAAAAGTTTTACGCAAATTCGTAATGGAAACGTAGCTATAGTAATGTACACTGCGTTAATCACGCTTTAAGTGCCGTTAACGTGAATTTCTTGCAAACTTCGTGAAACTTTACTGGATGACGTATTTTGTGCCACAACCGTCGTGTATGGATTTGTATTCCTTGATCAAGAAACGAAATATCGCAAAAGTTTCACGAAAATTCGTAATGGAAACATAGCTATAGTAATGTACACTGCGTTAATCACGCTTTAAGTGCCGTTAACGTGAATTTCTTGCAAACTTTGTGAAACTTTGTCGGATGACGTCTTTTGTGCCACAACGGTCACCTATGGATTTGTATCCCTTGATCAAGAAACAAAATATCGCAAAAGTTTTACGAAAATTCGTAATGGAAACGTAGCTATAGTAATGTACACTGCGTTAATCACGCTTTAAGTGCCGTTAACGTGAATTTCTTGCAAACTTCGTGAAACTTCACTGGATGACGTATTTTGTGCCACAACCGTCATGTATGGATTTGTATCCCTTGATCAAGAAACGAAATATCGCAAAAGTTTCACGCAAATTCGTAATGGAAACATAGCTATAGTAATGTACACTGCGTTAATCACGCATTAAGTGCCGTTAACGTGAATTTCTTGCAAACTTTGTCGGACGTTTTTTGTGCCACAACGGTCACCTATGGATTTGTATCCCTTAGTCAAAAAACGAAATAGAGCAAAAGTTTTACGCAAATTCGTAATGGAAACGTAGCTATAGTAATGTACACTACGTTAATCACGCTTTAAGTGCCGTTAATGTGAATTTCTTGAAAACTTCGTGAAACTTCACTGGATGACGTATTTTGTGCCACAACCGTCGTGTATGGATTTGTATCCCTTGATCAAGAAACAAAATATCGCAAAAGTTTTCACGAAAATTCGTAATGGAAACGATAGCTATAGTAATGTACACTGCGTTAATCACGCTTTAAGTGCCGTTAATGTGAATTTCTTGAAAACTTCGTGAAACTTCACTGGATGACGTATTTTGTGCCACAACCGTCGTGTATGGATTTGTATTCCTTGATCAAGAAACGAAATATCGCAAAAGTTTCACGAAAATTCGTAATGGAAACATAGCTATAGTAATGTACACTGCGTTAATCACGCTTTAAGTGCCGTTAACGTGAATTTCTTGCAAACTTCGTGAAACTTCACTGGATGACGTATTTTGTGCCACAACCGTCATGTATGGATTTGTATCCCTTGATCAAGAAACGAAATATCGCAAAAGTTTCACGCAAATTCGTAATGGAAACATAGCTATAGTAATGTACACTGCGTTAATCACGCTTTAAGTGCCGTTAACGTGAATTTCTTGCAAACTTTGTGAAACTTTGTCGGACGTTTTTTGTGCCACAATTTTCACCTATGGATTTGTATCCCTTGATCAAGAAACAAAATATCGCAAAAGTTTTACGAAAATTCGTAATGGAAACGTAGCTATAGTAATGTACACTGCGTTAATCACGCTTTAAGTGCCGTTAACGTGAATTTCTTGCAAACTTCGTGAAACTTCACTGGATGACGTATTTTGTGCCACAACCGTCATGTATGGATTTGTATCCCTTGATCAAGAAACGAAATATCGCAAAAGTTTCACGCAAATTCGTAATGGAAACATAGCTATAGTAATGTACACTGCGTTAATCACGCATTAAGTGCCGTTAACGTGAATTTCTTGCAAACTTTGTCGGACGTTTTTTGTGCCACAACGGTCACCTATGGATTTGTATCCCTTAGTCAAAAAACGAAATAGAGCAAAAGTTTTACGCAAATTCGTAATGGAAACGTAGCTATAGTAATGTACACTACGTAATAATCACGCTTTAAGTGCCGTTAATGTGAATTTCTTGAAAACTTCGTGAAACTTTCACTGGATGACGTATTTTGTGCCACAACCGTCGTGTATGGATTTGTATCCCTTGATCAAGAAACGAAATATCGCAAAAGTTTCACGCAAATTCGTAATGGAAACATAGCTATAGTAATGTACACTGCGTTAATCACGCTTTAAGTGCCGTTAACGTGAATTTCTTGCAAACTTCGTGAAACTTCACTGGATGACGTATTTTGTGCCACAACCGTCGTGTATGGATTTGTATTCCTTGATCAAGAAACGAAATATCGCAAAAGTTTCACGAAAATTCGTAATGGAAACATAGCTATAGTAATGTACACTGCGTTAATCACGCTTTAAGTGCCGTTAACGTGAATTTCTTGCAAACTTCGTGAAACTTCACTGGATGACGTATTTTGTGCCACAACCGTCGTGTATGGATTTGTATTCCTTGATCAAGAAACGAAATATCGCAAAAGTTTTACGCAAATTCGTAATGGAAACGTAGCTATAGTAATGTACACTGCGTTAATTACGCTTTAAGTGCCGTTAATGTGAATTTCTTGAAAACTTCGTGAAACTTCACTGGATGACGTATTTTGTGCCACAACCGTCGTGTATGGATTTGTATTCCTTGATCAAGAAACGAAATATCGCAAAAGTTTCACGAAAATTCGTAATGGAAACATAGCTATAGTAATGTACACTGCGTTAATCACGCATTAAGTGCCGTTAACGTGAATTTCTTGCAAACTTTGTGAAACTTTGTCGGATGACGTCTTTTGTGCCACAACGGTCACCTATGGATTTGTATCCCTTGATCAAGAAACGAAATATCACAAAAGTTTCACGCAAATTCGTAATGGAAACATAGCTATAGTAATGTACACTGCGTTAATCACGCTTTAAGTGCCGTTAACGTGAATTTCTTGAAAACTTCGTGAAACTTCACTGGATGACGTGTTTTGTGCCTCAACCGTCGTATACTATATTTGTATCCCTTTAGTCAAGAAACGTAGGTGGGATTTTATAAAAAAATATATTGTTAAATTACATAAAACAACATCTTTCACAGTATTGTACAATATTGTCATGCAATAATTGTGACAACGAATTACAAAAAGGTTTTAATGCAATTAAATTCTTTAATGTGAATAAAGTTTCTGTCAATATCAACACGTTCGTAAGATTTACTGTTACCAGTGTTGGGAAGGTTACTTTGGAAATGTCATAGGTTACAAATGACCCTATTCGAAATAAATAAATAAATAGTGTAACTTTTCAATTACTTTATAAAAGTAACTGATTACATCATTTATGATTACTTTCAAGCTTCTCGTGGATATTTCCGACTAAATAATTTCCAAACATTTATAGCTGTACAGTTAACCTTACAGTAGTAACCAGTGTTGGGGAGTAACGAGTTTACACGTTTACGTAATTTAATTACGAAATAAAAGTAGTCCGTTATATTTACAGGGAAAAAAACATGTAATTAAATAACAGTTACTTCAGCACCACCCAAAAATGATTTTTTTACCGGCTCAACAATTTGATTCCGAAATATATATCCCACTTTTTCCGAGCGCCACCTAGTGGACAAATGCAAGTAATCAAAAAGCTATTCAATATAATCCGTTACTTTACTTTTATAAAGTAAATTCTATTTTTTTAAAAAGTCTCTTCCCGCATGCATAGATCTGTAGCATGTACATAAATTGCGTTTATCGCGTTGACATTGTGTTCATGTCGTTTTAACGGTTATTTCCATGGCAGCGGAACATTTCCCCGACGACAAAAATTTCCTCTTCGCTGAGCT
>JACRUU010000027.1:23829890-23842390 GCA_030449085.1 Kryptopterus vitreolus | reverse complement strand
GCGTTTAGGCATGTCACATGACCCTGTGTCCGAGTTACGCCGTTTCAAAGATTTTTCACCTTTGCGGCATATGTTCGCGACCTACTCCATCTCACCTACGAGTGGACATGTCAAATGTGCATGACGAGCGAACACGGGTCAAACATCGGAGCGTCAAATTTCCCCATTCATTCTCTATGGGGCCGGAATGTCGTGGATTTCCAGAAATTCCGAACGGGTATGGGGGTTCGATAGGTATATGATCCTGCTATGATCCTGCTTTTTGGCCCCGGGTTCGGAATTCCGCGCGGGGCGGTTCCTTATAAAAGTAACAGCCCACCTCGGACCATCGGGTCACGGGGAGTCTGTGTCTAACTCAGACGTCTATGGGCATTAAGGCAGGATACACCCTGGATGGAATTCCAAACCCATCCAGCGCACACACACACATACACACACACACACACACACACACATTCATACACTAGGGACAATTTTCCAAGGTGCCAATCAACCTACCGTGCATGTTTTTGGACCGGGAGGAAACCGGAGAACCCGGAGAAAAACCCCCTGAGGCACGGGGAGAACATGCAAACTCCACACACATACACATGGCCGAGACGGGAATCGAACTCAGACTCTGGCGAATGTGTTAACCACTAAGCCACCGTGCCAAAAACCACCGTGCCCCCTATAAATATATATATATATATATATATATATATATATATATATATATATATATATATATATATATATATATATATATACAGTGGCAAGAAAAAGTATGTGAACCTTTTGGAATTTCATGGTTTTCTGAATAAATTTGTCATAAAATGTTATCTGATCTTCATCTAATTAATTCATTGGTATTGACAAACACAATGTGTCTAAAAATAATAACACCAAAAAAATCCAATCTTTCTTGTCTTTATTGAACACAATCATTCAACATTCAACAAAAAAATAAAAAATATAAAAACATATATATATAAATAAAAGTGGTAAAGACAGAACGTACATTTTGCTTTATTTCAGACACTAGATAAAATCAATTCTATATTCTGCCGCGAGGCCGTAATGGGGGAAAAAGCTTTTTTCTTTAATAAATCTTTGATCATATTACATGATGTACTAAGGGCTGAGGTGTGTAGTGAGAAGACATTCTTTTAATCCCCAGGAAATTCTCCCAGAGGAAATTTTCCCGCACTTAATTTTGTTATGCTTTAAGCTTCATGAAATTTCAAATAAAGTGTGTTCTGTACAGACATCACCATTCGCTCACAATCGTCGGGTTTATAATCCTATAAAGTTGGTTCCCGAGTAAAAGAGGTCGGAGAGGTCTGAGGACGGTTGGGGGGGGGGGGGGGGGGGGGTTCGCTGCCGTCACGACATCACGTCACCTCCCACGTCTGTTACTGAGATGGACAGAGATTTTTACACACTTGCCGAAGCGGCGATAACAGTTCAGCCGCCAGCTCAATCCACACGAGTGCGTTTAAACGATTGGCTTTGTCGTTTAGTGGCGTAATACGATGATAACATTGCACGTTTATTGCACTGACCTTTCTTTTTTTTATACGGGTATAACAGTATTTTCCTTCTTCTGCATAATAACAAAAAACACCCAAAATAATATCTCTAAATAATATTAAAAGAAATAGTATTAATCTAGATTTGTTTACTAATTATAGATGAAATAATATCTCTAAATAATAAGAAAAGAAATATTAATCTAGATTTGTTTACTAATTATAGATGAAATAATATCTCTAAATAATAAGAAAAGAAATAGTATTAATCTAGATTTGTTTACTAATTATAGCTAAAATAATGTCACAAATAATATCTCTAAATAATATTAAAAGAAATAGTATTAATCTAGATTTGTTTACTAATTATAGCTGAAATAATATCTCTAAATAATAAGAAAAGAAATAGTATTAATCTAGATTTGTTTACTAATTATAGCTAAAATAATGTCAAATATAGAAATAATATCTCTAAATAATATTAAATAGCTAAAATAATGTCTAATTATTAATCAAATAATAGAAATAAATTTGTTTACTAATTATAGTCTGAAATAATATCTCTAAATAATAAGAAAAGAAATAGTATTAATCTAGATTTGTTTACTAATTATAGCTAAAATAATGTCACAAATAATATCTCTAAATAATATTAAAAGAAATAGTATTAATCTAGATTTGTTTACTAATTATAGCTGAAATAATATCTCTAAATAATAAGAAAAGAAATAGTATTAATCTAGATTTGTTTACTAATTATAGCTAAAATAATGTCACAAATAATATCTCTAAATAATATTAAAAGAAATAGTATTAATCCATATTTGTTTACTAATTATAGCTGATAATAAGAAAAAAACACAAATAATATGTAAAGGTTTTGCTATGATTGTCAAGAAGAAGAAAATTAAAGTAATAAAAATAATTAGTAATCTCTTAATCTATATTCAAGAGAAAAAAATAGCCTTTAATCTAAGTTCATTTTAATTGTTTTTTTTTTATTTTTGATCAAATAATTTAATTGTTCTAAATATTTTTTTAATAATTTACCTGAGAATGTAATAAAAACGTACATTAGATAATACATCGAGATATTGCATCGTGTCCAGGACGATTTAACTGGCGGCTCCAGGAGGTCATTTGTTCCGGCCCTCCAAATATCCCGAGCATGATCTGCAGCTGGCCAGAGCGCCAGTCACGTGATGTTAAGCGAGTGGCGCCCCCTCTGGTGAGACGCAATAACTAACAGAACGATGATTGATATTCATGTGTTCATTTCTGCTGTTTATTTATTTCTTCGTATTTTTCCACAAAAAGATTTTTGGTGTAAAAACGTGAACCTTACTACGGCCTCGTTATACAAAATGTAAAAAAAAAAAACATTTAAAAAAAATGTTTAAAACATAAATATACGTATATATACAGCATATATATATATATATATATATATATATATATATATATATATATATATATATATATATATACACACACACACACACACACACACACCACACACAACACACACACATATATATATATATATATATATACGTATAACATATATACTGGTTTTGCTTCTAAATTCAACATTTTAATATGTTTACAAAATAAATAAATAAATAAATAAAGCCCACTGTACAATGCACGGATGCCGTGTAGTTTCAACCATCTAAACATATTTTAATGAAGACCTACTCGGGTGTCATAAAGTGCAAAAACACAACATACGAGCTCTTATAACGCCGTTATGTCATCACTTATACTGCAAGTCCATATCTCCCATCATTTGGGACACTGGATCCACTACAGTCCAGGATAAAACATCCACTAAATATGACTGAATGACTTGAATGCGTCCGTGGACGCAAAGGAAAGGTCAAAATATTATTTGTAAATATGTATTAAGGTGAGCATTGACTCCGACCCCCCCACCCCCCCCCCCCCCTCTCTCTCTCTCTCTCCCTCTCTCCCTCTTTCTCTCATCCCCTAGCAGGTTTTTTTTATCACAAGGAACAAGATGAATTGTACAGTCAGATGTGATTTAAAGCAGCAATTGTCAAAATACTCTCAGCGCAGCTCTCATCTCATTTTGCTCCGTATTTCATTGAGATCAGAGGCCGAGTGAATCCGGAGTTTCATTTCCATAAATGCTTATGAAGTCTCTCCGATTGAAGAGCTCTTATACGGAGAGCTGATGTCAGTGCACTTTACCGAGTCTTACCCCGCGCCGAAAAGGTCCGTTTATACACGACACTTTTTAAAGGCGCAATATGTTTGTGTGTGTGTGTGTGTGTGTGTGTGTTTTTCCATTTAAACGTGTAGGATCCCAGATTTAATTTGCCGACGACGGGCAAAAAAAGCACATATCTATAAATAATATCCTTAATATTTAAAAAAAAAAAAAAAGTATTAATCCATATTAATTTAATTTGATAATAACAAAAAACAAATAATATCCTTAAAAAAGATGAGAATGTTTTTGCTATCACTTTCCAAGAAGAAAATAAATAGTATTAAACTATATTTGTTTACTAATTATAGGAAAAACAAACAACAAAAAAACACAATATCTCTAAATAATGAGAAAAAAAAGTATTCATTCATATTAATTTACTAATATACTGATATAACAAAAAACAAATAATATCTCTAAAAAAGATAATGTTTTTGTATTTCAAGAAGAAAAAAAAAAAAAAAAAAGATCATTTTTTATTAATCTAGATAATTTTTATAGAAAGAGTATTAATTCATATTAATTTACTAATTATAGCTGATAATAACAAAAAACACAAATAATATCTCTTAAAAAAGATGAGAATGTTTTTGCTATCACTTTCAAGAAGAAAATAAATAGTATTAAACTATATTTGTTTACTAATTATAGATGAAAACAACAACAAAAAAACACAATATCTCTAAATAATGAGAAAAGAAATAGTATTCATTCATATTAATTTACTAATTATAGCTGATAATAACAAAAAACAAATAATATCTCTTAAAAAAGATGAAAATGTTTTTGCAATTAGTGTCAAGAAGAAAAAAAAGCATTAATCTATGTTAAATTGATCATTTTTTACTCATAATTACTAATAATTTTTATAGAAAGAGTATTAATTCGTATTAATTCACAAATAAAAGCTGATAATAACAAAAAACACAAATAACATCTCTTAAAAAGATGAAAATGTTTTTGGAATGCCTTTCAAGAAGAAAATTAATATTATTAATCTACATTTGTTTACTAATTATAGCTGAAAATAACAACAAAAAAACACATAATACCTCTAAATAATGAGAAAAGAAATAGTATTAATGCCTTTTTATGAGATATACTCAATATACTGATAGAGAAAAATCCCGGATTTAATTGGCTGTTGTATCTACGGGTCCAAACCTACAGCGTGTCCATATTTAGGGAACAATCAGGGTGAAGTTTACAGATATATCGTTACCACCTGCATGAGGTGAATCCGGGACTCCTGATTATCTGTCATGCTCTATCCATTATCCATTAGCATAATGAAAACGCCCCACACACACACACACACACACACACACACGCACCTCCCGGAATACCAAATGTGTGTTCGCTGTCAAACATTGGCTGCTTGAGATCAATAAGGCACATATTTGCTCGTCGATGTCGGTCCGATTCGGCGAGAGAGTGTCATTGCCAGGGAGTGAGAGAGAGAAAGAGAGGGGGAGAGAAAAAAAAAGTTCACAAGGTCAAACATTGCTCGGGATGAATTCGTCTCCCGAGACTTATCCATCTCGCAAGATTTATTCTGCAGAGAAATTGGAATGTGCACATTCCAGCCATGGAGACCGGATACTGTGTGCAATTTCCCAAGGTCTGATATTCATGCGCTATTTCGCTTGAATGCAAATGGATGGGGTTTCATATGCAAGCCCACCAAAATGTCCCACACACATACACACGCACACACAATATATACATATATGGGGGCACGGTGGCGTTAGTGGTTAGCACGTTCGCCTCACACCGCCAGGGTCCGGGTTCGATTCCCGTCTCGGCCATGTGTGTGTGTGTGGAGTTTGTGCATGTTCTCCCCGTGCCTCAGGGGTTTTTTCTCCGGGTTCTCCGGTTTCCTCCCCCTGGTCCAAAAACATGCACGGTAGGTTGATTGGCGCCTTGGAAAATTGTCCCTAGTGTATGAATGTGTGTGTGTGTGTGTGTGTGTGTGTGTGTGTGTGTGCCCTGCGATGGGTTGGCATTCCATCCAGGGTTTATCCTGCCTTAATGCCCATAGACGCCTGAGATAGGCACAGACTCCCCGTGACCCAAGGGAAGATCGGATAAAGCGGTAGAAAATGAATGAATGAATGAATGAATATATATATATGGTGGCTTAGTGGTAAGGTGTTGGCCTCTGGACCAGAAGATCACAGGTTCAAACCCCACAGCCACCAAGCTACCACTAGTGGGCCCTTGAGCAAGGTCCTTAACCCTCAATTGCTCAGTTGTAAGTCGCTCTGGATAAGGGCGTCTGCTAAATGCCACAAATGTAAATGTAAATGTATATATATATATATATATATATATATATATATATATATATATATATATATATATATATATATATATATACGCACACACACACACACACGTTGGCTTAAAGGCAGAAATATAACTGTATATAAATATAATATAAATATCATCGTCTTCCAAGTCGCATTGCTAAACAAGCCCTTTGTAATGTTATGACCTTGCCCGATAAAAGCGGATGGCATGCCCTATTCATTCATCTTCTCTCATTAACCCAGTGCTGCGAGTGCTGGCTATGCTTCCTGCGCTCCAATCAGCACCTGCTCCCTCGCAGCTTGCAGCTCGGACTCGACCCCAGGACCGGCACCACAGTCCAAAGCCACGCCAAACCCGTGCACTTTTCCAAAGTGGAAATCCGGGAACGCGAAACGACCTGCTCCTGTGCCGACAAATTGTGAGATTACGACTTCCGCAACATTTTTCCGCCGTTGCTGCAATGACCATGTTTCAACATTTACTCTCATTTAAAGTCTCTTCCAATTTGGGAGTCCTGTATGTGTGTGTGTGTGTGTGTGTGTGTGTGTGTGTTTCATTCTCCGTCTGCCTCCTGGACCGGAATTCTGGTCGAGCCTCTGCCGGCTAATTAGGTAATGAGCACTGATTACTACTGTTTTGCCAGGTCCTCTTACAGAACTCCAACGCTCCGCCTCGACTGCCTCGCCTCGCACACATCGTTTACTAAGCGCCCGCCCCCCCTCCCCTCCCCCTCCCCGTCCCTACGATGCTGGAAATAGGAAATAACACGCCTTTCCTGTTAAACAAACCGGAGCTTGCTGTATATAAATATCCGAGGAGGATTCTTTAGGGTAGTGCTCTACTCAGCATTTCCGATAATGTTCGAAAGAACCTCGCAGTAGTATAACGTGTATGTATAAAGCGAAGGATTCGGTAAAGGGGGGGGGGGGGGAAGATCAAACAATAAAGCAAAAGGGCTAAAAAGTGTATTTATTCGGGCTGTCAATCGATTCTAATATTGCGTCGCGATTCATTGAAATTCCTTTTCAATGCCGCATAAATGAATAATGCTTCTAATACTCTAACTAACTGTAAGAGATGTTAAAATTACATCCATTTCTCTCAAAAATTTGTTTAGTGTTGGTTTGTAGTGTAAAATATGGGACGAGGCTCCTTTAAGAATTGTGTTCCGGTTGCTTTTCCCATATAAACTGGTGATACGGTGTTTAGGTTATACGGAAGCGCTTTATTGCGTTCAGTAAAAATGCGCTTTATTGCAGTAATACGGATTTGGGAATGCGATGCGCTTGCGTAAGGTTCCATACGGTAATATACGCTAATATAGTGAGGAGATCGTACCTGTTGTGAATGCGCAGCTAGTAGGTGTAATTCGGGGGAAATTTAGGAAGCGCGAGTGGATGCGCTGAACGTTTATTTATTCGTTTGTTGTTTGGGTTTCGTTCAAACGCCAATATGACGCAGAGTGACTGAGAGGATCGCTCGCATAGTAACGCACACTGCGTTAATCACACGTTAATAACATTATTGTCGTTATAGTGGGTGCTCGGAGTTGCTGTATGTGTGAACACCCTATAGGGCCGGGCCAAGATTAAAAGGGCCAGATGTGTCATATATCATATCATATATAATTACGAATGCATTCATTTGACCTCGTCCTGTAATACCCGACGTTCCACCAGGTGGCGCATTAGGCACGGTGATACATTGAGTAGTAACATGAATGCTTTTTATATGTTAATGTTTTAATCAAAAGTCAATGTAGCCCCTGAGCTAAAATGTTAATCATTGAATCAACATAAACATCTGGTGAAACAGAGGAAGTGTGTGTGTGTGTGTGTGTGTGTAGGAGTGCTGTAGGTGAGAGGTAGAAACAGACGAAGAAGTGAGAAGACAAAGTGAGAGCTGTGAAGAGACTGTCGCACATCAGCTCAGCTCAAGGAGAGGTCGAGTCCCTGGTGCCCCTGATTGTGTCATAAAGGATTATGGCTGCTGGCTGGCCAAAGAAAAAAAAAATCGTCAAAAAAGTGATCTTATATAGTTACCAAGTAAAAAGACATTTCCTGAAGAAAATGTGAGCGATGCTTGCCGATGCAAAAACGCGGGTCCGGGCGCGAGCCTGGTCCGTTTAATATTTAGTGTTGATATTCATTTTCTGTGGTGAAAATTGGTATGGGGTAAAAAAACAAAAAAAACAAAAAAAACGCATTTTCCCCCGATTACCCATAATTCCCTGTTGTTTTTCGGACCGAGTGTCATATCAGTGCAATGTCCTTGCCGCCCCGGACGAGTGGATACGTACATACAGCCGAACAGCGGAGCGCCAAAATTTCCCCCATTCATCTGTATGGACCAGAACGATGCAGAATTCCCGGAATTCCGAGTGGGTCGGGAGTCATGTGATCGTGACCTACTCAGTCTCACCTATGAGTGGATATGTCATCAAGCATCAAATTTCTCCATTCATTCTCTATGGGGATGGAATGTCGCGAAGAAAAAACACCAGTAAACAATTTGATCCTATATCCCACTTTTTCAGAGTGCCCCCTAGTGGACAAATGAAAGTAACCAAAAAGTAATCAAATGTAATCAGTGTATTTTTATAAAGTAATTGGAAAGTTAAACTACTTATGACATTTTGAATGGGGTCATTTGGAATCTGTAATCTATCAAAGTAACCTTCCCAACATATATATATATATATATATATATATATATATATATATATATATATATATATATATATATATATACCAGATTACAGATGACCCTATTCAAAAACGTAGTGTAACTTCTCACTTACTTTACTTCAATTACATTTGATTACTATTTGACTTTCATTTGTCCACTAGGGGGCACTTTAAGTTAACATTCTAAGAAAAAAGTTTCAAACCCTTGGAAAAAAAAAATACGTTCTATTTTTCGAACTTTTATTTTGTAATTAAATTACACAATGGCGTTACGTGTATATACTATATATATATATATATATATATATATATATATATATATATATATATATATATAATTCTGGAAGGTTTTTCAATCTATTTGATTATTATGGGATTAGAAACACTCAATCATAACAAAACTGTGATGCGGCCACTACAAGGTGACCGACAAGGATAGATTTGAAGTGATTTAAACCATTAAGCTGTCAAACACAGCACGATACATCGCGCCCAAGCCATGGATTGTACAGCGTCGCAAACAAATCCGGATATGTTCTTGTCTGTCTCGACGCATAACAGATTTGGAAGCTCGGGATAACGGTGATTGAAAAAACAAAAACAAATGAAACACACACACACACACACACACACACAAGTGTGTCGACGGGGAAAAAAAATGGAATGCCGGAGAATTTTCCATTTTCTCAACGGACCGGATTAATTGCCCCAAATTATAAATGCGCTGAAGTAGACTCGACGCGCTGCCACGGCAGGCCTTGTTACGGAGGGGTGATTCGGTGAAGCCGTTTGTAACGGAGGTCAAACGTTACGAGGGCGCGATTCGTGACGAACGAACGTGTGGGTAAAGCGCTTTCATGTTCACATTGAACGCATCCGTTCCTGTCACAGCTAGAGCTCGCCGATCCGTCCTATACATTGAATTGCCGATGTTTTTTTTTTCCCGATAAAATTCCATTTTCGATACGGGGGGAAAATATGTCCGCTATTGTAACCTGTTTTTAGCCGGTGTTTTAGGGCCGTCATGTTTATTAATTAATTCATTCATTCGTTCATCTTCTACCGCTTTATCCGATCTTCCCTCGGGTCACGGGGAGTCTGTGCCTATCTCAGGCGTCTATGAGGCATTAAGGCAGGATACACCCTTGGATGGAATGCCAACCCATCACAGGACACACACACACACACACACACACATTCATACACAAGGGACAATTTTCCAAGGTGCCAATCAACCTACAGTATGCATGTTTTTGGACCGGGAGGAAACCCGGAGAACCCGGAGAGAAAAACCCCCTGAGGCACGGGGAGAACATGCACAAACTCCACACACACATGGCCGAGACGGGAATCGAACCCGGACCCTGGCGGTGTGAGGCGAACGTGCTAACCACTAAACCACCGTTGTGACCCCCCCTCTGTCATGTTTATAATAATAATAATAATAATAATAATAATAACAATTCATAATATATATATATATATATATATATATATATATATATATATATATATATATATATATATATAGTGCTTTTCACAAGATGGTACTCAAAGTTCTTTATATTATGACTGACTGATCTCCTCCTCATCCACCACCCCAGTGTACAGCATCTGGATGATGCTCTACACTACACCAGCCTTAGCGCACCAGAACTCCCACCACACACCGTCTTATTGGTGGAGAGGGGGAGGAGACAAAATGATGAAGCCAACCAGTAGATATAGTGGATGGTTAGGAGGCGGGGATGCCGAAGACACGCCTCTACTCTGTTCCCAAAGACATCCAGGGATTTTTAATGACCACAGAGAGCCTCGGTTTGACGTCTCATGACATGATGGTGTCCCCTATGGTGTTCACTATACAGGGGGGGCCTGGACCTACACAGACCACAGGGTAAGCGCCCCCTACTGGCCCACACTGACACCTCTACCAGTAGCGACCTGTTGTTGTTTTTCCATCATCCATCCAGGTACTCACTGGAGCTCAACCCTGCATAACTTCAGCGGGGAAAACCACCACACACACACACACACACACACACACACACACACACACACACACAACACACACACACACACACACACACACCTCTCCATTCAACAATGAGTGTGCTTGAGGTGCTGGAATAAATAAATTAGTCGTGCTTAAATGTGTAAATGCTACACGACTGATGAAACCCCGCCCCCTCTTTTAAAACGACCTCTTCGGATGGGTCAGAGCGCCACCGCGTTGCATGTCCCAAGTGCGACGGGAGGCGGGGTACTACGGAAGCTCGCCGGGCCAAACCGGTTTTCGTATATTCAACATAAACTCGATAATAGGGATTTAATCTCTCTGCCTTTTTCTCTCCGAGACCCGTTTGTGAATCTTACACGGAAAGAATTGCCTTTGTGCGAATAAAAAAACAAAACAACAACAACAACAACAGGAGAATAAATAGCTGACGGAGGATACGTGTGATGACGGAGATGCTGGCTACCCTTAGAGAATAGTTGAGAAGACACAGCTGGGGCAAAAATGTCAGGTCGACATCTCTCGCTTCTTTGTACATAACGGAATGCTCGGGTGTTAGCGGATCCCCCTCGGCTCGAACGTAAACCACTCGTCATGCCGACGTGCCGAGGATTCGTGGAGAAGTTTTTGCCTGACAATGGAGTTGTTTTGGCTTTTTTTTCCCACCGAGGTCCCGATCCATCTCACTAATTCTCTTTTAGAACGGTGCTAATTAAATCAATATAAGAGAGAGAGAGAGAGAGAGAGAGAGGAAAGAGAAAAGGGCTTTATGTGCAAAAAAAAAAAACGTAACATAAAAATAACGGTACATATTTCTACTATATAGTTAGCACGTTCGACAGGGTCGGGGGTTCGATTCCCGCCTCCGCCATATGTGTGTGTGTATGGAGTTTGCATATTCTCCCACCGTGCCTCTGGGGGTTTCACTCCAGGTGCACTGGTTTCCTCCGCGGGTCCAAAAACATGCACGGGAGTAGGTCGTACAGGGTCTGAGATAGAGAGACCTCAGAGAGACGTCTGTTAAAGTGGGAGAAAACCCACTTTGAATGAATATTTCTACTGTATCTATTCGTCTTTTCTTTCTTTCTTTTTTTTTTTTTTTTTTTTTTTTTTTTTTTTTTTTTTTTTTTTAAATCAGTCAATCATGCAAACCGGCCCAGACGTTCAATCTGCACCATTAGATTAAGCTGAAAATCTCAATTAACGTCTCCCTCCAGTCTCTCTTACAACACGTTTTTGTAAGCAATTACAGAAAATACTAATTAAGTTAAAACATCGGCATAAACTAGTAAACTAATTAACTTCCAGCTTTAATCAGAACTCTGATGAGTTGGTTAAGGAAAAAAAATACATTTTTCTTTCAAGAAAACGAAGCCAATTCACCCACACACACACACACACACACACACACTTGATTGGTCCTCTTTTAATTTCTTTGTCAATTACAATATGCAATATTTAGTCCATTTAATTAATTTCTTTTGCCTTCACACAAAGGATTTATTAATTGGGACATTTCTGCTTATCATTTCTCCAAAAAAAAAAAAAAAAAAAAAAGGATTGCCGTATAATTTCATTTTCCATTTCCAGGCATGTTCAAGGCCTTTTTCTTTTCTTTTCTTTTCCTTTTTTTCCCCCCTTTACACCAGCAATCAAAAGCAAATGAATAATCATATTGGCCTGTCTCCTCAACTTTCAAAGTTAGTTAACCTTACAGCATTTAATTGCACGAATAT
>JACRUU010000027.1:23794890-23824890 GCA_030449085.1 Kryptopterus vitreolus | reverse complement strand
ACGCCCTGGGTTTGCTTTTGTTTGTTTGTTTTTGTTTTTTTTATCTTCGCTATCGTTAGGGAGACCCAAACCTGCGCTCGTTCGCTCGTCCGTTCTTCCCTTCGTCCGCTCTTTCGTTCTTTCTTTCTTTCGATCTTTCTGTTCTTTTGTTTGTTCATTCATTCTTTTGTTTGTTCTTTCTTTCATTACTTCTTTTGTTTGTTCTTTCTTTTGTTTGTTCTTTCTTTCATTACTTCTTTTGTTTGTTCTTTCTTTCGTTCTTTTGTTCTTTCTTTCGTTCTTTCTCTCTTTTTCATTCTTTCTTTTGTTCGTTCGTTCGTTCGTTGTCTTTCTTTCTTTCATTCTTTCGTTCTTTCGTTCGTTCGTTCTTTATTTTGTTCGTTCTTTCTTTCTTTCATTCGTTCGTTCGTTCGTGTTACAGGGATGTATACAGTAACGTCTGTCATTGGCGTGTTTGGAGATCTCAGAGGCGGGGCTTGGAGGATTTAAGAGCCAATGAGGAGGAAGAGAAAGGGAGGAGGATAGCGGATGTTTGTCAGTTTTCTGTGACCCCACAACAAGTCTGGAGTGGAGGGCGGAGCCTAGGCGCTAGGGGAAAACCTGGACCTCGTTTCCATCTGGCGACAGGCGAAAAAGAGGCGACAGAGTGATCAGAAACCAGCCGAGAGAGTCGCTGGCCAGGGAGCGGCGCTATAAGGTCGGAGCAAGCTGACGAGCGAGGACGGGAGTGCGAAGGAGGACTCGGGCGCGAGAGAGGCGGGCCGTCTACAGGCAAGGAAGAGCTGGTCCGTGAGCGGGCGTCGACGGACGTCTCCCATTTCGCTGGTCCATTTCGCGGGCGTGTCCTGGCGCGAGTACAAGTTCTTTCGATCGTTCTTTTGTTCGTTCGTCCGTTCTCTCGTCCGTTCTCTCGTTCGTTCTCTCATTCGTTCTCTCATTCGTTCTCTCATTCGTTCGTTCTTTCGTTCGTTCTTTCGTTCGTTCTCTCGTTCGTTCTCTCGTTCGTTCTCTCATTCGTTCTCTCATTCGTTCTCTCGTTCGTTCTATCGTTCGTTCTATCGTTCGTTCTTTCGTTCGTTCTCTCATTCGTTCTCTCTTTCGTTCTCTTTAGTTCGTTCGTTCGTTCGTTCTTTCGTTCGTTCTTTCGTTCGTTCTCTCGTTCGTTCTCTCAGTTCGTTTCGTTCGTTCGTTGCTTGTTCTCGTTGGTTCGTTCGTTCTTTCGTTCGTTCGTTTCGTTCGTTCGTTCGTTCGTTCTTTCGTTCTTTCGTTCGTTCTTTCGTTCGTTCGTTCGTTTGTTCTTTCGTTCGTTCGTTCGTTCTTTTGTTCGTTCGTTCTTTCGTTCGTTCTTTCGTTCGTTCGTTCTTTCGTTCATTCTTTCGTTCTCTCGTTCTCTCGTTCAACTCGGACCCGAGTGTTCCGGTTACATCCCTTCTTCAATCGCCCCTCACAATACCCTAGTCCCAAAAGGGAACCTTACTTTGGGATTAATTAGAAGGATCAGCGCTCCCTCATCCCACACTGCCTCTGCTGCCTTTTGCGCACACCTCCTGAACCGCTGAACCGGCCCAAATGTAGCGGATCGTCTTCCCAGAAACGTTGTAACGAATGGGGACTAAATGAGGAATGTTCGCAAAGTGCAAATTAATCTTACAGTCGGGCGTCCGCGTAGTTTACCTGCGTATTAGTGCCGGCCAAAATAAGAACGGATCTGTCCTAGAAATCTTATTTGCTGTGTTGTTATCTTACCACAGTTCTACTTCTCCTTAAAGTCTCTTTGTAAAGTCGCGCCTGTTTTTTTATTTCTTTTTTGCATTACGGCCTGGCCTGATTTTTATTTGTGTTTTTTTTAATCTGATTATAATTTGGGTTATGTAGTCCCTATGTAATCCATGCATGAAATAAAACGGGCCAGGGGTATTTCCCAATAAACCGTCATATGCATTGCATTAGATTAATGAAGAAAAAGGGAAAAAGAAAAGGGAGGAGGACAATTTATGCCTGAAGGAGTTTGTTTGTTTGTTTGTTCGTTCATTCGTTCGTTCTCTTTCTCTCTTTCGTTCATTCGTTCTTTCGTTCTTTCTTTCTTTCGTTTGTTTTTTGTTTCTTTCTTTCATTAGTTTTTTCTTTCATTCATTCGCTCTTTCGTTCGTTCACTCTTGAGTTCCTTCTTTCTTTCGTTCGTTCGATCTTTCGTTCATTCGCTCTTTCTTTCGTTCGTTCGTTCATTCGTTCGCCCTTTCATTCATTCGCTCTTTCGTTTGTTCGTTCGCTCTTTCGTTCGTTTATTCGTTCATTCCTTCGTTCGTTGGCTCTCTTTTTCTTTCGTTCGTTCGTTCGCTCTCTTTCTTTCTTTCTTTCTTTCTTTCTTTCTTCTCTCTCTCTATCACTGCCACAGTGTTAATCCAGCTGGTTTGGATCACTCTTATTATGGCACTTGCCATTAAAAGACATGTCGGAAGATTATACAGGATGTCGTAGCATTAAAAAAGCCTTTTAAAGAGACCCAAACCTGCCCCCCCACAAACCCCCCCCCCCCCCCCCCCCCCCCCCCCCCGTGTACAGTCTCTTTCTTATATATATATATATATAATGTTAAATTGTCATGTATTATCTTCCATATTGATAGTCAATGAATTCTTTTATTTCTTGCATTCAAGTTATGTATAATTTTTTTTTCTTGCCCAAAATAGTCTACCATGTGTGTGTGTGTGTGTGTGTGTGTGTGTGTGTGTGCGCGTGAGCGCTAAGGAAATGGCTGATGCCATTTCTGCGGGACACGTTAATTGCCCCAATGATTATCTGGCAGGATATACTGCCGTCTCATATTTATCGTTGTGTCCACTTTTCATTACGGTCTTCATTACTGCTTATAAATAATGTACATAAATGTGCCCGCGCCCCTCAAACACACTCCGTAACCTGGCCAAGAGATATCCGTCTTGTCTGCAGTTATCAGACATTACCTTTCTGAATTATGTCTATTAGTTGCTTTCAGGCTTGCTTTTTTTTTCCCATAAGCCCCTTCCACACCAACGACAGCATTCACTTTTTTTTTTAGGTTTATTGCATCTTCTTTTTTTTTTTTTTTTTTTTTGCCCAACGTAGGCTGTTAATCTGCTTAATGGCTAGCATGACCTCTTTCATCTACGTTCATAAACTAAAATATATTAATAAAGCACATTAAACCCCCACCCCCACCGCCCCCCCCCCCCCCACACACACACACACTCTATTGTACAAATCCGTTTTCATCATTCGCAGGCGAATTGCATGGGCGAAGGCGGAGCCTACAGGCTGATCGTTTATCTTCTTTATTTAATCTCCGGAAGAATCCGGTTGTTATTTACTTTGCTGGAATCGGATCGAGAGCGATTTGCCGAGACGCGATTTGCGTTTACAAAAGGGGCGGGGCTTGGTCGGTCGTATGGAAATATGCTTGGGGTTTCGCTTCAAACTTCAATAAACCAAAACCCCGCCGTAACAATTGTCTAAAGTTCGTAAAGGAAGCAGTACGACTCATTTATTCCAGCAAACAAACACATGGTTGAACTGGGAGGTGTGTGTGTGTGTGTGTGTGTGTGTGTATGTGTGTGTGTGTGTGTATGTGTGTGGGGCGCTGCGGGATAAACATGACAACCCCAAAACCCCCAATGTTGGATATCTTCAGAAGAATCCGGGTTGCGATGTTATTTACTTTTACAAAAGGCTTGTTTACAAAAGGGGCAGGGCTGTGAGAGGGGTGTGTGTGTGTGTGTGTGTGTGTGTGTGTGTGTGTGTGTGGCGCTGCGGGATAAGATAAACATGACCACCCCAAAAACACCACACGACTAAAACGCCGGCATTTTCCCACATATTCCCACATATTCCCTCCCACATATTCCCACATATTCCCACATATTCCCACTGTATCCAAAATCTTGGATATCTTCAGAAGAATCCGGTTGCGATGTGAAATAAATAAATTAAATAAATAAAATGTCATCGCAAACGAATAAGAATACGACAATGCCGAGGTAGACTTTGGGATTTTTGTAAAGCTGGCAGGAAATAGTATTAGGAATTACCGTACGGAGTTCACCACCCTGTGCCTAAGGCCTTCCGAACGCAGCCCAGACTAATCCCTGTGATCGGAAAACCTGACAGCCGTAAACCCGCCGCAACTCCCGGCCCTCTGCCAGCTTTTTATATCGCCGCCGCTTTATTCACATCGATATCCGACTACAGACGCGACGGCTCTTTCAGGGAAAAGGCGTAAAACATCTCCCTCCTACAATAACCTTGGATACGGACGGAGGAAATGTCGCTTAAATGACGCGGAAGAGTTCTTTTTTTTTTTTCTCTACCGGCTTCAATATACACAATAAGATACAGGAAAACGTATTTACATAAACGTATTTATATAAACGTACTGAATATCATAGCAGAAAATAACAATAAATAAATAAATAATAATAATAAAGGAGCACGGTGGCTTAGTGGTTAGCATGTTCGCCTCACACCGCCAGGGTCCGGGTTCGATTCCCGTCTCGGCCATGTGTGTGTGTGGAGTTTGTGCATGTTCTCCCCGTGCCTCAGGGGGGTTTTTCTCCGGGTTCTCCGGTTTCCTCCCCGGTCTAAAAACACGCACGGTAGGTTGATTGGCACCTTGGAAAAATTGTCCCTAGTGTGTGAATGTGTGTGAGTGTGCATTCCATCCAGGGTGTATCCTGCCTTAATGCCCATAGACGCCTGAGATAGGCACAGACTCCCCGTGACCCGAGGGAAGATCGGATAAAAGCGGTAGAAGATGAATGAATGAATAATAATAATAATTCATTACATTTATATAGTGCTTTTCCAGACGCTCAAAGCACTTTACGTTATGAGAGGGGGATCTCCTCCTCATCCACCTGGACGATGAGACTTCAGCTATAGTGCGCCAGAACGCCCACCACACACCGGATGAAGCCAATCAGTAGTTATGGTGGACGGTTAGGAGGCCGTGATGGTCGTAGGCCAATGGGGGAATTTTGGACATGCCGAGGACACGCGTCTAATCTTTTCCCAAAGACATCCCAGGATTTTTAATGACCACAGAGAGCTCTAGATGAATAATGTGAATTTGGGTATTTTCCTGGCTGGCACACTGTACCGTGACCCCATTTCAATGCTTTCGCCCTGACCCTAAGCCCCCCCCCCTACCTCCGGCGCAGGAAATAAGCCCCTATTAGCATTCCAACCAAAGATCAGAGGGATTGCACCAATATTCACTGTATCCAATTCTGTCCGCATTATCCGCTGTTGATTTTAATATCACAGCACCTCCATTATTGAGAAGCAGTCAAAATCTCATTACGGCCCAATGAAGGGCAAGGCATGAAGGCACAGCTGCTATCAGTGGATCTCATTTACCTCGACAAAGACAAGCCGGCCATGGAGATTGGAGGGTCGGGTGGGTGAATGTGGGTGGGTGGGGGGGGGGAGGGGTGTTGAATGGGGGTCGCAAAACCATGTAGTGCATGTATTCATAATTCATGTTGGAAAACACGCTGTTCTCGTGGCGTCCTTTAGCGCTCGGGTGAAGGTCGTAGTCGAACTCATCCACTGCCGTTCGATATACAATAGACTGCTGCTATTCCTTTTGAAGCCTTTATACACACACACACACACACACACTGCGCAAAATGTCCATACGGCGCCGGCGAATTATGAAGCGTGTTGTTCGTGACGCGCTGCTATTTTTTCCCACGGCTGGTATAAATGGTTTCGAAGAGAGCGTAGCCATTTAAATGTAAAACGTATTTGTTGCGTTTTCGGAGAAAGTGGATGAGGCGGGTTGTTTCGGGCTGTCCTTATTTTACATAAACGCCTTCTTCCGAGACGAAATGCAGTCAAAAACGACCAAATGAAAGGGTTTCTTTATCTTATGACTAGAAAGCATTCATTCATTCATTCATTCATCGTCTTCTAAAAACTAACGCTTTATCCGATCTTCCCTCGGGTCACGGGGAGCCTGTGCCTATCTCAGGCGTCTATGGGCATTAAGGCAGGATACACCCTGGATGGAATGCCAACACATCGCAGGCACACACACACACACACACGCATTCACACACTAGGGACAATTATCCAAGGTGCCAATCAACCTACCGTGCATGTTTTTGGACCGGGGGAGGAAACCGGAGGGAGAACCTCGGAGAAAAAACCCCCTGAGGCACGGGGAGAACATGCGCAAACTCCACACACACATGGCTGAGACGGGACTCGAACCCTGCCCCTGGTGGTGTGAGGCGAACGTGCTAACCACTACGCCACCGTGCCCCCCGACTAGAAAGCATTATGTATTTATTTATTTATTTACATAACGATACCCGATTCACCCGTTACAAAGGTTTATTTTCGTCTGCTAAGGACTGCGAGATCAATCGGTGTGTGATGGACTGGAGATTAGAACGGCATTTCCGGGGATCGCGTGATAACTCCGAGGGAGGTGAATTAGGCCAAGCCAAAAAATTAAATAAATAAATAAATGGCAAATGTCCTTTTCTTTCCTTCTTTACCCTTGGCAACCTCCGAAGCATAGGAAAAAGAGTTAATTTGAGAAATTACAAAACAGCAGGAGCTCAGGAACCCCCACACAGGTGGCGCAGACCGAGTCTCCTCTTTACCCATTTGAAATAATTGGGTTAAATCAAATACACTACGAGTGCTGAAACTTCGCACAACGCCGAGGGAGGTGAATCCCACAAGTAGGCTTAGAAAAAAAAATTAATTAAATAAATTAATTAATAAAACAAGCCAAAAAATTAAATAAATAAATAAATGGCAAATGTCCTTTTCTTTCCTTCTTTACCCTTGGCAACCTCCGAAGCATAGGAAAAAGAGTTAATTTGAGAAATTACAAAACAGCAGGAGCTCAGGAACCCCCACACAGGTGGCGCAGACCGAGTCTCCTCTTTACCCATTTGAAATAATTGGGTTAAATCAAATACACTACGCAGTGCTGAAATCTTCGCACAACGCCTTGGGGTTGATTTTCGCAAGTCGTACTGTGAGATCGGAAATGCCCAAAGGCAAAAGATAGGCTATAGAAAAAAAAATTAATTAAATAAATTAATTAATAATAATAATAATATTAATAATAATAATAAATATCGCTGCAAAGAGGCACGGTGGTTTAGTGGTTAGCATGTTCGCCTCACACCTCCAGGGTCAGGGTTCGATTCCCGTCTCGCCCATGTGTGTGTGGAGTTTGCATGTTCTCCCTGTGCCTCAGGGGGTTTTTCTCAGGGGGTTTTTTCTCGGGTTTTTTTCTCCGGTTTCCTCCCCCAGTCCAAAAACATGCACGGTATAGGTTGAATTGGCACCTTGTAAAATTGTCCCTAGTGTATGAATGTGTGTGTGTGAGTGAGTGAGTGAATGTGAATGTGTGTGTGTGTGTGTGTCCTGCGATGGGTTGGTACTCTATGTTAAAATAAAGCGGATGAAGATGAATGACGTAACGCCGTTACATGTAACTCCCCGACACTGCCTGCCCACTGGCTGCAATGCTACGGTGGTGCTCGTTAGCACATCATTTAATGCCTTTAACAATCCAATAATAGAGGATTTTGCATGAAAAACAAACAAACAAACAAACAAAGCAAAAAACACTTGCTACTGGCTAAGAGCACATCTGTACATGTTGGAAACAGCTGGAAACAAAGACACTGTACAGAAGATAGACATGCCAATGATACGGTCGAATTAAAAACGTGCATCTATAAAAGTTAGCATTAAACACTGTAATTATGTACAGTGTTAGGAAGAGCATTCGTTTATCTTAGACTTGGATCTTCCATGTACATTACACCTCCTTTAGACCTTCATAAAGCTTTAACGACCTTTGTACGAGACAGAAAAGGGAGGTCTTTGAGCAGACATAGGATGGAGTAGACTTTCTCGACGTGTCCCCGGGACCTTAGCGCTGATGATGAACCTGCTACAAACCTCATTACTTCACAAGAGTCCAGGCCTGACATGTCTCCGAGGCGCCCTCCGACCCCTTCGGAGCGCGTGCCGGCGCCGAGTCAGCGCTCGGAGGTTCAAAGGTCTCGGTTCGGTGTTATTGATCTGTCTCGGCGCTGTTTTCATGGCGACATCGAAAACGTATAGTTTAAAAATAAATAAATAAATAAAGTACTAGATTTCACGCTTCAGCCGGTCTGGTGTGTGTGTGTGTGTGTGTGTGTGTGTGTGTTCCCGATCAAACCTGGGATCTGTGTAAAAGCTCATCAGCGTCAGCACGTGCTTAGCATGCGACACCCTAGGCGAGGGAGGGTTCAAACTGCGATCGGTTAACCTCCGTGCGCGTATCGATCGCCCCGCACCTTAGCACGGCGGAGATGATACACGTGTATTGATTCGCGACCTTGAACACCACTCGCGCTGCATCTTCCTCTTCCTCTTCCTCTCAATCCATCCAGTTACAATATGAACAATAAAAATAAATAAATAAATAAATAAATAAACAAACGCACTGGGCGTAGTGGATTAACCCGACTCCACTAGCGGAATACAGGCAGGAGTTTCGCCTTTTTTTTTTTATCTTGCAGACCACGTAAAATGATGTAGAGGGCCACATTCGAGTTTGACACCTGTGTAGGGGCACGGTGGTTTAGTGGTTAGCACGTTCGCCTCACACCGCCAGGGTCCGGGTTCGATTCCCGTCTCGGCCATGTGTGTGTGGAGTTTGTGCATGTTCTCCCCGTGCCTCAGGGGTTTTTTCTCCGGGTTCTCCGGTTTCCTCCCCGGTCTAAAAACACGCACGGTAGGTTGATTGGCACCTTGGAAAAATTGTCCCTAGTGTATGAATGTGTGTGTGTGTGTCCTGTGATGAGTTGGCATTCCATCCAGGGTGTATCCTGCCTTAATGACCCGAGGGAAGATCGGATAAAGTGGTAGAAGATATATTCATTCATTCATTCATTCATTTTCTACCGCTATATCCGATCTTCCCTCGGGTCACGGGGAGCCTGTGCCTATCTCAGGTGTCTATGGGCATTAGGGCAGGATACACCCTGGATGGACTGCCAATCCATCGCAATGCGCACACACACACACACACACACTCACACACATTCATACACTAGGGACAATTTTCCAAGGTGCCAATCAACCTACCCTGCATGTTTTCTGGACCGGGGGAAGGGGGAAGGGGGAGGAAACCGGAGAACCCGGAGAAAAACCCCCTGAGGCACGGGGAGAACATGCACAAACTCCACACACACACATGACCGAGACGGGAATCGAACCCGGATCCTGGACTGGCTGGTGGTGTGAGGCGAACGTGCTAACCACTACGCCACCGTGCCCCTAGAAAGATATATATATATATATAGATAGTATTTGGCAGATTCCCTTATCCAAAGAGACTTACAACTAAGCAGCTGTGGGGTTAAGGGCCTTGCTCAAGGGCCCACTAGTGGCAGCTTGCTAGTGGTGGTGGTGGACTTTGAACCTGCGATCTTCCTCTCCAGAGTCCAAAGCCTTAACCCCCCACCTCCCACCTCCCAAACCCACTCAAATACCCCGCTTTGTAGTTCACCCCCTTTTTTTTTGTTGCCAAAATGTGACGCACTCATACACTTATGTGTAAAATGGTGACGCGGATTCACCAGAAAGGGCACTATTTAAGCGGCGGCGCTTGGCACTCTTTGTCGGGGTAGCAGGCCGGGGGAACGGCTCATGGGACATGCGAAGCTCGGGAAGGCAAACGCTGGTTTCGTTTCCGAGTGAAAAAACACTTTCATGCCTACATCAATCCAACGTAAGATCACATGGCATTTGGAAAATGGGACAACAAATCAATCCCACTGATTTTATATATATATATATATATATATATATATATGTCATTTCTACCTTGTCAGTGTTGGGACTAAGAGGGCAATTAGGTATTACTTTTTAAACTCACATTTTCCTTGCAAAGACCAGGCATGTGTCTCGTCATTCACCCCCCCCCCCCCCCCCCCCCCCCCCCCCCCCCACCACCATCGAGATTTATCATATCTAAGAAACACGGCCATTTTCTCAACTGTCAAGCCATTTCCTCAGCATACTCTATCATGCCGTAGCAGATTCATCATCTCCTCATGCCTGCGGGACAATATGAAGGTAAGGGAGGGGACTCAATTTACTAAGTCATTTCAGAGCAGGCCATAGATCAAGACATCCTTTATGAGCCTCTCTTTTAGTATTCGGCGAGACGCGGCCAAAAATAGACGCCGCAAAGCGCGAGCCCGCGTTTCGGCACCTACGAGTGTTTAAGCAATGGCAGGCCGAGGGGGAGGTTGTGCCGAAGGTCAGCGCCGAATTACTGCCTGTCAACTGTTAGGACAGGATGACTGTAGATACAGAGAGACCCTGTCAGGGGGCCGGAGGCTTACCGTCCCACACAGCATGGCAGGAACAGGGAGACAGGAAGGCCAAACTCCAGGGCACCTGTCCCAGAAAACATTCCGGCGGAACGACTTACCTTAAGCGAGATTTTTTCCAATTTCCTGTCAAGTCAAGGTCAGCTTGGAGTCAGAGACGGAAGTGACGGGTGAGAAAGGCCCTGCAGAGGGTAAGGGGGGGGGAGAAAAAGTGGTGGTTTAGTTCGGGCTGTGCAAACTTCACTTTGGAAAGATGTTTGGTGTTTTCTCAGACAAAGAGTTCAGCCGTAGCATTGCACGTTATAAAGGCGCATTGTTATAAAGTGCTAAGAAGTTGCTATAAAGCCCTATAAAGCCTTTATTTCCAGCGAATGGGAATCCTATATAGCATCGTGACCCACATATGGGTGCGATGGTCACATTTTTGGCTATAGCGTGCAGTTTTGCCATTTAAATTTTGCCAGGCTCAAAATTGATTTTTAAGGGTTTTAAGAGCGTTTTTTTGCTTTAGAGTGAAATTAAATCAATTATTTATTAAAATAAATAAATAAATAAATAATATTCATATTGCGTACGTCAGAGTTGGTAGCTGTAAAGGAAAAACACCTGGAATGGTTATGATGAAGAAACCTGGACTCGAAAAGGAACCCATCGACATTACCAGATAGTGCCACCTAGTGGTGGACTATGTGTTAAATAAACTCTCGGATGCTTTATTTACTTATTTATTTTTAGACAAAATTGGATTTTTGGGGAGGCAATTTTGACCTGTTGTAATGGGTGGTGTTTGGGGGTTTATCCCGCAGAGCGCTCCCCAACCCCCCCCCCCCCCCCCCCCCCCCCCCCCACCCCCCCCCCCCCCCCCCCCCCCCCCCCCCCCCCCCCCCCCCCCCCCCCCCCCCCCCCCCACACACACACACACACCTCCCCATGTTGTGTTGAGTTTGTGGAATTAATTAGTGATGATGCTTCCTTTAAATATTGATATATATATATATATATATATATATATATATATATATATATATATATATATATATATATACACACACACATACATACATATATACACATATATACATATATACACATAGTATGATAGTATATATATATATATATATATATATATATATATACACATATATATATCTATATATATATATATATATATATATATATATATACACACACACACATGCTGTTCTGACACATCAGAATCAAAACACTGATGCTCGCCTATAAACAGCAAACATGGATCTGCACCTTCATACCCCAGACATCATCCTCATCACCTCCCGTTACCGCACCTCGCTGCCTGGGAGCGTCTAGCACTGCTCGCCTGCTTCCACTCGTCGTCTCTCAGGGGAAGAGGTAAGATCAGCTCAAGGCTCTTCTCTGTTCTGGCACCGAGGTGGTGGAATGAACTTCCCCTGGAGGTCCCAACAACAGAGACACTGTACTACCTTCAAAACGTCGATTGGAAGACCAATCTCTATCCAACAACACCTATAATAACACTTCTTTCCTCTCACTGTCCAGGAAATCCTTAATAATAATAATAAATAAAATAAACTCAACTTTGTCTATGCTTATTGTGTACTTAAGTTTGTATCAACACTACCTGAACGAATTTATCCTTAGATGGAGACCTAAAGCACAATAATATACACATACATACATTATATATATATATATATATATATATATATATATATATATATATATATATATATATATATATATATATATAATCTATATATATATATATATATATATATATACATACACATACACACACACACACACATACACATATATATATACATATACATATATATACATATGCATATATGCATGCATATTCGTTTTCAGGTGTACTATTCCACAGGGATATGGTTAAAATGACAATAAAAGCAATCAGACTTACTTTTACTTTGACTTGTACTTTTTTATGTTTGTTTTTTAATATAATTAGCACTTTTGAATGCAATCGTTCTATTAAATGAAAAATAAATAAAATAAATAAATAAAATAAAATGGCTCTGTATCGGCAAAATGACTTCTGAAACATCCCAAAACTGCGCTGTGCCAAACGTCTCATCAAGCAAATGCGAGACACCTGTGCTACTACACTACAGCGCCCTCTGCTGGGCAATAGAGACCAAGCAACAACATAAAAAAAAACAAAAAAAACACACAACCTGAATTTACAAGTGCCGAAAGATTTATGAAACCCTTCACACAGCCCAGTTAAAGTCGCTCGCATTTATTTATTTATTTAACGGAGGAAACAAAAACAATGCATCAATTGCTTTTTAGAAAATGAGAATAAATGATCAATACCACTCCATTCCAAGAGAAAAGCTGTGAAGATAAACCAAAAAAAAAAAAGGAAGAGTTTTTTTTTAATTAATTGTATTTTTTTTTTATTAAATAACTGTTCTACATAGCAAAACAATTACCACATTTATAAATGTCTATAAGAAAAGGTCTGAAAGTCGATGGCCAAAGTAATTCAATTACGGGAGGTGGAATGTGCTGAACTGGGTTGAGTAATTGGATTCAAAACATAAATTGGTTTAACAGGAGCAGGAAAAAAAAATATATACAAAATAATTAAATTAGATTGAGGTTCAAAGGTTACAAAATGAATTAGAATTATAGTAAAAGTAAATGGATGAGCATGCACAAATCCCCTCTCGGCATATTGGCATACGGACAACTCTTATTTTTACATTAATAGATAGAAAACAACAAAATATATCTATCTATCTCTCTCTCACACACACCTATATACATACACACAGAGAGAGGTGTGTGTATATATAAGTATGTATGTATACACACATACATATATATATAAATACATATATATCACACACACACACACACATAGAGAGAGGTGTGTGTATATATATATAAGTATGTATACACACACATATATACATATAGAGAGAGTGGTGTGTCTCTATCTGCTCTCTCTCTCTCTCTCTCTCTCTCTCTCTCTCTCTCTATCTCTCTCTCTAGATCTCTCGTCTCGATCGCGCTCTCTCTCTAGCTCTCTCTCTCTCTCTCTGATCTAGCGCGCGAGCTCGCGCGAGTAGCTCTCTGCGGCGCAGGACCGCTCTCTCTCGCTCTCATATATATAGGGAGCTCATATAGATAGATATATATATATATATCACACATACATATAGATATATATATATATAGAACACACACACACACATACATACATATATATATACACACACACACACACACACACACACATACAAATATATACACGTATATATATATACACACACATACACACACCACACATACACACATATACATACATACATACACTACAAACGCTATATAATGCAAGCATATTTCTAAGTATTTTATTTATTTTATTTCCATTTCAGGTCCTGCAGCACTAATGACCCAAGTATGTCGACAGATATTAAAACAAACAACCAAAAAAAAAAACAAAAAACAAAAAAAAAAAAAAAAACCCACCCTCAGTGTCCATATAACAGAGAACAGTAATACACAAGTGCACAGGGAAATCCCGCGGCCATTAAGACAGTAGACAAAACCCACCAAGAAATGCTTTTATCGCGTCTCCCTCGCTCGTCGATAAATGCTTTGAGTGAATAGAAACGAACCCTTTATTTATCGCCGATACGTTTTTACACACAAACAAACCTGCAGTTTACTTTCAGCCTGTAACTCTTTATCTAAGCGGCGCCGCAGGCTGCTGATTCTCTTTATGCTCGTGTTTGAAAGCTGTACTGGGGTCAAAGCGGCGCGGGGCCTGAGTGGTCCTGATCTGCTCCAGCTCTCTCCTCTGCTTCCCCACCTGTGTCCTGAGCTTCCCGAGTTCCTGAAAGAAAACAACAACAACAACAAATAAACAAAACGGGGAAGTTCAGTGTAGCAGTCACACGGAGAGACTCGACAAGACACTCTCTCTCTCTGTGCGTCTGTCAGTCAGTCTGTGTGTGTGTGTCTGTCAATCAGTCAGTCAGTCTCTCTCTCTGTCTCTCTGTGCAGTCTCTCTCTGTCTCTCTGTGTCAGTCAGTCTCTCTCTCTGTCTCTGTGTGTCAGTCAGTCTCTCTCTCTGTCTCTCTGTGTCAGTCAGTCAGTCTCTCTCTCTGTCTCTCTGTGCTCTGTCTGTGTCCAGTCTCTCTCTGTCTCTCTGTGTCAGTCAGTCTCTCTCACTGTCTCTCTGTGCGTCAGTCAGTGTCTCTCTCTGTGTGTGTGTGTGTGTCAGTCAGTCAGTCTCTCTCTCTCTCTGTCTCTGTGTGTGTGTGTCAGTCAGTCTCTCAGTTCTCTCTGTCACTCTCTCTCTGTCTCAGTCTCTCTCAGTCTCAGTCAGTCTCTCTCTCTGTCTCTCTCAGTGTGTCAGTCAGTCTCTCTGTCTCTGTCAGTCTCAGTCTCTCTCTCTCTCTCTCTCTGTCTCTCTGTGTGTCAGTCAGTCTCTCTCTCTCTCTGTCTCTCTGTGTCAGTCAGTCTCTCTCTCTGTCTCTCTGTGTCAGTCAGTCTCTCTCACTGTCTCTCTGTGCGTCAGTCAGTGTCTCTCTCTGTGCGTCAGTCAGTCTGTGTGTGTGTGTGTCAGTCAGTCAGTCACTCTCTCTCTCTCTGTGCGTCAGTCTCTGTGTGTGTGTGTTCTCTGTGTCAGTCAGTCTCTCTCTGTCTCTCTCTCAGTCAGTCTCTCTCTCTGTCTCTCTGTGTCAGTCAGTCTCTCTCTCTCTCTCTCTGTGCGTCAGTCAGTATCTCAGTCTCTCTCTCTGTCTCTCTGTGTCAGTCTCTCTCAGTCTCTCTCTCTCTGTCTCTCTCTGTGTCTCGTCAGTCAGTCTCTCGTCAGTCTGTCTCTCGGTCTCAGTCAGTCTCTCTCTGTCTCTCAGTGTCTCTCTCAGTCTGTCAGTCTGTGGTGGTGTCAGTCAGTTCCCCTCTTCTCTCTCTCTCTGCTCTCTCTCTCTCTGTGTGTCAGTCAGTCTCTCTCTCTGTCTCTGTGTGTCAGTCAGTCTCTCTCTGTCTCTCTGTGCGTCAGTCAGTCTCTCTCTGTCTCTCTGTGCGTCAGTCAGTCTCTCTCTCCATCTGTGTGTGTGTGAGGGAGAGACTGACACAGAGTGAGCGAGAGAGAGAGGCTGACACACACACACACACACACACACACAAATCCTGACCTGCTTGAGCTCCAAGTTCTCCTCCTTAAGCTTGACCATGTGCTTGATTTTCTGTCGTTGGTTTTGATGGCCCAGCAGGTTGGCGTACGCGCTTGCCAGCTTATTCAGTTCTGCCTGAGTGGCTCCTTTCTCGGAGCGCAGCGCGTCCCTCTCTGCCGCAAAGCCATCCAGCTGCACCTGGGGGTAACAAAGGGTGAAAAGAAAACACCAGGCATGTTAAAGCAACAGGGAGCGTCTGCAGAGACAGCAACATCGCCGCGATTTCCGCGATTCATTTCACACACACACAGTAAATAGGGTCTGGAGTTGGCGACAAACTTTTGAGTGACATCACCCCCCCCCCCCCTCGACACTCACCTGGAAGGGCTTAACGTTATCGTAGAGCCGCTCGTACAGGTTCCTCCAGTGCGCCGTCTCATCAATTGATGTGCTGTTTAAAATAAATAAATAAACAAACAAACAAACAACATAACTGCATATAAAGAAAAAGCTGTGAGAAAAAAAAAAATAAAAATAACGCAAATATTTGTAATATTTACGCATACTTGTAACAAAGTAACTGAATAAGTGCATTAAAAGTGAAAATACATGTGATATATGAAAAATAAGATATAATATAATGTATTATAATCACAGTATAATGCATTATGTATCCGTCAGGATAAACATCGGCGTCCTCAGGAGCCGTGCTGATACAGGACTATTGTCTGGACCAGGGGCCCCCCCAACTTTTTTTTCTCATAGGGCCACAATTTATCCTTTCTTTTCTTTGTTTATAAAAGAAAATGACGTGGGTCGGAGTGACTACTAATAGTGTATGGATTCCAAGTGTATGTATTATACCTTCTTATAAAGGAATAGTTTATTACTTTATTCTGCACTTTATTATTCATTCATTCATCTTTTACCGCTTTATCCGATCTTCCCTCGGGTCACGGGGAGTCTGTGCCTATCTCAGGCGTCTATGGGCATTAAGGCAGGATACACCCTGGATGGAATGACAACCCATCGCAGTACACCCACACACACACACACACACACACACACACACACATTCATACACTAGGGATAATTTTCCAAGGTGCCAATCAACCTACCGTGCATGTTTTTGGACCGGGTCGAGGAAACCGGAGAACCCGGAGAAAAACCCCCTGAGGCACGGGGAGAACATGCACAAACTCCACACACACATGGCCGAGACGGGAATCGAACCCAGACCCTGGCGGTGTGAGGCGAACGTGCTAACCACTAAACCACCGTAGCCCCCACTTTATCATATTAATGATCTGCAGAGACCTGCACCGGGGCTTGGGACAAAATAACATTTTTTCGGCCCTGTGATTTCCTGTGTAATACTCCCATTACTATAGTAGGGAGGGGGGGGGGGGGGGGGGGGGGGAAAGCATGACTACTAATATAATAGGGCGTGACCCAGCCTTACGGTGGGCACGATCCGGGAATACGCTTTTTTTTTTGCCATACTATAATAAAAAGAGCCAGATTTACGAATGGAGGGCGAAGGCGAGCGGTAAGGGAAGCCGGAAAAATCCAGTATGAAAACAAATAGCAAAAAATCTACTATGAGGGAAGGAAAACACCGGGGCACATATCCAATAGGGAGGCGGGATATGGTCGTGATTGGTCGGTCATTCCGAGGCGCGTGGTGTGTTTCCTGGATCGGCCACGCTCCAAGGCGATTCCCACAGGTTGATCCGTTTGTCTCTATTCCTTCCAGCTCGGATCCTTTACACATATATATTAAAATGACTGGCATTAAAATGGCATTATTCAAGGGGGCGGGATCAAACGTTGGGGGCGGGCCGCAGTTCGGGGACCCCTGCTCTGGACCTTTTGGAGGATTCCCCAAAAATAAACAGCCCTTGGGTTCGGGTCGCTGTACCTGGACTATTTCTGGGTATGAAGTCTGTAAAACATCTCGTCCCTGGATAATACACCAATAGTGAGGCACGGACGAGGTGTGTGTGTGTGTGTGTGTGTGTGTGTGTGTGTGTTTAATACTTCACCTTTTCTGTGCCTGTGCGAGCTGGTGCTTGAAGTCACATCTTTCCTTCTCCATCATCTGCTGGAGCTCCTCCTTCTCCTGCGCCATCGTCTCCTGCATCCTCTGCTGGAGCCGCTGCTTCTCCTCCTCCATCTGCACCTCCACCCGCTTCTGCAACAACTCCGCCTCCAGAATCCTGCCTTCTGCCGACTCCCTCCTACTCTGCCTGGCATGCTCCAGCTGAGCCAGTGCCTGACGTTTCTCCTCTTGCTCCTGTAATACTTGCACTCTTGCCTGTTTCAAGTCTGCCTCGCGTTGGGCGAGCGTCGTCTGGACCTCCAGTAGCATCCTAAACACACACACACACACACACACACACACACACATACATACATAACAGGATTTCCTTCTATTACAATAGTAGGGGGGCACGACGACTAATATAATAGGGCGCGACCCGGCCCTGCGGTGGGCACGGTGCGATTCCTGGGCGCGGGTTCCCCCCGGGAAATATGCCATACTAGAATAAAGTTGTGGCGGAGGGGGCGTGGCCAAGTGCTAATTTGTGAATGGGGGAAAAGTGCGGTAAGAAAAGCGCACCTGCACCTCCTTTAGCCAATCAGCCTTTCCTCTTTTCTACTGAACAGAGGGTTGATAAAAGGAGGAGGAGGAAGGAAGCGATTAACACACACACACACACACACACACACACACACACACACACACACACACACACACACACACACACACACACACACACACACACACACACACACACACACACACACACACACACACACACACACACACACACACACACCCTGACTCCTACTGCCCCAAAAGTATAAATGCACATCTAATACAGTAGGTGGCAGTGGCGCTCTCATTGTCGGAGTGTGTATAAGAGTATCTCCGGTGTCTTTGGGCATCAAGGCAAGGATACACCCTGTATGGAACGATGCCAAACCATCACAGGCGCACACACACACACACACACACACACACACACACACACACACACACAATTTTCCAAGGTGCCAATCGACCTACCATGCATGTTTATGGACCGGGGAGGAAACCTGAGAACCCGGAGATAAAAACCCCTGAGGCATGGGGAGAACATGCAAACTCTACACCCACACACACACACTTTCCAAGGTCCCAATTGACCTACCATGCATGTTTATGGACTGGGGAGGAAACCCGAGAACCCGGAGAAAAACCCCCCTGAGGCAAGGGGAGCGCACACACACAGACACACACGGTGGAGGCGGGACTCGAACCCACGGTGAACTTGGCGTGTAAATGGCGTAACCCCCAACAGAGTGTTTTAAAAGGCTGTGTGAATGCGTGTGTGTGTGTGTGTGTGCGCGTGCATCTAAATACCTCTCGCGCTCCTCCTCAGCTTGCTGCCGACGAACGAGTGCGTTCCGTTCGTCCTGCAGTTGCCGGTCAAGTCTGACCAGCTCTTCCTTCAGGTCCGCTACTCGCGCCTCGTCCTGCTCTCTCTGCGTGCTCAGAGCCTGCGTGGCACTGGGAAGAATACGGGGCTTAATAACCTACTCCGAACTCCCCCCCCTTCTTTCTCTCTGGGCGAGATCTCACCTGTCCAGCTCGGCACGGGCGCGGGTCAGGTCTTCCTTGGTTGCGATGTTCTCCTGCGTCAGATGATGGACCGTCTCCTGCAGAAGCGTGTCCTGCTTTTCCAGGACGTTCACTTCCTCCAGCACCTCTTCCAGCTCCTCTTCCAGCTGCTTCTTCTCTTGGTTGGTGGCGTCGCGCAGAGTCGCAAGCGCGCCGGACAGGGAGTCGTTACGGGTCTGCGAGGAGGTTATAAGCAATAAACTTATAATACAGTGGACAATAAGCGGCAACAAAGAACAAAGGAGTAAAGAAACTGCAGATCCATACATCCATACAGCATTTAGCACTATCTATCTATCTATCTATCTATCTATGCCACTCTTCACACTATCAATCTGCTGACCGATCGATCTATCTATCCATGTATACATGCACACATCTATCTATCCATCTATACATACACACATCTATCTATCCATCTATGCTGATCGATCCATCCATCCATCCATCCATTTATGTGCTGATCGATGTATGTATCTATGCCACTCTTCACACTATATCTATCTGCTGATCAATAAATCCATCCATCTCTGCTGATTGATCGATCTATCCATCCATGTGCTGATCGATGGATCTATCTATCCATCAATACATACACACATCTATCTATCTATCTATCCTGATCAATGGATCCATCTATCTATGTGCTGATCCATGTATCTATCTGTGCTGATCAATGTATCCATCTATGTGCCTATCTATCTATCCATCCATCCATCCACCTATGTGCCTATCCATCCATCTATGTTCCTATCCATCCATACTCACACTATCTATCTATCTATCTATCCTGATCAATGGATCCATCCATCTATGTGCTGATCTATCTATCTATCTATCTATGTATCTATCTATCTCTATCTATCTATCCTGATCATGGATCCTCCATCTATGTGCTGATCTATCTATCATCTATCCTATGATCCATCATGGATCCATATCCATCTATGATCTATCTATCTATCTATCCTGATCAATGGATCCATCCATCTATGTGCTGATCTATCTATCTATCTATCTATCTATCCTGATCAATGGATCCATCCATCTATGTGCTGATCTATCTATCTATCTATCTATCTATCTATCTATCTATCTATCTATCTATCTATCTATCCTGATCAATGGATCCATCCATCTATGTGCTGATCTATCTATCTATCTATGTATCTATCTATCTATCCTGATCAATGGATCCATCCATCTATGTGCTGATCTATCTTCTATCTATCTATCCTGATCAATGGATCCATCCATCTATGTGCTGATCTATCTATCTATCTATCTATCTATCCTGATCAATGGATCCATCCATCTATGTGCTGATCTATCTATCTATCTATCTATCTATCTATCTATCTTGATCAATGGATCCATCCATCTATGTGCTGATCTATCTATCTATCTATCTATCTATCTGATCCTCTATCAATGGATCCATCCCTCTATGTGCTGCCTATCTATCTATCTATCTATCTATCTATCTATCTATCTATCTATATCTGATCTATCTATCTGATAATCCATCTATCTATCTATCTATCTATCTATCTATCTATCTATCTATCTATCTATCCTGATCAATGGATCCATCCATCTATGTGCTGATCTATCTATCTATCTATCTATCTATCTATCTATCTATCCTGATCAATGGATCCATCCATCCATCTGCTGATCTGCTGATCTCCCGATCTATCTATCCATCCATCCATCCATCCATCCGCCTATCTATCCATCCATCCATCCACCTATGTGCCTATCCATCCATCTATGTTCCTATCTATCCATCCATCCATCCATCCTCACACATACAAACACATCTAGCTACACACACCTATCCATTACATATACATACACACACACACACAAATCCTTATTTTCTTTTTAATTGTGTTTGAAAGGAATCATACAGTACAATGACATTTGAAACTTGAGGTTTTATTTGTCTGAATGAAAACATTCGATAATGTTTTAGAGGTCACGCGTTCATTTTTTGCTCTCCTACCTTCTCTTCTGCGAGTTGTTCGGTAAGAGCGGCGAGCTGCTGCTTCAGCTTGTCGTGAGCTTCTCTCTCACACTTCTTGCTCTCCTCTAGTGAGCCAACCTCAGCCAGCAGCTCCTGCACTCTCCTCAGCCCTTCCTCCTGTGTCCTGGCTGAACACACACACACACACACACACACACACACACACACACTTCCATATGGAAATATCCATAAACAATTTTATTTCCTCAAATACCCAACATGAATGCCAGTACGTACCCCTCTCGTCCTCCATACTCATGCAGCGCTCGCTCATGTGGGCCACTCGCTGGTCCAACTCCTCCTCGGTTCTTCTCAGCACCTCCCTCACCCGGGCCAGCTCGTGCTCCTGCTGCCTCACGGTGCTCTGCGAATCCTTCAGCTCCTGTGCCGCCTGCAAGGCCTGCTCCTCCAGCTCCGTCACAACGGCCCGAGAGGCTTCCAGCTCGCGCTTGTGATGCCCGAGCTCTTCCTCTCGCTCTCCCAGAGTCACGCGGCACGCCATCAGCTCCTGCTCCTTCTCCGTCACCAGGCTCCGAGACTCCTGAAGCTCCGCGCCGCGCTGCTCCAACTCCTGCTCCGCCTCACTGCGCGCGGGGCAAATCGCATACACACAGGCATTAGAAACTAATCATAATAATGATAATAATAATAATCAAATTAATAAATAAATAAATAAATAAATAACCCTTACCCAAGTCTCTCTTGAGAGTCTGAGACACGTCGCTCCATTGTACACTTGTCCACCAGTTTCCCTTTAAGATCCTAAAGGGAAAAAAAAGAAGAAGATAATGGTAATAATAATAATAATAAAACAAGCTAATTTTTATAGTTAATTTAGTATAATTTTACTATTATATATATATATATATATATATAAAATGTGTGCGTGTTTGTATATGTATATATGGTATATATATATATGTATATATATAGCTATATATATATTATATCTATATATATAATATATATATACATATTCCCCCACACACACACACAACAACACCACACACTTATATATATCTATATACTATATTATATATATCTATATATATATATATATATATATATATATATATATATATATATATATATATATATATATATATATATATATATATATATATATATATATATATATATACGTATATACACCACACACACACACACAACACACACCCACACACAGAACATATATATATATATACACACAGCTATATATAGATATATATATATATATATATATATATATATACATACACATACATATATATATATATATATATATATATAGATATAATATATATACACACACACACACACGCACGCATATATATATATATATATAGTGTGTGTGTGTGGTGTGTGTGTGGGTGTGTGTGGTGTGTGTGGGTGTGTGTTGTGTGGTGTGTGTGTGTATATGTATATATGCGCGCGTGTGTGTGTATATATCTATAATATATACACACACACACACACACACACACACACACACACACACACACACACACACACACACACACATATACACATATATATGATATATATATATATATATATATATATATATATATATATATATATATATATATATATATATATATATATATATATATATATATATATATATATATATATATATCTATACACACATACACACACACACACAAACATATTATATATATATATATATATATATATATATATATATATATATATATATATATTATATATATCTATATATAGATATATATATATATATATATATATATATAGATATATATATTTTTTTTCACACACACACACACACAATCATGATTAATCGAACATTTCCCACATACCATAAATGAATAGATTTATCTCTTATACTTCAACTGGAACAGATGTTATAATTAAACAAAATCGCTCCCTTTAATACAATATTTATTTATTCATTCTCCTTTTAAAACTCATTTCTTGTTTATTAATTCATTTCATGGTCATTTTTTTAGTGGTCGTTTTAATTGGTAAATATGCTACGTGGCTCCTTTAAGAACTGTGTTCCGGTTTCGGTTGCTTTCCATATAAAAGTGGTGATACGTTTAGCGTTCCGTTCGCTAATATAGTCTAATCTATGCTCGTCTCAATATCCATCCATCTATATCTTTAGCTCCATCTATTTCTATCCATATCTATCCATCTATATATCTAGCTCCATCTATATCTATCCATTCATCCATCTATATCCATCCATCTAGATATCTTGCTCTAGCCATCCATCCATATCTATCTAGCTCCATCTACATCTATCCATATCCATCCATCCATCTAGCTCTATCTATCCATCCATCTAGATATCTAGCTCTAGCCATCCATCCATCTAGCTCCATAGACATTTATCCATATCCATATCCATCCATCTAGATAGCTAGCTCTATCCATCCATCTAGATCTATCTATCTCCATATCCATCCATCCATCTATATATCTAGCTCTATCTATCCATATTCATCCATCTAGATATCCAACACTATCCATCCATCTATATCTATCTATCTCCATCCATCCATCCATCTATATATCTAGTTCTATCTAACCATATCCATTCATCCATCTATCTATATCCATCCATCTAGATATCCAACACTATCCATCTACATCTATCCATATCTATCTATCCATATCTATCTATCTACATCTACCCATATCCATCCATCCATCCATCTAGATATCTAGCTCTAGCCATCCATCCATCTAGCTCCATAGACATTTATCCATATCCATCCATCCAGATAGCTAGCTCTATCCATCCATCTAGATCTATCTATCTCCATATCCATCCATCCATCCATCTATATATCTAGCTCTATCTATCCATATTCATCCATCTAGATATCCAACACTATCCATCCATCTATATCTATCCATCTCCATCCATCCATCCATCCATCCATCTATATATCTAGTTCTATCTATCTAAACCATATCCATTCATCCATCTATCTATATCCATCCATCTAGATATCCAACACTATCCATCTACATCTATCCATATCTATCTATCCATATCTATCTATCTATCTATCTATCTATCCCTACATCTACCCATATCCATCCATCCATCTAGATATCTAGCTCTAGCCATCCATCCATCTAGCTCCATAGACATTTATCCATATCCATCCATCTAGATAGCTAGCTCTATCCATCCATCTAGATCTATCTATCTCCATATCCATCCATCCATCCATCCATCTATATATCTAGCTCTATCTATCCATATTCATCCATCTAGATATCCAACACTATCCATCCATCTATATCTATCTATCTCCATCCATCCATCCATCTATCTATCTAGCTCTATCTAACCATATCCATCCATCCATCTATCTATATCCATCCATCTAGATATCCAACACTATCCATCTACATCTATCCATATCTATCTATCCATATCTATCTATCTACATCTACCCATATCCATCCATCCATCTATACAGCTAGCTCTATCCATCCATACATCTATCTATCCATCTACCTATATCCAACCATCTATCTATCTATGGATCCATCAATCCATACATAGCTATCCATATCCATACATCTATCTATATACACATCATCTCCATTCTCTCTCGCACACACATTTCCAGTGTGAGGCGTCTTTATCATGGTGTTTGATGCTTGGTGAACACACACACACACACACACACACACACTATGTAAAACATTAGGAGTGGCTTCACTAGTGTATAAAGCTGTGTTTAATAGCAACACTAGGAAAAGACAGTAACACACAGTACGACATGCTTATCCCCCCACCCACACCCACACCCACACACACCCTCCCTTGGTGTAGGCAAGTGTGCATCGTAATCACAACCAACTTAAAATGAATTAACTTATTATGCATTAAAATAAAAAAAAATAATAGAAAAAAAATATTTACTTCCATAAAAGAAAACTAATATTACTAATATTCAGCTCTGAGGAAAAGTTACACACCCAAGCAAAATGTTACCTGAATATCTTCATTCGCTACATCGAGGTAACTCTGCAGCATTTTGCCCTCCTCCTTCAGCTCCTGTATAACAGCTGCAATGGAAAAATACACAAAAATAAACAAACAAAAAAAAAAAAACACATTCCAGACGGTTTATCTAAAAAGATGACGCGCACGGAGGACACGTAGGGAGGGGGTGTAGCTCAGTGGTCTAAGGCGCTGGGCTGCTGATCAGAAGATCCGGGTTCGAGCCCCGGTATGGCCAAGCTGCCGCCCTTGGGTCCTTGAGCAAGACCCATAACCCTCTGTGCTCCAGGGGGCGCCATATCATGGACTGACCCTTGCGATCTGACCCCCATACTACCAACATCAAGCTGGGATATGCGAAGAAAAACATTTCACTGTGCTGTAATGTATATGTGACCAATAAAGGATTATTATTATTATTATTATTATTATTATTACCATGCAGCTTCACCGTTTCTCTCTCCAGCTCCTCGTTGTGAGCTTTAGTGTCTTCGTGAAGTCCCTCTGCAGAAACCGCCAAATCATTAATGAAGGGTTCCCGAGCGGTTTGCTGGAATATCGGTTTTTATTATTTTACCGCTTTGAGAAGGAAACGCTCACCTAGATCTTTGTTCCTTTGCTTAGTGGCGTTAAGAGTTGCTTTTGAAGCGTCCAGGTCAGATTCCAACACCTTCACTTTGCCTTCGGAGCTGATCTTTAGGAAACTCAGCTCCTGTTTAGTAAATAAATAAATAAAAGGCATGATTTTCGACCCTGGTGCACACACGACATACACACACACACACTAATATACCCCACCTTGTCTTTAGCATCCAGTTTGTTTCTGGCGTCCATGAGGTCCATAGACAGCGAATGGATTTTTTTCTTTGTGGTGTCGGCAGAAACCTGTAGATGTGCACAATTCATTCATTCATTCATTCATCTTCTAGCGCTTTATCCGATCTTCCCTCGGGTCACAGGGAGTCTGTGTCTATCTCAGGCGTCTATGGGCATTAAGGCAGGAGGATACACCCTGGATGGAATGCCAACCCATCGCAGGGCACACACACACACATTCACACTCACATTCATACACTAGGGACAATTTTCCAAGGTGCCAATCAACCTACCGTGCATGTTTTTGGACCGGGGGAGGAGAAAATCCGGAGAAAAAACCCCTGAGACACGGGGAGAACATGCAAATTCCACACACACATGGCCGAGACGGGAATCGAACCCGGACCCTGGCGGTGTGAGGCGAATGTGCTAACCACTAAGCCCTTATGTGCACAATTAAAATAAATAAATAAACAAACAACTACGGAAAAGTAGGGGTGGGGGAGGGGTAAATAGGGTTAAATAATCTGACCTTGGTCTTGAGGAACTCGTTGGTTTTCTTCAACTCGGTAAGCTGTCTTTCAAGGGAGGCCACGCTAGCGGCGAGGCCGGTCTTCTCCCTCACCGCCGCCAGCAGTTTCGCCTCCAGCTTCTTCAGCTCTTCCTCGAGGGCCTGGAGCCGGCGATCCTGCTCTCCTCTCTGCTGAACCAGGGAACGGATCTGGGAAGCAGCGTTGGTCAATTTTTATAATAGATTTATACACACACATACATACACACACACACCGTCCTAACTAATGTAAATAAATACTTGCCTCTTTCTCTAGCAACCTCTGCTGTTTCATTTCTACTTGAAAGCTGCTCTTGTCCTTTTTTGCGCTCTCGGACTGCGTGGAAACAAAAAACGTATGACTCGAACGAGAACCCGGATTGTGTTCTAGCACTGTCTAGACGTCAAATACAAAACGACGTTTACTTACCAAGCCGTCCACAGACATGGTCCTGCGCACTGGAGACATGGGCACGTCTCTGGGAGTGGGTGGGCCAACTATAAAATAATTAAATGATAAAAAAAAAAAAAAAAGAGCGAGAGAGAGAGAGATGAGATGCGAGAGGGGCATGCATTAAGTATATTGCTCATCATGATAAATCCGTCCCTTACGTTTTTGTGACCTGAAACGTTCTGCTTTGTGGAAGGAAGAAGGACCCTTCACCTCGCCAGGCTTTAGGTCGTAGGTACCTGGTGGAGGAGCACAACCTGGCAAACCCAAATGAACAGAACCGTGTAAATATACGCACACACACACACACATATACATATACACCACTGAGCCACACCCGTTATATATATATGACGGGTGAAACTCAGTGGTCTAAGGCGCTGGGCTGCTGATCGGAAGATCCAGGGTTTCGAGCCCCCGTATGGCCAAACAGCCGCCTTTGGGTCCTTGAGCAAGGCCCTTAACCCTCTGTGCTCCAGGGGGCGACGTATCATGGCTGATACCCTGCTCTCTGACCCCCATACTACCAACAACAAACTGGGATATGCAAAGAAAGAATTTCACTGTGCTGTAACGTATATGTGACAAAAGAAAAGGCTATTCTCTCTCTCTCTCTCTCTCACATCCTGTTTATAATGTTAACAGTTTCTAGGAGCATTTGCAGACTAAACAATTCATTTTATTGTACAACAAATCCGTTTCCTGAACACACAGTAACAGAGGATCAGGGTTTGCTCTAGTTTCTCCTTAAGAAGGTCATAAACAAGTCGTGGATCATGAGTACATCGCATTTTACACTCTTTTTGTAACAACTAGCAAAATGAAAGCAATGGAATTAGCTAAGGAACTTGGCAGCGGTCATGACATAGGATGAAGACGAGGGGATATAAAAGATTGCTGTGACCGCTTTCATGGAACTTTATTTCTACGAAAGAAAGTACTTTTATTGACCCCCACAAATCAGGAATCGCCATGATGGCCAAGTACCATGGGATGCATGTACACAGAATGTGTCGCGTGCATAGGCTTGTATATGTATGTATGTATGCATGAATGACAGAGTGAGGTTTACATGAATGTTTATTGTACACTAGCTGCAGGATGGTACTCTTTATGAACTGCCTCTGGGAGGTGGGAGCTCAGTGGTAAGGCATTGGCCTCTGGACCAGAAGATTGCAGGATCAAACCTCACAAACACCAGGCTACTGCTAGTGGGCCCTTGAGCAAGGCCCTTAAACCTTAAATGCTCAGTTGTAAGTCGCTCTGGATAAATGCTGTAAATGTAAAATCTCGGCTAAATGCAACTATTATACACATTATATTATTTAGGCATTGATTTCATTACCACATTACAAAAATAAATAAATAAATAAATAACAGCCTCAAACACCATAATGCAGAATCAGTGGGTGTTTATATTAAGCATATACCGATAAATCGAAATAAAATCGTGAAACCGCAGAAGAGGATTGGCTAATTCAGCATCAATCAGAACCCGGCCAATGAAATGTCCGAGTTCATTACAATGTACAGGGTATGACGCCTGTTATAGTGCGTTATACTCGCTGCTAAATGTTTATAAGCTGTTATACTTACCGACATGCTCATTAAACCTTTTCAAAGGAGCCCTTGGAAACGACATGACTCCTGCAAAGCACTAGATTTAAAAAAAAATAACAATAATAATACTAAATAACAATAAAAACAAAGCGGAAACTATATTCAGCAGTTTCGACTTCAGCGCCAGCCTTCACAACCGCCACTGGATTTTTGAAACTTCCTCCGCAGCCAATCAAATCCTCCGAGATTGATTTGACCAATAAGAACCTCCCAAAACGAGACGAGGACGAAGGCTGTCCAATAGGAATGAATGTCCGTAGGCGGTGGGGCAGAATGCCGGGAGTTGTGTTTTTGTCTAAGTGAAGCGCGCAGTTGGTGCGCAGGGATTTATTATTATTATTATTATTATTATTATTATTATTGATTAGTAGTAGTAGTAGTAGTAGTATTGTTATGTCTTATTATTATTATTCTTTATTATTATTATTATTACTTATTATTATTATTATTATTATTGTATTTTATTATTATTATTATTATTATTATTATTATTATTAGTATTAGTAGTATTGTTATGTATTGTTTGATTATTATTTGTATTATTATTGTATATATTATTATTAGCTTATTATTATTATACTATTATTATTATTATTATTATTATTATTATTATTATTATTATTATTATTATTATTATTATTATTATTATTATTATTATTATTATTATTATTATTATTATTAATTATTATTATTATTATTATTATTATTATTATCATTATTATTATTATTATTATTATATTAATTAGTAGTATTATATTTATTAGTTATTATTATTTATTATTGTTATTATTATTATATATTATTTTATTATTATTCATTATATTATTATTGTTATTATATTATCATTATTATTATTATTATTATTCTTATTATTATTATTATTAGTATTATTATTGTTTTATTATTATTGTTATTATTATTTTTATATTATTATTATTATAATAACCATTATTATTATTATTATTATCATTATTATTATTTTTATTATTATTATCATTATTATTATTATTATTATTATTATTATTATTATTATTATTATTATTATTATTCATTATTTGTATTATTATTATTATATTATTATTATTATTATTATTATTAATTATTATTATTATTATTATTATTATTATTATTATTATTATTGATTATTATTATTTATTATTATTATTATTATTCTTATTATGGATTATTATTGTTATTATTATATTTCATTTATTATTATTATTATTATTTTCGGAGATATTAGTATTTGTTTATTTATTATTTATTATTATTGTATTATTGTTATATTATTATTATTATTATTAT
>JACRUU010000027.1:23769890-23789890 GCA_030449085.1 Kryptopterus vitreolus | reverse complement strand
AAGGAAATTCCAGTGCAGCTCTCATTAGGGCATGGATAAATAAAAATAGATAGATAATAAATATATAAAAAAAATAGATACAAGTAGATTTTAAAAAATTTGCAATCTTCTCATTATTTCACTTCATATATATATATATATATATATATATATATATGAAGTGAAATTTATATATATATATATATATATATAAAATTGATGGCTTAGTGGTTCGCATCTCTTTCGCCTCACACCACCAGGGTCCGGGTTCGATTCCCGCCTCGGCCATGTGTGTGTGGAATTTGTGCATGTTCTCCTCCGTGACTCAGGGGGTTTTTTTTTCTCCGGGTTCTCCAGTTTCCTCCCGGTCCAAAAACATGCACGGTAGGTTGATTGGCACCTTGAAAAATTGTCCTAGTGTATGAATGTGTGTGTGTGTGAGTGTGTGTGTGCGTGTGTGCCCTGCGATGGGTTGGCATTCCATCCTGGGTGTATCCTGCCTTAATGCCCATTGACGTGCCCGTGACCCGGGGGAGAAGATGAATGATATATATACCCACACACACAAGGGGAAATCAAAAAAGTAAAAAGGATATATATATATATATATATATATATATATATATATATATATATATATATATATATATATATATATATATATATATAATACCAATATGCTGGTGGATCAGCCTATCTACCATTGTCCAGCAGATGGCAGTAGAGCCCTTTCATAAAAAAATACCCCAAATTCGAGTTTACATAATACTATACGTATCACGCCACGAAACATGCCATGTCATTAAAACAGACTCATTGCTGTCTGTCTGAGACTTCGTGCCCTTCAGCGTAGTGGAAAGAGTCATAGCTTGGAGGTAGCGTTGTTTATTTATTTATTTGTTTGTTTATTTTTGCCAAAGCATTTTAGGTGCTTCGACTGTCTAATTCCTGAGTATTTCCGCTTCGAGCCGGAACTGCATGAAACGACACGATAGCACTCGCTTTAATGCGGGTTTTTATATCCTTTATGTTTTGCTAATACCCCCTATATATATATTCATTCATTCATTCATCTTCTACCGCTATATCCGATCTTCACTCGGGTCACGGGGAGTCTGTGTCTATCTCAGGCGTCTATGGGCATTAAGGCAGGATACACCCTGGATGGAATGCCAACCCAGCGCCAGTACACACACACACACACACACACACACACACATTCATACACTAGGGACAATTTTCCAAGTTGCCAATCAACCTACCGTGCATGTTTTTGGACCGGGAGGAGGAAGGACTGGGAGGAACCGGAGAACCCGGAGAAAACCCCCTGAGGCACGGGGAGAACATGAGAACATGCAAACTCCACACACACATGGCCGAGACGGGAATCGAACCCGGACCCTGGCGGTGTGAGGCGAACGTGCTAACCACTAAAGCCACCATGCCCCCTATATATATATATATATATATATATATATATATATATATATATTTGAGACCTGCATGAAGCCAGCTGTATGTCTATGGTACCACCTAGAATCCCTGAAGATGTTTAATAGGATCGCATTTACTACGAGATCGCAGGATTACAGCCGCAATAAACAGTTACGCACTCGGCGAGGGAACGCTGTATGACGTACGCGCAAGACGGGCAGGGAAATAAAAAAAAAAGCAAAAAGCTCCCCGGTTGAAAACCCTCAAACATCTCATGCTCGGAAACAGCGGAGCCGAAGTATTTTTATCCCTCCGAGGATGTTAGATCGTAGATATTTCTTCGCTGTTAGATCTTCAGAAAAGGAAAGAAGAAAAGAGAGAAAGAGAAAAACATGCATGCATGCAGGCGTAAGATGGATTTGATTAAAGCTTTATCCCTACAGCTTAGTTCTTACCACATCAGGTTCCCTGCGAGCCCAAGGTCGAGTATTGTCTAAAGAGATCTTATCTATCCCATAAATCTCTTCCGCATAGAATTGCACTTAAGTTTGGTTCAGTTAGACGTATAATGAATAATTTGCATGTTAGAATGCAATTAAAATGTTGTGATATTCTACAACTAATAATATCCAGCGAGTGTCGGCGGTTTTTAATTGAAATCCCCCCCCCCCCCCCCCCCCCCCCGATGGTGCACCGAGAGCAGGTTGACAGATTGTACCCATCTTTCCCCCGGGTTCAGAAAGAACAGAGCGGTCTCTGCCGTAGTTGTCGTTCCGCCGGGTTCCGGTCTTTGTCGTTAAGTGCTCCACGCGCTCACTGTATACCCGCATGATTTGTCGCCGATCCTTTCGCGCGTAACGTCTGCGCCTCGTCAATCACATCCCCGAAACAGCTCGCGCTCAACGGCCCCTTCGAACGTTAATGCCAGAGTTATGGAGTGCGCACTTCGTGACGGAAAATAGTGCTTCAATCATGTGGATCCTTTTCGGGTTGTTGAGGTCGTCCGGATTTATTTATTTATTTGTTTGTTTGTTTATTTATTTATTTGTTTGTTTTTCCTCTCCCCGCTTTCTTAAGTGGTCCAGTAATTGTAACGTTGCTTTCGTGACCTTGTGTTAGAATGGCCAAAACCATTGTTTTGGCGAGTATTTTCTTCGCTTATTATTCAAAATGCACAAACAAAGTGTTTTTTTTTTCTTTTTTCCCCCCTTAAGACCAGAGATCTTCCACCTGAAATGGCCAGAAATTAAAATAAATAAATAAAATACACCCTTCACAAAGAAAAGACAAACAAACAAGGTCTTAATGCACTTTTGCTGAGGTTTCCTATGCAATATTGCACTAAATATCATAGTTGAAAACTTGGGCAGTGACTTGTTTTTTGGGCCCAAGCACTGCACTGCGCAGGAAATTGTTTTCCTTATTGTTGTTTGTTTACATTGTCCGTTCCATTCTCTTTTTGTAGAAAGATTGTATACTCATTCCTTTCCATGAGTTTACCACGTCGTTTTAAGGCTGATCTGTTTCCACCTTGGGCTGTAACGATTCCATCGAGTAACTCGAGTAATTCGATTACAAAAATGAATCGAGGCATGAATAGTTTATTGCAGTTAACTAAACATGTTTTGAATCAATTAAACATAAAGAAAACACCGTACAGTGCGGTTAACGTTTAAAAAAAAAATTCTATATGGATTTCTATAATGGGAAAAAACTTTATGGGTTTTGAATCGCGGATCGGATGGTTTTCTCGGATCAACAAAAAAGGATATAAACATGACAGCGGCAAAACCCAAAACACGGCTTAAAAAAAAAAAAAAGGTCAAAATAGCGGATACATTTTCCCCACTGTATCATTCCTTAATTGTCTTTAAAAAAATTACATTTATATGACACATCGCCCAGCTCTACCTACAGTGTTACACTGGGATCAGGTCTCCGGAATAAAGAGGAGAGGGACCATCCGGTTTATCATCAGCACTCGGATTAGAAATCCTGCATGTTTATTGGGGTTACGTTATTGATTTTAGAACGGGAAGCTTTTTTTTTTTTTTTTTTTTTTTTTTTTTTAAAGAAAGGAATCACTCCAGCAAAACCACATTGGTGGACCTGAATGTGCTGAATGAACCTTCCGGAAATCCAGACCTTTGACCAATTGAAAATATTCACATCGCGGTGAAATCAAACGATTTACTCGTCCATTTTTCACGTCCTGGACATTTTGGGATCGAAATATTGCAATTCCACAAAAATCGCCCCCTGGGATACGCTGCCCTCTAGTGGCGGGAGGCCATCACTTCACGGGTAACATTTTAAACGTTTTTTTTTTTTTTTTATGTTTATTGTGAATAAAATATGGATTTGTAAGATTTCTATGCACCTTTTTCAGAATTGGGTTTCTCTAGAATCACCATCACCGCTCTCTCTCTCTCTCTCTCTCTCTCTCTCTCTCTCTCTATCTCTCTTGTGTATATATTTTTAAACAATACCGTACCGAATCTCCGTTCGTATAATTGCGTTATTGTCCACACAAAAGCACCGAATCGTTCACATGCAGTCGTTTTTTTTTTTTTTTTGGGTTTGGACCCGAAATGATTACAGCCTAAGATTAATTCTTAGAACTCTTTAGAAATACGTATCTCTCATATTTTCTTGGCCTCGGCGTGTTGTTGCAAAACGCTCCTTTTGTAGTCCTTTAATATTTCTGGGATTATTTTCTTTGTCGGAGCCGGGATTTCATCTAAATCCGAAAGTAGAGCGAGTCCGGTGAGAAGACAGGCTTTCATTCGGCTCCTTTTTCTTGCCGTATCTCATTTTCTGGGTCACTGCTTGCACCTATTCACTCCCCCAAAAGCGGCTTCAGGGTGGTGGTGGGTGGGGGGTGTGGGGGGGGTGGGGGGGGGGGGGCGTGGGGGGGGGGGGGGCACTTGGTTTGCACAAAGAGATCCGTAAAGAGTCATCTCTAGAGAAACGCTTAGAGGGTCCCGAGGTGTGCGGGACAAGCCGAAAGGTCGCCGCCCTGCTTCAATCTGATTTGCTGGTACTGGTTTGTCCTGTGATGACATACCAAGAGTGGGGGGTAAACAGGTGACCATCAATCAGGCAGACATACTAATTGAATTAAGCCACAAGTGCCACAAGTATAAGACCAGGGGTATATACCCTTTATGCGAAGAGGCCCATAATTGGTGAGGGGGGGGGCGACCATTCAGCCTGACATTCTTTAACACTAAATACAAATGAACTATCTAATCGAAACAAGTTTTTAGCCGCCTCGCCTTCATGGCATTTTCGTTTGGCGGAAAAATCACCGCCGTGCCGCGGTGGCTCAAGCGCCCACTAGTGGCAGTATGGGTGTAGTGTGATTTGAACGTAGACGCGGTAAGTAACGCTACAAATCATTCCAGAACCCATTTGCTTAATGTTATAAATGACTTCCCGTGATTGATTAAGCAGCAGCTGTAGTTGACTGTGGGTGCTTGGACCCCCATAAATGCTGCAGTCAGCATAAATTTTTATTATGTTTACAGCGTTTATCAGACACACTGATCCACTGAGCGTTTTTTTTACGGAAGTTGGTGGACGTTAGCGTAAGGTCATAGAGTCGGAATATCATTGAGAACAAACCCATGTTGTTTTATATACTTTACGAAAATGTTTTTTTTACGGTTTGACCACATCGAACTTCCGATGTTCTCCGCCTCCCGTCCCGCATTACACTCGGGAAATGCGAAATACAACATGGCAACGCGCTCTGGCGAATCCAAAGAGCTCGTTTCCAAGAGGGGGCGGGGTTTACAATTACGAATTACGAATTACCCAAACATCCCCCCCCCCCCCCCCCACTGTATCCAAAATCGAATTTTGTCTAAAAATTCCCAGGGGAAAATTTGTCCGCTATTTTTTTTTCTGGAAACGAGCTCTTCGGATTCGTCAGAGCGCCGCAATGTCGTATTTGGTATTTCGCAAGGGCGGGGCGGGAGGCGGAGAGCTACGGAAGCTCGCCGTATCAAACCGAGGGGAAATTGTAAAATCGAATTTTCGCTTTTTTAAAATTTTCTACCTTTTTTTATTCGCCACAAACTTTAGATAAATGTTACAGCGGGGTTTTGTGCTCGTTATCGAAGCATTTCCATACGACTGATGAAACCCCGTCCCCTCTTGAAAACGAGCTCTTCGGATTCGTCAGAGAGTGCCACTATGTCGTATATGGTATTTCGCAAGTACGGGGCCGGGAGGCGGAGAACTACGGAAGCTCGCTGTATCAAATTGTAAAATCGAATTTTCGCTATTTTAACATTTTTTCGCTATTTTACAATTTTTTCGCTATTTTTTAATGTTTTACCTATTTGTATTCGCCACAAACTTTACATAATTGTTACAGCGGGGATTTGGCTTGTTGAACGTCTAAAGTTGCAAACCAGAAGCATTTCCATACGACTGATGAAACCCCGCCCCCTCTTGGGAACGAGCTCTTCGGATTCGTCAGAGCGTGCCACCATGTTGTATATGGTATTTCGCAAGTACAGGATGGGAGGCGGAGAACTACGGAAGCTCGCCGTGTCAAACCTGAGGGGAAATTGTAAAATCGAATTTTCGCTATTTAAAAAAATTTTTTTTTTTTTTTTTTTTACCTATTTGAATTTGAAATCGAATTTTTCGTATTTTCAACATAAACCGCAAACACGAATTAATCGGTAATAACGATTAATCGCCCAGCTCTAATTTGTGCATAACTATAACCCGTAGCAGTGCCTCGGTGGAAGGAATATTAACGGTCATTCTTACAAGGGTACGAATGTTTATAGAAGGGTTACGATATTTGTTTTTCTCTTATAAAAGGGGTAAAAGCTGGCTTGTAAAGTGCTGCGGTTTTCCTGTGGATGTAACACTTCCAGCACTCCGGCTGAGACACCTAAACCAATGTGTGCCATGTGCCTGGTGTGCGGCGTCACCCAGGTACACGGATGACTTTGTTTCTCATCCTTCTTTCTCGTCTTCTCAGTTACGCCTAATTCACCTCCTGAGATCTGGACGTATTCGGGTGTTGATACGCGCTGTCTATCCCGTCACCGTTTTGAAGCCAGGCTTGTGTTTCCAGCCCACAGTACACTTGACTTTTTATGGCTTTTTATTTTATTTATTTATTTTTTGTGGGAGCAATGTGCTTTTCGCACTCAAGAGGCAATCGACATGCCTGTGTGTGAGAGATCTACATTTCCGGCAGAATTTATTGCGTTTTGCGTGACTTGCCCAAAACATTGGCACACAGATTTTTTTGAGGCCCGTTATCATTTTCCTTGTGCGTAAAAACAAACAAATAAAAAAAAATAAAATAAAATGAATAAATAATATGAATGGGGAGATGAAGTCTTTTATGCCTAAATTCTAAACACAAAAGTATTTCATCCCAACCCCCCGAAAAGCCACATGTGGTTTAACTGTTACCACAAACATCATTATCAATTAATTCAAGTTTATGTTTATTTATGTTGAAAATCCGAAATACCATATACCACACGGCGGCGGTGATCTGACGAATCCGAAGAGCTCGTTTCCAAGAGGGGGCGGGGTTTCATCAGTCGTATGGAATCTTCAGACGTTCAACAAGCCAAAACCCCGCTGTAACATTTACACATTTAAGCACGTCTAATTTATTTATTCCAGCACCTCAAGCACACTCATTGTTGAACGGGGAGGTGTGTGTGTGTGTGTGTGGTGTGTGTGTGGTGTGTGTGTGTATATTTATATATATTATATATATTATATATATATATACTATATATATATATATATCTATATATATATATATATATATATCTATATATATCTTTATATACATACATACATCGTATCATGACTGACTGTACTGTGAAGTATATATACTGGAGTACCAGTACTGTGTGTGTGTGTGTGTGGTGTATATATATATATCTATATATATATATATATATATATATATCTATATATATATATATATATATATTATACACACACACACACACACACACACACACACACACACACAGTACTGTACTCAGTATATATCTTCACAGTAGTCAGTCATGATTACGATGTATGTATGTATACGTATGTATTATATATATATATCGATATGATATATATATATATATATATATATACACCCACACACACACCACCACACACACAGTCTGTACTCATTTACATTTACATTTGCGGTATTTAGCAGACGCCCTTATCCAGGGCGACGTACAGGAAGTGCTTTAGGTCTCGATCTAAGGATAAGATTTATTCAAGAAAGATTAATACAAACTCAAGTACACAAGAATAGACAGTTGCCTTTTTTTTTTTTAATATAATTTAATGGATTTCTGGACAGTGAGGTAAAAGAGAATAAAAGGAATGTTAGGATAGGTGTTTTTGGAAGAGGTATGTCTTCAGTCGGCGTTTGAATGTAGACAGTGTCTCCTGTTGTTCGAACCTCCAGTGGAAGTTCGTTCCACCACATCGGTGCCAGAACAGAGAAGAGCCATTGAGCTGGCCTTACCTTTTACCCTGAGAGACGGTGGAACCAGGCGAGCAGTGCTGGAACGCTCTCAGGCAGCGAGGTGCAGTACGGGAGGTGATGATGAGGTTGCGGAGGTAAGAATGGTGCAGATCCAATTTTTGGCTTTGTAGGCGAGCGTCAGTGTTTTGAATCTGATGCGTGCAGCTACAGGAAGCCAGTGGAGCGAGCGCAGCAGTGGGGTGGTGCGAGAGAATTTAGGCAGGTTGAACACGAGTCGCGCAGCTGCATTTTGAATCATTTGCAGTGGACGAATAGCGTTCTGAGGTCGACCTGCCAGCAGAGAGTTACAGTAGTCCAGTCTCGAGATGACAAGAGACTGGACTCTAGTATATATACTCCACAGTACAGTCAGTCATGATACGATATATACATACATATATATATATATATATATATATATATATATATATAATATATATATAAACTGTCCTATGGGCTTTAGGTCTCATAAATATGGAAAGTAAATTAAAAAAAAGAATAAAGCCGAGCAAACACTGCATGCTATTTGGAGAAAATCTCTAATGCAACTAATTTTCCCTGAGGGAGTAAATAGTAGAAGGTTAAAGCACATGGAGCTTTGCAGCACTGGAGCTGACCTTTTCTCTGACTGTAAATATATGAGTCATACAGAAGCAGATTTATTACGCTCCGGAAAAAGAAAAAGAAAAAACAGACCCATGCTGAAAGATTCCATCATGGCAAATATAACGTTCATCTGTGTACACGTGTGTGTGTGTGTGTCTGTGTGTGTGTTACTCTATTGACTACTGACACTCTCAGAACGCTTGCTTGATGCTTTTCTGTATTTAAACCCCCCCCGACCACACACACACACACACACACACACACACACACAGCGCTCGGGCAGATAAACAGAATAAACAGAAATGAAAGGACGAGTCGTGCCTGCTAGGCTTCCTCCCCTCTGCAAGACCTTGCCTGAGACACATTAGGCCTCGTCCATGTTTTATGAGCTAATCAATACCTCGTAAAAGTTTACAGGAGTAGGCAGTGATCCTTTTACAGTGTCCTAGCTCAAAGTTATCCAGCAGAAGTGGCAGGGCCGGAAGATTTGGAGAGATCTCGGCAGTAACGTCCCGGCTGATGGAATTTCGCCTTGCTTAGAGGAGAGCGATCGATCATTTCACGCCGTGTGACGGAAGCGCGTCCTGTCACCTTGTCTATGTAGCAGTAAACAAACTTCCGACCAATCAGGGTTTCATGTTGTTGTTTATTTTTTTTTCCTCTTTCTAATCTGTACAGCGTTTGGAACGTGTCGCTCAAGCAGAGCGATATTTAATAATGATCGAATTTTTGTGTTAAAGGATAAGGGCCTTGCTTAAGGGCCCGTCAGTGGGCCCCTCAATTAGGATCCTCGCTAAAATGTGAATCACATGGGTTTTTCTCTCTCGATTCTCTCACACAGTTTGGTTGTTCAACAAATATTTATTGCATTCAAGTACCAAGAAAATAGTTAAAGTGCTGTTTAAGTATTTTTATTTTTAAAAATACCTATAATGTGTGAACGTAGCGAGATTTGAACGCAGAGGCAGAGTTTATACTGCGTCGCCACGCAGTGACTATTCCCAAACACTAGTTGGCAGTGGTGCGGTGTTTTCTTTGGTGGGTTTGGGAGTGAAATGCGTACGAATCTAGATCGTGATTATTTCCCCCAAGATTAATTGCGTAGCCCGAGACTTTCTATTTTTTGTTCCATATTTATTAGACCTAAAGTCCCAAGGACATTTTTATATATATAAAGATATATATATATCTATATATATTGTGTGTTTATATATTATATATATATATATGTATTCTTATATATATATATATATATATATCTATATATATATATATAGTATATACATTTATTAGACCTAAACTAAGTCCCAAGGACATTTTATATATATATATATAATATATATATATATATATATGTATATATATATATACAATATTGTAATAAATATCAAATATAGTATATATATATAATATATATATTAATAGTCCCAAGCCGATATAGATAATATATATATATATATATATATATATATATAGAATATATATTATATATATATTTAATATATATAGATAAACACACACACACACACACACACACACACACACAGTACCGTACTCCAGTGTGTGTATATATATATATATATATATATATATATATATATACACATATATACTCCATAGTACAGTCAGTCATGAAATGATGTCACTGGGGCAGTTAAGGACCCAGCTTGGCGATCCTGGGGCTCGAACCCCTGGCCTTCTGACATTCTCTCTCTCACTCTCTCTCTCTCTCTCTCTCTCTCTCCTCTCTCTCTCTCTCTCTCTCTCTCTCTATCTCTCTCTATCTCTATAATTCTATATATATATATATATATACACACACACACACCTCTGTGACGATGTGTAGTTACTTTTTTGGGCTATGGCGACTCGTAGCCCGGCAATTCACGGCCTCGATGCACAGAATAAACCAGCCTGTATGCGGAAGTGAAATGCAATCGCGATTAACTAACCCCCCCCCCCTCCCGGATTAATCGTGCAGCCCGACATTCAAAACGAACTCCAACATCTTAAACCCCCAAGTTGGTGCGTGATGTTATTTATTGTCAGTGTACAGAATTAGTTCTAATACAGAGAATCTTATCATTTCCCTTCTTCGGAAAAAAAAACAGGGCTTATGCCATGGTGATATTGAAACATATAACACATCATTCGACCGCACCTCACTATTCTGCCTTTATTCCGGTCAAATTCCCAAAGAGATTCTCCTTTCTATCGAGCAGCCTTGCTTTCCACAGGAAACTTACCAAACCCCAATTAGGATTCAATTTCCGTTGGGTTAGTAGAAGGATGTGTGAAACCACAGCGGGTCCCAAATCCCTTCCCGTCTCCCCTTTGTGAATCGTTTTCTTATTATTGAGCAATACTGAGTACTTTAGTATTTCGCACAAGAATAAACGTCTTGGTGGAATCATTTCTCATCGCGTCCAATCTCGTTTTCTCAACACATCAGTTCACCCAAGTAGCATTTTTTCTGCACTGGCGTAATTAAATATGCCTTTGTTTTGTCTCAATGTGACCAGCTTTGTGTCCTTTTTTTTCTTATTTATTTTATTAGTATTATTTATTTATTTATTTATTTATTTTCAAAAGCTTACCTAAAAAAGAATGTAAGCATTGAAATATTTTTAAACAGAGATTGTTGTGTTGGCCAATTAAAAAGCAATGATTTTTTAAATTGATTGATTTTATTTATGTATTTTTTATTTATTTATTGGTTCCTATATTGTGTATCGAGTTGGATGTGCACTTGGAGTTCACACACCGCTATTTATGTTTATATATATGTGTGTGTGTGTGTGTGTGTGTGTGTGTGTGTGTGTGTGTGTATTGTGTGTGTTGTGTGTGTGTGTGTGTGTGTGTAGGTATGTATGTATGTATGTATGTATATATATATATATATATATATAGATATATATATATATATATTATATATATATATATATATATAGCGGTGTGTGTGAACTTTTGCCTCCAAGTGCACATCCAACTCGACTCTATGTTTCTTGCAATAATTTGCATACGTTTTTTTGTTTGTTTGTTTATTTGTTTTTGTAATTAATGGGAGAAAATGATCCAGTGTTTCATATGCTAGGAAGTATAGAATCCTTGACTGAGACGTGACTTGGACATGTGTTATGAGAATCGCTCGTGTGGTGGAACAAATCGCGTTCTGTTTGTCTTTAATCAGTCCAATCTGTTCCCTGGTGGGTTTATTTTGGCTGTGCTGTGCTGTTCTGTATCTGTGTGTGTTTATGTGTGTTTGTGTGTGTGTTGTGTGTGTTTATGTGTGTGTGTTTGTTTATGTATTTTGTTTAGGATTTTTATTTTTTTTCTGTTGCTGCTCTTAATGATGAAATCACTGGAAGCACACTACTTATTAATGTAGAAACTTCCCCATATGCACGAGAGAGGCATTTCTGAACGGCTGTGGAAATTCAGCAGTAGTAGAATTCCGGCTGAACTAAGCTAAGGTAAATGTGCGATTAAAAATACGATTAATCGCAATGAAATATTTGAATATATTGGCCTATACAATCCGTGTGTTTCAGTGAATAATATTTTCTCAATCGTGTTTCAGTGAATAATATTTTCATTCAATCGTGCGATTAATCTTCATTGAATCTATTGCCGTATATCCATGTGTTTTGAATCTATTGCATGTGTATCAGCAGTCAATAATATTTTGGCAATCGTGTTTCAGTATCGCCAATAATATTTTGGCAATCGTGCGATTAATCGCCATTACATATTCGAGTCTATTGCCGTATACAATCCGTGTGTTTCAGTGAATAATATTTTCTCAATCGTGCGATTAATCTTTTCAGTGAATCTATTGCCGTATACAGTCCGTGTGTTTCAGTGAATAATAGTTTGGCAATCGTGCGATTAATCGCCATTACATATTTGTATCTATTGTCGTATACAGTCCATGTGTTTCAGTGAATAATAATATTTTGGCAATCGTGCGATTAGTCGGCATTAAATATTAGAATCTATTGCCGTATACAGTCCATGTGTTTCAGTGATTAATATTTTGGCAATCGTGCGATTAATCGCCATTACATATTCGAGTCTATTGCCGTATACAATCCGTGTGTTTCAGTGAATAATAACATTTTGGCAATCGTGCGATTAATCGGCATTAAATATGTAAATCTATTGCCGTATACAGTCCGTGTATTTCAGTGAATACTATGTTGCCAATCGTGCGATTAATCACCATTATATACTTGACTATTGCCGTATACAGTCCATGTGTTTCAGTGAATAATATTTTGGCAATCGTACGATTAATCTGCATTAAATATTTGGATCTATTGACGTTGACATCTATTGACAGTCCATGATGAAATATTTGAATCTACTCACATTATACAATTCATGCGTTTCAGCGAACAGCATTTTGCCAATTGTTAATCGCAATTAATCGCAATTAAAGCTTGAAAAACAGCCTAAACGAGGAAATGAATCGCCGTCATATAGAAATGATACGTAACGTAATATGTTTAGGGATCGATTTATTATGTACTTTGTGATTTATTTATTTATTTATTTTTCAGATTAATCGTGCCTCCCTAGCACAAATGTTTGTGGAAACCTGGATCATAAAATTGTATGTACTTTGTGAACAACCTGAACTTTACTGAATACATGTTCCACTATGTTTAATGCAGGGGGTTTGCGGCGATTTGTGTTCATTCGCCTACAGAGATTTAAGTTATGTCAGCTGGTGATGTATGGTGACGACGTCTTGGCTTGTCAGGACCGGCATTACAATTCATCCCAAATGTGCTCTATAAAATTTCGCTCGGATCTCCGCAGAAGGCCGGTCGAGATTCTGTACCACAAAAAACGAAGGTGAAGGGAAAATGTATTTCTGATCATTCCTATACATTATTTTCGGGTTTGATGGAAGGAAAAAAAAACACATAAGGCTCCCGATATTTCATTTATCTTTATCATATACATAAATTGATGGGGCTACGGTGGCTTAGTAGTTATCACGATCGCCTCACACCGCCAGGGTCCGGGTTCGATTCCCGTCTCGGCCATGTGTGTGTGGAGTTTGTGCATGCATTGTTCTCCCCTGTGCCTCAGGGGGTTTTTTTCTCCGGGTTCTCCGGTTTCCTCCCCCGGGTCCAAAAACATGCACGGTAGGTTGATTGGCACCTTGGAAAATTGTCCCTAGTGTATCAATGTGTGTGTGTGTCCTGTGATGGGTTGGCATTCCATCCAGAGTGTATCCCGCCTTAATGCCCATAGACGCCTGAGATAGACACAGACTCCCCGTGACCCGAGGGAAAATCGTATATAAAGCGGTAGAAGATGAATAAATGAATGTATACATAAATTGACATAATTTTTGTTGACTTATTTGTTCCGTCCTAATTGCAACATCTTTACTATTAATATCGATTAATATCAATAATACAACGTAAGCACGGCGTACAAGTAATTACCTTATACAAGCATTGTTCCCGGCCTTGAGGGCATCTAGCTCAAGAGTTTTGTGCTCACTACATCCGTCAGATTGCGTCATCTCCACTAGCAGATAAAGATCATCAGCTGTTCACCTCTAAGACCTCGGTGCCATCAAGTCAGAGGAGAGGGCAGTGAAAATCACTGCCCAGACCAAACATGTAGACAACCACTTCTTCTTCTTCTTCTTTTTTTTTCCTTTCCTTTTCTTTTCTTTTCATGCTGCCAGCACTGCCAGGTCCATCCTTTCCACGAGCTGAACTTTACAGTTGCTTTCCTGATGCAATCCGGTTACTCAGCCTCTCCAGTCCGTAGTAGCTTTTTTACCTCAAAATATTTTATTTACACCTTATGTTTTTTTTTGTCTCTTGCTGTCTGCTTGAGTCACATTCGGAAATAACGCTTTAATACCTGAGTAATAATAATAATAATAATAATTCTTATAAACATGTCTGTCATAGACAAAATGATTCCTGTATTTTGTCTATGGCTTACTGTGCATTCCTCTATCAGCTGCTCCCATTAGGGGGCGCCACAGCTGGGGAGACGCATATTTGGCTTGGCACACGTCGGATGCCCTTCCTAACGCAACCCTCAGCATTTATCCTGGTCTTCGGACCCGTATTAGGACCCTATTAGTGGTGCAGACTGAGAAATTAAGGGCCTCGCTGAAGGGCCCACTAGATTGTATTACTAAAGAGATTATCTTACAGTACCTCGCAAGTCCGAGGACCCAAAGGTAGCAGCTTGGTGATAACCGCGGCTCGAACCCCCCGACCTCTTGATCGCTAGCCCAGAGCCCACCCAGCTACACCCCTCCCATTGACCAAACGCTTGGCGGTCCTGTGATCCGCTCATTTTTCCCCAGAGGTAAAGAAACCACACAGTAATTACACCCAGCTTGGTATAAAGTGTTGATCTCTTTAGGCCACGCCCCCTCTCATTACAGTCTCACCTGGTATACTTAAACCCAATATACATTAAAGTCTCTACAGATTGGAGTTGGATAAAATACGCATTAAAAAAATGTCCAAATCATCGTTTTGAGTCTTTAATTAATATGACGCTGATGGGAAAGTCTGGAGGTTCGAGCCCCTGTATCGCCACCTTTGGGTCCTTTGGGTCCTTGAACAAGGCCTTTAAACCCTCTGTGCTCCAGGGGGGGGGGGGGGGGGGGGGGGCTGTATCATGACGGATACCCTGCGCTCTGACCCCCAGCGTCCAAAAAAAAATAAAGGGACACGTTTAAAACAAATAAACACAAATTCTCGCTTGCCTAATAATTGTGCCCACAGTGTAGAGATGGAAAAATAAATAAATAAATAAATAAATAATGTTGTCCCTACAATTGTGGCAGTATAATTAGTTAGTTTTCCTGTCGCACTGGCAGGCTGGGTTTAAAATCGCCGTTCAGCTCTCGGAGAAGAAAATAAGTAAGCAAGTAAATAAATAAACAAATAAATAAATAAATGTGTAGTGCATGTGCAGTGCGCATGCTGTGTTTGATTTCTCACTAGTCCTAGAGAAACTGCTTTCCTTCTTGCCTTCTAGCTATGCCAGTGGCATACTGGTTGGCTCTGTGTAGCATCCTGGACAGTGATTACACACACACACACACACACACACACACACGGGCGCACAGAGGGAAGCCTTAATTGCTTGTGTTTCGGTGTAAATGTGACTGCGTACACTGCAGAGTAAGGAAATTGGGAAATATAAACACCCTCCCTGTTTTTAATAAACAGGTTACAATGATAAGTGAGGAATGACACGCGGCTTTAGGGCTGGATGGAGTGCGAACAGAAAGTGAATGTGGGGACGATACAGCGCCCCCTACAGCGCATTTGGCAGACGCCCTTATCCAGGGACTTACAATTGTGCAATTGAGGGTTAAGGGCCTTACTGAAGGGCCCACTAATGGCAGTGTGGTGGTGGGATTTGAATCTGGTCCAAAGGCCAGTGCCTCAACCACTGAGCGACCACCTCCCTTTGAGCACAGAGGGTTAAGGACTTGGTCAAGGAGCAAATGAGGGTTAAGGGCCTTGCTCAAGGGCCCACTAATGGCACTTGTTGGTGTGATTTGAATCTGGTCCAAAGGCCAATGCTTTAACTACTGAGATACCACCTCCCTATGAGCACAGAGAGTTAAGGACCGTACTCAAGGGACCTAAGGGTGGCGACTTACAACTGAGAAATTGAGGGTTAAGGGCCTTGCTCAAGGGCCCACTAATGGCACACTCGGTATAGGGATTTGAACCTGCTGCCTACCGACCTCCGGGTCCAATGCCTTAACCACTCAGATACCACCTCCCTATGAGCACAGAGGGTTAAGGACCTTACTCAAGGGACCTAAGGGTCGTGACTTACAACTAAGAAGTTGAGGGTTAAGGGCCTTGCTCAAGGGCCCACTAATGGCACACTTGGTGGAGGGATCCTGTCTTCTGATCTTCGGGTCCAAAGCTTTAACCACTGAGCTACCACCTCCTTATGAGCACAGAGGGTTACGGACCTTACTCAAGGATCTAAGGTTGGCGATGCCGGGCCTGGAACCGCCGACCTTTCGATCAGTAACCCAACCCCTTAAACCACTGAGCCTCACCCCCCTCCCTCCTGGAAAAGCAGTAGACACCCAACAGATGCATGTACAGATGTTTTTTGCTTCTGTAAAGAAAAGGTGTTGAATACATACGTTCATACGAGAGCATAAAAGTGGGCGAAGGTAAATAAAAAAAGAGTCGAGAGCGCGGGATGGCGTACATGATGTAGTCGGGCTCAGGATGTGAAGTGCTGGAAGAGATAAATAGCGAGACGAATGCAGAGAGGACGTGGCAGAACCGCGCTGACCCCCTGCTAGTTAGAACTCGCTCTCGTCTTTCGGAGATGCTAATTGGCCGACGAGATGACGCCGGCGATAAAGCCTTTCGTGTCCGTCGTCGGAAATAAACACGGTAATTACTGGGCCCGGAATCGCGCGTAGGCGTGTACGAGCGCGTGGAGAATGAACCTGGTGGCATACCTCGCCATTTTCTTCTTTGTCGTATACAGACTGTTAGAATTACTCAGGCGGGGCGGGGAGCCAGAGCTCGGGATGGTGGGAGAACGAGCGAGGTCAGGAAGCCAGAAGATCGGGATGGGCGGAGAACAGGGAACGGTCAGGAAGCCGGAGATCCAGACGGTTGGAGAATGGGCGGGGTCACGAACCCGGAGATCGGGATGGTCGGAGAACGGGCGGGGTCAGGAAACTGGAGATCGGGATGGTCGGAGAACGGGCGAGGTCAGGAACCCGGAGATCGGGATGGTCGGAGAACGGGCGAGGTCAGGAAGCCAGAGATCAGGATGGTGTGAGAAGGGGCGGGGTCAGGAAGCCGAAGATCGGGTTGGTCGGAGAACGGCGAGGTCAGGAAGCCGGAGATCGAGATGGGCGGAGAACGGGCGAGGTGAGGAAGCCAGAGATCAGGATGGTGGGAGAAGGGGCGGGGTCAGGAAGCCGGAGATCGGGTTGGTCGGAGAACGGGCAAGGTCAGGAAACCAGAGATCGGGATGGTGGGAGAACGGGCGAGGTCAGGAACCCGGAGATCGGGATGGTCGGAGAACGGGCGGGGTCAAGAAGCCGAAGATCGGGTTGGTCGGAGAATGGGCAAGGTCAGGAAGCCGGGTTGGGAGAGATCAGAGGGATGGTGGGAGAACGGGCGAGGTCAGGAAGCCGGAGATCGGGATGGTCGGAGAACGGGCGAGGTCAGGAAGCCGGAGATCGGGATGGGCGGGGTCAGGAAGCCGGAGCTCGGGATGGTCGGAGAACGGGCAAGGTCAGGAAGCGAGGTCGGAGATCCGGGGTCTTGGGCGCCCTTATAAGGCTTAGGAGGATAAGTGCCACTTCCGTGTAGCAAGTTGCATGGGGGCGGTTCGTCGGAAATGCCGGAAGTGTTCAAGCGAGCTGAGAGTATTTGGGTTGGTTGGCTTGACAGGGATAACTCTGCGCCTCGGGCTTGACGAGTGAAACTTATTCCTAGGGGGGGGGGGGGGGGGGGGGGGGGGGGGGGGTTATGACAGCCTATGATTTTAGCCTATGTTAAAAGGCTATGTTTTTAAGCAATGTGCAACACGTGTATATCTCTGTAAACGTCTCAAAAGGGTTTCATGGCCCTTTATCTGGGTTCCTTTTAGTCGTAATCTATAGTATAGCCAACGAATACAAGGCAGGCACTGCGAGACATCACCAAACTCTTCATTATCCAAAAGCACCTTCTGAAAGCCGATGGGACGCAAAATGACATTGGTAATGAGGGGACACGATCGACCAATTGAAATCACCCAGGGCCTGCCATCGTGTTTTGTTTTTTTTTTTTTTAAGGTGTTTTTTTGAAGTTATCTGAAGCCAGCAGTTTTGAAAGAACCCGAACTTCTTCATAAGTGTCCTCCAACTTCAAACGCGATGTCCCCGAAGTCCTAGTCGTGAGAACAACTATGTATGCCGTTGTTTTTTTAATGTTGTTTTTACATTATTATTTAAGACTAGAAGTACGCTGCAAATTTTGCCCACGATAAACACAGTGACCTCCACTCCGGGAGGCGTAAGGCGGGTGTACCTCAGTGGTTTAAGGAGCTGGGTTACAGACCGGAACATCGGGGGTTCGAGCCCCGGTATCGCCAAACTAACAGTATTGGGTCCTTCTAAAACTCCTCCAGGGGGCGCTGTATCATGGCTCTGACCCCTCTTCATTTAAAAACGTTCGCCAATTTTTACAGCGGGGTTTTGGTTTGTTGGACGTCTGAAGTTGCAAACCCGAAGCGTTTCCATAGGGCTGGTGAAACCCCGCCCCCTCTTGGAAACGAGCCCTTCGGATTCGCCGCCTCGGCGTATTTGTTATTTCGCAAGTGTGATGGGGGGCGGGAGGGGGAGAACTATGGAAGCTCGCCTGGTCAAACCGAGGTGAACATCGGAATCTCCCAGCTCTGCGCTCCGGTACCTGAACAACGCTAGAGCAACACAGGGCGACTTTTTTCCACCGCCAGGGATAAACCCCGCTTTGCCCTGATTGCATGGACGTTGCTGGTGCATGATTGATTTATTTCCCTTTTTATACTCAAACCAGGAGCAGGGATTTGATTGACAGCTTCTAGAATATAAAGAGCATGTTGAATATGTGTTTGGTGGCCTGGGATTTTCTTTAACCATGCTGGAATATAAAGTTTTAAAAATGACATTTTCTCATCCCCCCCCCCTTTTTTTGTGCATGTACAGGTGTGCAAAATGGAAATCCACTGCTGCTCATTCGGCCACTAGTTACATGACATTACATGATCTTTCCAAAACGCAAAAAGAAATCCTTCCTTCCCTGTCCTTCCTTCCTTCCTTCCTTCCTTCCTTTCCTTCCTTCCTAAATCTAAGGCCTTCCTTCCTTCACTTCCTTCCTTCCCTTCCTGGCCCTTCCTTCCTTCCTTCCTGGCCTTCCCTGCCTTCCTTCCTTCCTTCCCTTCCTGCCTTCCTGAATTCCTTCCTGGCCTTCCCTGCCTGCCTTCCTTCCTTTCTTCCCTGCCTTCCCTGCCTACCTTCCTTCCCTACCTTCCTTCCCTGCCTTCCTTCCCTGCCTTCCTTCCCTGCCTTCCTTCCCTCCTTCCCTGCCTTCCTTCCCTGCCTTCCCTGCCTTCCTTCCCTGCCTTCCTTCCCTGCCTTGCCTGCCTTCCTTCCCTCCTTGTCTTCCTTCCTTCCCTTCCTTCATTCCATTCATTCCTTCTTCCTTCCTTCCCTGCCGGTCTTCCTTCCATTCCTGCCTTCCCTGCCTGCCTGCCTGCCTTCCTTCCTTCCCTTCCTTCCCTTCCTTCCTTCCTTCCATCCTTCCTTCCTTCCTTCCCTGCCTGCCTTCCTTCCCAGCTTACCTTCCCTGCCTTCCTGCCATCCTTCCCTGCCATCCTTTCCTTCCTTCTTTTCTTCCTTCCTTCCTTCCTTCCTTCCTTCCATCCCTGCCTTTCT